>SKCR01041014.1:0-170507 GCA_019454045.1 Zanthoxylum bungeanum
AAACCATTGATGAATTATATTTATATGAAAATAGGTAGTGTGTTGTATCTGTTACATAGTTCAATTTTAGACGACTCTTCAGAACCCTGACCTCGGATTCGTTCTGACCTCGGATTCGGATACCAGCAGTTTTTGACTTGTATAAAAATTAAATTATATCCCTTTTTTTTTTTTACCTTCATAGAATCAGTATTTTGACCTTGGTCAGCTGCTTCGATAATAATCATAATATTAGTTTGCCGGCCAACGACTTCCATGCTTCTTAAGTTCTTAGGATCCCTTTGTTTGACCGCTTTATACCAACTTTGCTTATCAAATAGCCTTTTAATAATAGGAAAAATTTATACGGGGATCGGTGTGTTAAGGTTAGATACATATATAATTTTTAATATTCATTGGTAGGATGATTTGATGCGAGTATTGATATTTTATATTATTAATTTAAGTACAAATACGAATGTGAAAAAGAGGTCCGGTATGTTGAGGTTGTGAATAAATAATTTTTTTCATACCTATTGGTTGAGTGGTATCGGTATTGATATTCTAGTAATATACCCGGTCCGTTACTATCTTTAATTACATACATGATGTATCAAAATATTGACTCACCTCGCTATTAGGTGTATAAATTTCAAGACACAACCGGACGACCCGATCCAAATTGACGAGTTTGATTATATCAAATTTATTGAGGATATGTTTTTCCAACTAATCCAAAAAGTGTTTCAGATTTGATCTGACCGACCTGAGTCGATAGTTTTAATTCTAAATAGACAAAATTTATTTTAATTTTGAAATCAGACTTGACTCACGACCTGATCCAACTCGACATGTCTCAAGTATTTTCTTTAATTTTATGGGTTAGGTTTCCCAATTCGATCAGCAATTTGTTCACCCTACTAGCCATGACTATCAATTAGTTAATGCTTACCAAATTATTGTCAATGCAAATGATAGGAATATGAAATTTCTTCCAATATTGTAACTGAATTAGGTGAAGTTGGATGGTCAAATTGCAGAAAGTGGAAATAGGCTATTGGTTTGAAACTTTAGTTGAAATGGGTATATGATAACCATTTGAATAGGATTAGATTGATGGAAATTTTATTATTTTTTTTACAAATTTCCTTGGAAGCTTCACTTATCTTATCCGAATTTTAAGATGGATAATTTTAGAAAAATAATTTAAATGTAACTAAATATTAATTATACACTATTATTATTATATTTCAGCTAAATATTGAATTCAAATTCTTAATTGAAACATGTATAACAGGAAATAAATATAAAATAATATTATCACATTTTTAAATATTGGAAATTATTATTTTTGTATTAATTTTAATTAAAATTGGACCCCAAAATTTTTCTTTTAATAAATAGATAAATTCATGATTTTGGATAAAAATATCATATTTTTTTTTAATCTCTCAGACTTTTAAAAAAATAAATACAAAATTCGAGACCAATTCTTATTATATCTTTTAAGACGGCCTACTCATCATAAAAAAATTTATGACCAAAGAGTAGTTTTGTCTAAAAAGCCGGGTTTGCTCATTTTCTGAAAGAATATCTGGGTGTACGAATTTAATAGAAAAGTTTTTGAATAACTAAAAAAAAAAAATTTTCCTTTTTTGTTTTGAACAGATAATTTCCTCTTAAAGATTAATTAATTAATGCCCAAGCAGAACAGTATTCAATATTTGTAATAGCTTCTAGATGAATTTGAGAACTTCTAGATGAATTGCGAAGGCATTTGAAATTTTTTTCGTCCAATCTTCCATATTCAAAGTCATGAGGTGTACTGCTAATCGAAGCATAAATCAAAGTGGTCTTCGGGAAATTTTCTAGAAACTTCTTATCACATGTTTATTTGATATTATTTTATTTAGTACGAGGGCTGTGTCTCAATTCTGGTGTACCGTAATTTTGATTTTTAATTGTTGTTTTTAAGTCTTTTTTTTTTCTTTAAAAGATATATGATATATAAGTTTAAATATATTTTTAATTATTTATCTTTCGGAAAATTTGAATTTAGGTGGTAAATTTTATTAAAATATTTGAAAACTAACTCAGACTACGAATTTTGAGACTTTCTTAATTAGAGATTTATTAAAAAAATTATATCTCATAATTTATTATTAAAAAATTACGTATTAAGTTTAGGAACATTTAATCATATTTTTTTTAAATTTTATTATTTTTTTAATCATTTTTTTGACAATTAAGAATTTTGACCTAATTTTTTCCCTTACTCTTATAAAAAAAAATTATTGTTCACGTGAATAGTAATTTTTTAATTTAAAAAATTGATGTGTAGAGCCCAATATATTTTAGCCACTTATCTCTCTTTTGAACATTGCGTTTTGGAAGAATATATTTTTCTTTTACATATACATAAATATTAATTTCTCTTTATTTTTTCTGTGAATGAATCTACTTATAGTTATATTGTGACTGTGCCTAAACAAATAAACAGTAAGACACATACCTAATTGACAATCATTTTGTGACTGCCGGTAAAAAAATACAACTATCATTATTCTCAATGTACTTGAGGGCCAATAATATGAATGAGGGTCAGCAATGTGGCTGAGGTCAAAAGTGTGACTAAGAATCGATAATATGACTGAGGTCCAATTGTGACTATGCTCAATGTGACTGGGTGTTGATAATATGACTAAGGTAAGTGATGTGACTAAGGATCAGCAATGTGATTGATGTCACAACATGGGCGGTTCAAGTTTTTTTTGAGCCTTAGGCGAAAAAATTTAGCGAGACCTTGTTAAATTATATATATTTTTAGAAAACAAAATAATCATATTATTTATTTATAAAATAAGAAAGATCAAGGTAAATATTTACTAAAATGTAATAATTTCAATAATTCCATGCTACAATTAACTAATCAATTAGATAAATTTTATTATTTTTCACATAAAATTAATAATAACTTTGTAATATATTTAAGTATATATGTATAAATTTTTTTGGTGCCTTGTGTTTGGGGTGAGGCCCTAGGCGACCGCCTAAGTTGGATAAGGTTCGAGCCACCTATGTGTCACAATTATAAATGTGCTCAATGTGACTGAAGATCTCCAATGTGACTGATATAACTAATGTGATTAAGGGTCAACGATGTGACTGAGGTAACTAATGTTATTGAGATCACAAATATGACTGAGATTCGGCAATGTGACTGATGTCATAATGTAAATGTGCTCAATGTGACTGAAGGTCTGCATTGTGACATGGGTAACTAATGTGATTGAGATCAAAATGTGACTGAAGGTTGGTAATGTAACTGATGTTACAACCGTGATTGTGCTCAATATAACTGAAGGTTGATAATGTGACTGGGGTCACAAATATGAATGATGCACACTCATGACTAAATTTTCAATCACCCACCCGATAGTCACATTGTGACTTTATGTAAAAATATGACTATAACTCAGTTCTTTATGACTTAAGTAAAACGTTATTGTGACTATGCTTAATATGACTGAGGGTTGATAATGTGGTTAAGTAAATAATATAAATGAAGGTAATCAATATGACTGTGGCATACATAACACAACTTTCAAACATCAATGTGACTAAGATAAAAATATGATGTATGATGCAATAATTTTGGGACTAATTTTGACCTTACGTAAGTTTAAATTTGAGAGAGATTTATTGATGAACGTTGTAAGTATGAATGTCAATTATATGTGTATTTTTACATATTATGGTATGAAGTCTGGATGCAATAGATATAATTGTTAGTGTCCTAAACATGCCCAAGATCTCTACAACATGATTTCCGTGTGTGAATATTCAAAGAAGTAGCGGAAATATACTTACAATGAATAGATGAGAATTTAAATTCTTTGATGTATGTTGAGAGCTCCATGCTTTGAGTTGTTTTCCAAACTCAAGGATGAGTTTCCCTATCACCTTCTTTGATTCTTTAAGTGCTAGCTCAAGAAAAATTTTGCAACAAAATCTTCCTTTGGAGAAGATGAAGTTCACGACACAAGGGGAGAGGGAGAGAGCTTTTTGTTTGTTTGATATTTTGATTTCTAAAATCAATTACCAAATCCAAATTCAAAAGTTGGTATATGTCTTTCAAAATAAAAAACAAAGTGTGTTGGTTTTGGTTTGTGTATTCAACAAGCAATCCAAGCTTTACACAACCATTAACAACTTCCATCACATGTCAAATATGTTGATGTAAGTCAAATGGGTCCCACCACTTTTAAATTCCAAATTTAAATCGAACAACTCAACATGCAACTTCGCAATGTTGAGTTTGGATTTACATTATCATTGTTCTTATAATCATATAAGTTTCAGCACAAGGGTGCTCATTAAAAGAAGAAACCAATTAGATATGTCAACAATACTGCAAAGAAAGAGCTATATAAAAAGCCATGTAGATATTAGATGTGGCAATGAGTCCGGGCAGGTCATGATTTTCTAATTCTGATTCTATTTCTGATTATGGATTTATGATGAAAAATTGTCTCAAATCTCGGATCGAATAGTTTTGAATTGATTATGGAATTTTAAACACAAAGTCAGGATTTATGATGAAAAATCATCATAAATCTCATCTTGAATCGGGATTCGAGCTTTTCTATCATCCCTCTAGAATGAATTACTATTTGTCTAAGTGTCCAATGGTGTGGTTGAATACCCCTTATCTATATAAAAAAAAAAAAAACACTATTTGCCTAAAACTTTAAATATATATTAGGGCAATTTCCCAAAACCCATAACTTGTTATTTCTCTACTTTTTTTTTTTTTTTAATTTTATTTTTCTTATGCCTTTACTTTGGAAGGTCTGAATCATTATAGGATGTCTATTCAAATTTCCTCACTTGCTCTATAAAACAAGTGACAACACCTTCTCATATGTTCATATTAAAGTATCTTTTTTTTTCAACAAACAGCAAATGATTCTAATGATAGAACATGCTAGTGATGATTACATGGGACCCTTTCTGTCAGTTTCCTCTTGATGATCATTATCTTATTTTATATTTTTTTGAAATCGTTGTAAATTCCACCGCCAAATCACCTCTTACAGGCTTAAGTGGAGCAGGTAAAAACCCCAACTGTTTCAGGCTTTTACAAGAAACGCACTCCCTGAACTCGAACTCGTGACCTCAAGGTGAGATTCTAAACTCTACAGTACCAAACCACATCCCTTAATAACGATATTATCTTAAAATCTCTTAGGCCACAAAGATCCAAAGAGATATCAAAAGGGTTCAAATTTGTGATTATTGAATTAGGTTGGTAATCACATGGAAATTTTCTTGTATCTCTCTCTTAATTATCCTCTTTTTACTTTTTAATTTGCCAAAAAGTTTTGCTGTTTTTCTAATTTTTCATGATGAGCAACAAAATTGTAGGCTTTATTGGCAATTAATCTACATTGTTATCAAATACACTGTTGACTTATTTAAAGATTATTACACATATAACAACATTATAGATCTTATGATATTCATTCTCCATCGTTAAATCACTTGTCGGCTATCATAATTAATAGAAATTATGCTTTGAATTTCATAATTTTAGAATTGAAAAAGCTTATGATGATCATAAACAATTTTTTTATAAGTATATTTTGCAGAGAATATTGTCAAAGAGTATAAAATAATTTATAAAATATGGAACAAACGCTAGAGTATAATTATAGCGTCAAAAAAAATATCATTTTGTGAGATTATGATTTTGTAAGACGTTAGCATTAGCTTACTCATTTGATGGAGTATTAAAATGTTACGTTTTATCAATGTTCCACCAAATGGTGGTATATGTCACACTAGACCTTGCTACCGGTTCGGTTCAGTTCCAAATCGGAACCGGACCGATCAGTTCCCGATTCCACTCTTATGAAATCGGGAATCGGAACCAAATCAGACTATTCCGGTTCAAAAATTTTCTAGAAATAACGACCAGCTTAAAATTATGCAACTCAACATGCAACTCATACCCGGAGTGGTTTTTTACTCGCACGAGTTTTTCACTTCGTTACCAAAATTATTGTGTTGATTTTGTGTGATTGATTTAATTTTCCGCAATTTATATTTTGCTTTGACTTGATATTGTGGATATTATTATTGTTGGATATTGTGGTTGGTTGTTGTATTTCCATAGACACATTAATTATGACTTGTCTTAGTTAATTGTGATAAATTCCGCATAGGGTCAGAACCTAGGCTTATCACGTATTTTCACATATGAAATACGGGATCAGTCTAGTCATCAACTCGACTTGTATTATGAATATAAATTCCAGGAAAAAAACAATATAAAGTGAAATAAGACTTTTACATTACCTTAGAAACAATCTATTACAAATAACCAATAACAATGCTTTAAAAAAAAAAAAGACAACACACAAGAAAGCAAAATACAAACGAAAAAATAAACCGACAGAGATATTAGGGGGAAAGAAACCATTAGAATCCAGAGAGAGAAATTTTCCAACAGCCAATGCGTGGATCTATAATTATTTGAGTCTTAAAGCCTGTAGTAATTAATCAGGCTCTTTTGATCCAACTGTTTGGTTTGGAATCGAGTCATATAATCTGCGTGTGAGAACTGCCGAAAACGAGCCGGCTTCTTCGGGGATATTAACTCAGGAAATGGTCCAAGAAAACGATCTATCTCCCCGGACCCGAAGAACACCACAGCCGACACTCGTGCTTCTTCAGAGGTATTTGCCAACGCTCTATGATCCACGCTTATATACTCATCATTTGACAATATCTGATTGTAACACACATAAAATATTAGGTTTTTCAAGTTTCTGGCAACTAAATTTCCATTTAAGAGATTTTACCAACTAAATTAATTGTCACCCACACACAAAAGATTATTATTTTTAGTTATGGCTTGATGACAACTAGATTCTCACCCTACATATGTGAGGAGGGACTCAAATCTTACATCCACTAGATTCTCTTATTTCCACTAAAGAAATTTTACTAACTGATATCCACATACACAAAAGATTAGTTTTTTAAGTTACAATCTAACGGCAACCAAATTCTTATGTAGGTAGGGCGGGACTCGAATCCTTAAATCTGTTATTTCCATCCAAGAGACCTAACCAACCAACTCAACTAACACCCAGACACAAAAGATTAGTTAAAAAAAGCTAAAATTATATATGTACTTTTGAATTTGAAAAGTTGAAATTAATTTACCTGAAAAAGATCCCCAATATTAACAACAAGAGCTCCAGGAATAGGTTTAACATCAACCCAATTGTTGCCATGCTTACATTGCAGGGCACCATGATGATCCTGAAGTAGAATTGCCAATGATCCTGGATCAGTATGGCACGGAATCCCCACCGTTAGATCAGGTTGTGGACAATACGGGTAATAGTTTCCAATCAGCCTCCTTCCATCTAGGAAGGTCATCTCCTTCATCCTATCTGTCGCCAATCCTAATCCTTCACACAACAACCCCATTAAAAGCTCTCCGAGCTGCTTCATGTGCTCGTTCCATTCCAGGATCTCCTTTCTACATATTTCAGGAAATTCATGGTCTTTTGCAGGGTTCGAACCCAATCTCACATACAGTGTGTCCCTATAAAAATTGGAGAGTTTACACCACTCAAAATCAAGATGAAAAATATATTAGAATCCGAAATCCCACACTAGCCTTCATTTATAAGCTGGTCATATACATGAGTCCATAACAATTGGTCTCATAACATATAATATGCCTGAGTATGGAATCAGTATGAAAATGCGATCCACGAAATCATCCTTAGGTAGGATGGGCCGCCGTCGACTTCGATTGTATGGCATGATATAATGTTTGAATCTTATATCTCACCGGATTAAATATAACAATATAAAATGTGTTTATAAGTAAATGCAGAAAATTCTCATATTTTTACCTCCAGCTAGCAGCTTTAGAGTGATAAATATCCAAGTTAGAAAAGAGTGACACCCCACGGCTCCAATCTCTCTCAGGGTCATAGAACTGCGCCTTGGCTTCCGCCGGTAGTTCATGAACACCTCTGATGGCTCCAATCAGACGGTCCAAAACATCCACTCCGATTCCGTGATTAACAATCTGAAAAAACCCAACTTCACGTGACGCACGTGCAATCTTTTCAACAATCGCCGGTCGCAGCTGCTCAGTGTTCGCGCCGGACAAATCGATAACGGGTATGATATCATCATGAGGGTCGGGTTTCGGGTTTAATTTGAATTGTCTGATGTCGTTTAGTGTTTCGGCTGGATGGATAAAGAAGCGGGGAATTGTGGTGGTGCCTGAGTCGACTAAACCTTTGACTCCGATTCTTGATTCCTCGAACTCTCTAACTTCTTTGGCTCTGTCGTATGATTCCATTACTCTTTTTCATGGTGCTAACTAATGCTTCCTCATCTATTTATATAAGCAAGCAGGGGCGTACCCACGTAATTTTCCTTCCATATTTGATTGAAAGCCCAAAGAAAAAGACATCATATCACTATCACATGTTTATTTTATTTTATTTATTTATAGTACGTGGCTGTGTTTCAATTTTGGTCTACTATACTTTTGATTTTTTAATTGTTGTTTTTTTAAATATATATATATTTTTGCTTTGAAAGATAAAAGGAGGGATTCCATTACTCTTTTTCATGGTGCCAAGTAACGCTTGCTCATCTATTTATATAAGAAAGCAGGGGTGTACTCACGTAAGTTTCCTTCCATATTTGATTGAAAGCCCAAAGAAAAAGACATATTATCACATGTTTATTTTATTGTAAGTTTATTCCGCCAACTTATTATGATTATTCACACACCGAAATCATGTTGTAGAGACCTTGGGCATGTCTAGGACACTAACAATAATGTGTAGATAACAAATGTATTTTATTAATAAATAATAAACTGTATTACAAATATTATGCCTTAAACCATAACATCCATAACTGGTTTTAGGACATACGCTCTAACAATCATCAAGATAAATTGATTTGAAATTTTAGCCTTTATGATGTTCTTATTGCTTCTAGTCTAAATGATTGAAATGTTATATTATTTTCTTTGGACTATTTAAGTTTTGAAAATTTGTTTAATCTCATGTAATTGTTATGCTTAAATGAGAAAATTTTTCTTTGCAATTGTCATGCTTAAATGAATATGCCATTTATATGAGATAATAGGCAAATTGAGTGTATCATACATGCATGTTCTTTTCTTGGTTAACATTTTTTTGGATCATATTTATATGATACCCTTTATTTTAAGAAGGGGGAGCTTTTCACTTGCCTTCTCACTTTTTTGCTAATGTCAAAGTGTGGGAGAAAGTAAAGGGAAGCACTTCAAACTAATCTTTCTTTTTTAGTGTATTTTATCTAAATCTTAGGATTAAATAAAAATACATATGTTGAGGTTCATGGAGTTACCATCATAAAAAAAAGGAGATTGTTAGTACCATGATTTTGATGATGCCAATGAAGCAAAAATACTCAAAGATAAGAAGTTCAAAGACATGAAGACTTTGGCAAAGGAGATCAACGTTAGCGACTTGATTTCGACGGTGTCCAAATGTCTCATTATTAGCAAATTAAGTTTGACGAGTTCAAGAGCCAACATGTTGATAAATAGCCCAAAACGAGCTAAAAGATGACAAAAAAACAAAGATTGATGAAAAGTCAAAATGAGCTAGAAGATGATCAAGGAAAAAAAATATGATAAAGAGTCAAAAAAAGTATGAAAAAGCCAAAGTAATAGCCAAATCAAAGATGATAATTAAGCTAATATTAATTGTAAGTGAGTTTATTCAAATAGTTTAAAGCCCTTGGGAATCATACATTTTGCATCACTTGTATTTAAAATATCTTAGAATGCTTAAGAAATTATTTACACTTTATTTGCACCAAAATGAATTTTAATGCATAAGTACATCGGAAAATGGTTTTGAAAAATTAACAATAAATTTCAAATGATGTACCGTTAGATATATATGTGTCTCTAGTTTGTTACAGTTCAGACGGAACACAATTCTGATTTATAGAACTTTTGCTAGAGCCATATTACTACAACATGTTCATATGTGCGTTTTCTGCAGACCTATCACATTAGAAAAATTCCATTAAATTCATCTTAACGTTTTTTAGGGTGAATTTTTTACATATGATATCCCTATGTGTCTAGTTTACGTAGAAAGTTACGGAGCGTGATTTGGAATTTTCTAGAGTAAGGTATGATCAAAATACTGAATGCTGTCAGGCTTGACTGGTCATCAGAAAGCTGCTGAGATAGGCATACCAGTCTCAACAGTCATTTTTTGGAGCCGTTTGAGCTGTCAACTGGTCTACATGACCGGTATACCGATCTCAGAACTAGGGGTGTTCGCGGTGCGATTCGGGGCGGTTTTTTCATTTTTTACTTCAAACCGCGCGTGTTGGCGGTTTGGGAAATTAGAAAATGAAACCGCAAATTTGATAAGGAAAACCGCAGCGGTTCAGGTTGGCGGTTTAGCGGTTTGGGCGGTTCGGGTCGGCGGTTTGGATTATAAATTTTTTAAGAAAATTTTGTGTGTTTTCACATTATAATTGAAAAAAAAATTACATAATTTTCATTATTTTTCATTTATTCATTACATATTATTATATGATCATTAAATATCTTAATTTTCATAGTTAAAGAAGAAGAAAAATATAAAATAGTATTTAATTTGTATGCGGGTCGGCGGTTCGGGTCGCGGTTCGAGTCAAAATATGCGGTTTGGGCGGTTCGCGGTTTGACATGGGTCAAAACCGCACACCGACCCGAAATTTGCGGTTCGATTGGTGCGGTTCAAAATCATTTTAATATTTTTTCAAACCGCGCGGTTCGGTTCGGTGCGGTGCGGTTCGATACGGTTCGCGGTTTGACCCGAAATTGTGTTCACCCTACTCAGAACTGAAAAAGGGCTATAAACGCATAGTTTTTGCAAAAACTATAAATTGGTTATTTTTCTCACTTCTAATGAATTTCTTGCACATATATTCATCCTCTAATAATGTCAAAATATTCTTGAGAATTTATGAATATCTTCAAATCATTCTCTCCTAAATCAAATTTAGAAAGCTCATTATTTTACATCTTCATATTTAATTAGTGAGCTTATTATTTTTTTTTGGGAAATACATTCACATTCAAGTTTTTTGTAATCTTTTGTGAGTTCTTAAATAGTAAATAGAGTTTTTAAAATCTTTTATATCTTACACTCTCTACATTTGAAAAAACTCATATTTCATCTTCATAATTTATATTAGTGAGCATTGATACATTTGGGTTGATAAATTCACATTTTAATCTTCTTTATAATATTTTATGAGTACCCAAATTGTGCTTGTAAGAATTTCATCATCAAACACTTGTGGTTGTAGAAATCCTTTATTGAGTGAGAATACTCAAAATGGTGATTTTGTTGTAAAAGGTTTGGAGTGAGCCTAGGAACAAAACTCTCATGGTAAAGGTTTAAGAGTGAACCTAAGGACAAAATTATTTGTGTAAAGGTTTGAGGTGAACCTAGGGACAAAACTCTTGGTTTGTGAGTGAGGCACGGAAAAATCTCGGTGTAAAGTGTTGATTCACTTAGACGGTTTGATGGAATAGACGTAGGCATTATTGGCCGAACCACTATAAATCACAATGTCAAATTTCTCCATCCCTTATTTCCTTTATTTATTTATAGCATGTAAGCGTACCTGGACATTGATGTCGTTTGGACCTATTTAAGGTCACACCACGTTGATAGAGCTAAGTACATATTGGGGGATGATCTTCAGCCGACCAGTATTGGACGTTGATATCATTTGGGGTTGTCCAATGTCATATCATGCTGATGAAACTAATTAAATATCAAGGATGATCCTCAGTCAATCAAATCCGAATGTTAATGTTGCTCGGTCCTGGGATAATCCTCGATCGACCCCACCTGGGTGTTGATATTGCTTGGACCTGGGATGATCCTCAGTCGACCAGACCTGGGCGTTGATGTTACTCGGACTGAGGATGATCCTCGGTCGACCCGACCTGGGTGTTGATGTAGCTTGGACCTGTCAAATGTCATATTTTAAAGAAAACAAATAATTAATAGGGATGATCCTCAGTCGACCAAACGATTGCTAGGACAATCTCCAGTCAACCAAACCAGCTAAGGGTCGGGGGAGTCTTCAACTTCGTCCGGACTAGATGAAGGTCTGGGTCTTGAACTTGACTCAACATGAGCTATTGGGGGATGTTCCCGTCGATTGGACCAGATGAATACCAGGATAATCTCCAGTCGACCAAACTAGCTAAGGGTTGGGGGAGTCTTCAACTTCGTCCGGACCAGATGAAGGTCCAGGTCTTGAACTTGACTCGACTTAATCCATTGGGAATGTTCCCAGTCGACTGAACGAGATGAAGGTTCGGGATAATCTCTAGTCGACCAGACCTGCTGAGGGTCGGGGGAGTCTTCTATGTCGTCCGGATCAGATGAAAGTCCATGTCTTGACTCGACTCAACATGTGGGGAATGTTCCAGTCGACTGGACCAGATGAAGGCCATGATAATCCGACAGTGTAGGTCACTACCAATCTTTGACTATACAATTGATAATATCTATTGAGTTTTTTTTTTTTTGTCTTTTTCTGAAGGTAAATTCGTATTTTAACAGTAATTAAAATTTCGAGGTTAAAAAGTTATTTTACATAAAATATGTTAAATATTTAATAATTGTTAATAGAAAGATGGATCGCTAATATAAATGTAAAATATTATGTGGATCGCTATTTTATATTATTTTATTTAGTACGGGGCTCTGTTCAATTTTGGTCTACAATACTTTTGATTTTTAATTGTTGTTTTCTAAATAATTTTTTTCTTTAAAAGATAAAAGGAGGGATGAATTTAATTCATTTTTAATTAATTTTTTTTTTCTTAAACTCAAATGTAAATGGTAATTTTTGTTAAGATGTTTGAAAACTAACTCGACTATTAACTTTGGGGTATTTTTTTAATTGTTCAAGAATCATCATTATTAGTTTGAAATATCAGTCTCATTAAAATTTTTATCGATAAACCACGAGGGAAAAACTCGAAAAAGAAAAGAGTGTCAGCCTCCAACTATAAACATAAAAAGAGGGCATGAAGGACATTTATCTAAGCTGCTAGATGAATCTGTGAGGAGGGACCCAACTACATCATGATGAAGGAAACATGAATATGTTTTTGAATAGAAAAGTTTAAGAACTTAATTAGCCCCCAATAGGTGTGGCTTGGTGGTGAATGGACCTTAAATTAACTCACTAAATATATATAATATTATTTTTTTTATATGGTAATTGACAATAACTTCTCATATCGTAGTTGATAAATCATAACAACTAGTAAATGGAAACAATAAAACGAATTATAAATGAATAAACGAATCAATGAACTTATATTTATATTCGATTTGTTTAATAAACAAATCCAATTGAATTGATCCATTTATTGATGAATCTATTTTTTAAATTCACATTTTCTTTAAAACGAATAGAATCAAACAAAAAAACGAATCATAATTCATATTGCTAGCTCTAAATAGCACTCCTAAACTGACCATACATGCAAATTTTTTTTTTTTTTTTTTGAAATCGTTGGAAATCCCGTCACCAAACCACCCATTCTGGGCCGCGGCGAAGGTAAAACCCCCCGCTGCCCCACCATACATGCAATTACTAATATTTACTCAAAGATTCGCTTGTCCCTGAATTTTTTGGAACAATAATTAATGGTCAAATGCCTTAACTTTGCCCCAATTAAAATGGTAAATGTTAATCAAATACCCTCTCTAAAAATATTAAAAATATGGGAGTGGCCATGTAGCGCATAAACCGAGGCTACCAAAAGGTCCAGTTATTCTTATTCCTCCCGTGAATAAAATTAAAAATTGTAAAGAGACCATGATGAGGGCTATAAAATAAATGTTCGGTACATGTCATGTTCCATCTTTGGATATTATTATCGATTGTCATGTCATTTAGTCATTGGGTTTATCACTTTCTTATTATTCTTACATTTAAAATTACATTAGTTTTATAATAAAATGATTCTCACCGAATGTGCCACCCAAATAAATTTAGATTTAGTGTTAAATTAAATTATATTAATTTTTTTTTTTATAATCTCTTATGATATGTGTATTAAATAGAAATGAACCGTTAAAATTTAATTATAATCATAATTAAAAGTATAAAACTCAATTCGCCTTTTCCTTTCTTTAAAAAACCTGAAGATGTATTAATATTGACATTTAGTTGATGGATTAAGGATTTCTCACTTTTATATTTACATTTTTGAATAGCTCATGGGCCATAATAAAAAAAATATATATATATATATATATATAAAAATTGAAAATCATATTTTTTATTTAGTCTGTTCATGTTAGTTCCTTTAATCTTGAGGATGTTCACATATGCAAGTGGGTCAGGTCATTTCATATTCATTGTTATATATCTATGAGTTATTAATTTTTTACTATTAAGTTTTTTAACTCCATGTAAATTTCTAAGAACATTAAAACAAATTGAATTAAATCTATTCATAAATAACAAGATTAATCTATTACATCTATCGTTTATGATATGAGCCCCGAGCATCACACGGATCGTCATCTAATTAAATCTTAATTAGTAAAGAATCATAAATATAGAGTGGAAATTATATCGAGTGGTGTAATAAAAATATTGATTCAGTGGGGATAAAATTTATATATACATTTAGTTAATTGATTTATCGCTTTTTTTTATTTATTTTGCCGAGCTAATCAGCCATGTTTTTAAAATAATATTAAAACTTACTTAGGAAATAACTAGAAATAGAATAAAAACTATAACGAGTGGCGTAACTAGAAAATTAATTCGGTGATGACAAAATTTTTATTGACATTTAATTAAAAATATTTAAAATTTAATTAGGAAAGAATCAAAAATTTAAAGAGAGGAAACTGCAGTTTAGTGGGATTTGATTCTTATAAGAAGTGATAGATATAATTTATTTTAAAGGAGATAAATCAAAATAATTTCAATAATAAATTTAATTTTTTTTATTAATTTATATGAAATATTTAATAAAATTTCTTGATTGAGTGAGATAACTATCTCGCTCGTTCCTTAATTGCTCTCTCAATTGCTGTGGGACGAATTTAAGCACATCAATATTTCTGCAAGCATCAAGATTCTTCACTTAAAACAATTGTGAATATTAATTGGCGGAAACTTTAACTGAAGTGTTGAGAGTACTTATTAAAAATATATTTTCAAAGTTCAAATTAGTTGAAATCTTATAAGAATAGATTTAAAGATGTTAGTCAAGTAGTGCTAAAGGAGGTAAAATGAATATACAGATCGAATTTTAAACGAATCAAATTAATATATAATGGATTCGTATTCGATTTGTTTTATTAAACGAATCTTAATATAAGGATTCTGTAACGACCGATAGTTCTATTACTATTACATTACAGCACCATGGTATTGCGGGACGAAGGTATCATAACATAAATTACGTTGGAACACAGATGTACTTATGGAACGACCTTGGGGACAATCGTTAAATTCTTCGGAAGTCTGACATGAGGTTCTAAGATATTCTATTACGGACATCCCGTGGTATTGGGCCGTAACTTTTTCATACGAATTCTGATTTTTATGAATTTTATATTTTCGGAAAGATGAGATCGAGATCTACAATATCCGCATTTAATATTTTTCTAAATTTAGACCAGAAATAGGTCAAAATCGTAAGTCAAAAATTTAGATGAATAGTAACTTCGTACCCAAATAGAAGAATCTCAAATATTCTCCAAAATTCCACACTTTTCTACAAACTTCCAAATATCAAATGACTCCTACTATATAAAGGGAATACTATTCACCAAATTCACAAATGAGAAGAAGAAAGGAAAGAAGGAAATGTGAGAAGAAAGAGGGGGAAGAAGAAGAAGAAAAAGGAAGAAGGAAAAGAAGAAAGAGAGAAGAAGGGTGAAGCAAGAGGTTTGGCATCCATGATACCTTAAAAGAGGAAGAAAACAACAATGAAATGAGGTAAGGGTCTTTGACCCAAATTTTGGATTGTGGATTTTTGATGATAAAATACTAGATGGATGATAGAAGCATATTAGAAATTGCTTTTAGTGGCATAACATGTGTGGGAATTGATTGAAACCCCTAAGTTTGAGTCAGTTAGGAATATGAGATTTAAGTGTTAAAATGGGTTTAATCAAATGGAGTATATGAGATAGATTGGAAGTTGATTGTTGTTGTGATGATGATTTAGTTTATGTAGAATTGAGGATAATATGATATATTAAGCATTGGTTTTTAGTATGAGAATGTTATGGTTGTGCATTTGGGTGAATTAAAGTTAAAGAAGAAAAACAGAATCCTAGGAACTGCTTCGCGTCGCGATGCTGAAGGGTTTTGCGTCGCGACGCGAAAGAGTAAAATCTGGGCACGTCTCTGGTTGATGCGCGTCGCGACGCGAGTTCAAAATATTGTCTGAAACAGTTTTAAGCCATCCATGTTCCATTCTAGCATGTAGAGGCCGCCCTATAGGTCTCGAATTAGTTCGTACACGTACTTTACATCAAGAGACAAGCATGATAACCTTGTAGATAAAACTTATCGATGTATATATAAGCTTAGCTAAGTTTCGAAGCTCATTTTACTACGAACATACTAATCGAGTTTCCGATCGTAGATTATCCACAGGAACCACAATTTTCTTCGATGAAGGGATTCAGTGCCTACCAAATTCCAAAAACAATGAGTGGACCTCTTTTCTCAGAACTGATTTTATTACAGTTCAGACGGAACACAATTCTGATTTATAGAACTTTTGCTAGAGCCATATTACTACAACATGTTCATATGTGCGTTTTCTGCAGACCTATCACATTAGAAAAATTCCATTAAATTCATCTTCACGTTTTTTAGGGTGAATTTTTTACAGATGATATCCCTATGTATCTAGTTTATGTAGAAAGTTAAGGAGCTTGATTTGGAATTTTCTAGAGCAAGGTATGGTCAAAATACTAAGTGCTGTCAGGCTTGTCTGGTCATCAGAAAGATGCTGAGATAGGCATATCAGTCCCAGCAGTCATTTTTTGGAGCCGTTTGAACTAGACCGGTATACTAATCTCAGAACCGAAAAAGAGCTATAAACGATTAGTTATTGCAAAATCTATAATTTGGTCATTTTTCTCATTTCTAATGAATCTCTTGCACATATATTAATCCTCTAATAATGTCAAAATATTCTTGAGAGTTTATGAATATCTTCAAATCATTCTCTCCTAAATCAAATTTAGAAAGCTCATTATTTTACATCTTCATATTTAATTAGTGAGCTTATTTTTCTTTTGGGAAATACATTCACATTCAAGTTTTTGTAATCTTTTGTGAGTTCCTAAATAGTAAATAGAGTTTTTAAAATTTTATATCTTACACTCTCTACATTTGAAAAACTCATATTTCATCTTCATAATTTATATTAGTGAGCATTGATACATTTGGGTTGATAAACTCACATTTTAATCTTCTTTATAATATTTTATGAGTACCCAAATTGTGCTTGTAAAAATTTCATCATCAAACACTTGTGGTTGTAGAAATCCTTTATTGAGTGAGAATACTCAAAATGGTGATTTTGTTGTAAAAAGTTTGGAGTGAGCCTAGAAACAAAACTCTCATGGTAAAGGTTTAAGAGTGAACCTAGGGACAAAATTATTTGTGTAAAGGTTTGAGGTGAACCTAGGGACAAAACTCTTGGTTTGTGAGTGAGGCACGGAAAAATCTCGGTGTAAAGTGTTGATTCACTTAGACGGTTTGATGGAATAGACGTAGGCATTATTGGCCGAACCACTATAAATCACAGTGTCAAATTTCTCCATCCTTTATTTCCTTTATTTATCGCAAGTTTTATTTCACATTTCCATATCACTTAGAAACTTGCATTTGGTAAAACATATGGATTGAGAAAATTGCACACTAAGCTTAATTGGTTTACCTACTAACTAAGTGGCTTAAAATTGACAAGATTTTTAATTCCGTATTATTTTATCACATATCAATTCACTCCCCTGTTGAATATAATTATTATTGAAGTGTTTTTATTGGTAATTTCACATTATTGGTTCCACTTTGAATAATTTTGAAAGCAAAATTCTTGCTGATCTCATAGTATCGTGAAGTTTTAATAAGTTTGTTTAGAAAAATACACTATATTAGAGTGTCTGTTTTTTTTTTTAATCTTTTTAACTTAATTTTCATTTTATAAAAATGATGACATATTTATTAGAACATGTGTGTTGTGTGTCTATATATGTGTATGAAGGTAAGCATAATACTGTCGTGAGATAGGACCCCTAAGGCTCTTCAATTAGTCATCATGATCTTGACACAAACAATCATTAAATTCACATTTTTGGTGCAAATAGTCGTTGATGTGAAATTTTGAAGCTTATTTAAAGATGATTGTGTATTTTTGCTACAAGCTCAAATCATGATACATTTATTACAAACAACCACCGATTTTTTTTTAAATAAAAACAAAGCTTTTTTTTTAAAAAAAAAAAGACATACTAATAGCCAATGTGTGGATCTATAATTATTGCAGTCTTAAAGCCTGTAGTAATTAATCAAGCTCTTTTGATCCAACTGTTTGGTTTGGAATCGAGTTATCTTAAAGCATGTAGTAATTAATCAAGCTCTTTTGATCCAACTGTTTGGTTTGGAATCGAGTTATATAATCTGCGTGTGAGAACTGCCGAAAACGAGCTGGCTTCTCCGGTGATATTAGCTCAGGAAATGGTCCAAGCCAACGATCCATCTCTCCTGACCCGAAAAATATCACAGCCGACACTCGTGCTTCTTCGGACGTATTTGCCAATGCTCTATGATCCACGCTTATATACTCATCATTCGACAATATCTATTTGTAACACACAAAATTTCAGTTTCTTTTTAGTTACTATCTGATGGCAACCAAATTATCACCCTATCCATCTGAGGCAGGACTCGAATCTTAAATTTCTTAATTATTTCTACTCGAAATTTTACCAAGTGAGATAGTTATCAACCACACACACAAAAAAAAAAAAAATTTGTTAGTTACAACTTGATGGAAACCAAATTTCCACCTTACCCATGTGGGACGGGACTTAAACCTCTAAATCTCTTATTTCCACTCAATAGATCTTACCAATTAAATTAACTGACACTTACACACTCAAAATTAATTTTTTTAGTTACGGCTTGATGGCAACTAAATTACCATCGAACTCATGTGGGCAGGATCAAACCCTAAATCTCTTATTTCAAATCTTACCAACTCAACTAATTGGCATCACACTCAAAAGATTAGTCAAAAAAGCTAAAATTATATATATAATTTTGAATTTGAAAAGTTGAAACTAATTTACCTGAAAAAGATCCCCAATATTAACAACAAGAGCTCCAGGAATAGATTTAACATCAACCCAATTGTCGCCATGCTTACATTGCAAGGCACCATGATGATCCTGAAGCAGAATCGCCAATGCTCCTGGATCAGTATGGCACGGAATCCCCACAGTTAGATCAGGTTGTGGACAATAGGGGTAATAGTTTCCAATCAGCCTCCTTCCTTCTAGGAACGTCATCTCCTTCATCTTATTTGTCGCCAATCCTAACCCTTCACACAACAGTCCCATTAAAAGCTCCCCGAGCTGCTTCATGTGCTCGTTCCATTCCAGCATCTCCTTTCTACATATTTCAGGAAATTCATGGTCCTTTGCGGTGTTCGGACCCATTCTCATATACAGTGTGTCCCTATAAAAATTGGAGAATTTACACAACTCGAAAACAAGATAAAAAAATATGTTAAGATCTACTAGGTAGGATGGACCTACGTAGACGTTGGTTGCAGATTTAGTTCCTAAATATAACATGGGTTAAATATAACAATATAATATGTGTTTATAAGTAAATGCACAAAATTCTCATATTTTTACCTCCAGCTAGCAGCTTTAGAGTGAAATATCCAAGTTAGAAAAGAGCGACACCCCACGGCTCCAATCTCTCTCAGGGTCATAGAACTGCGCCTTGGCTTTCGTCGGCAGTTCATGAACCCTTCTGATGGATCCAATCACACCGTCCAAAACATCCACTCCGATGCCGTGATTAACAATCTGAAAAAACCCAACTTCACGTGACGCACGTGCAATCTTTTCAACAATCGCCGGCCGCAGCTGCTCAGTGTCTGCGCCGGACAAATCGATTATGGGTATGATAACATCAGGGTCAAGTTTCGGGTTTAATTTGAATTGTCTGATGTCGTTTAATGTTTCCGCTGGGTGGATAAAGAAGCGGGGAATTGTGGTGGTGCCTGAGTCGACTAAACCTTTGACTCCGATTCTTGATTCCTCGAACTCTCTAACTTCTTTGGCTCTGTCGTATGATTCCATTACTCTTTTTCATGTTGCTAACTAATGCTTGCTCATCTATTTATATAAGCAAAGCAGGGGAGTACCCACGCAAGTTTCCTTCCATAATTGATTGAAAGCCCAAAGAAAAAGACATTATATCACTATCACATGTTTATTTTATTTTATTTTATTTTATTTGGAACAATAATTAATGGTCAAATGCCTTAACTTTGCCCCATTAAAATGGTAAATGTTAATCAAATACCCTCTCTAAAAATATTAAAAATATGGGAGTGGCCATGTAGCGCATAAACCGAGGCTACCAAAAGGTCCAGTTATTCTTATTCCTCCCGTGAATAAAATTAAAAATTGTAAAGAGACCATGATGAGGGCTATAAAATAAATGTTCGGTACATGTCATGTTCCATCTTTGGATATTATTATCGATTGTCATGTCATTTAGTCATTGGGTTTATCACTTTCTTATTATTCTTACATTTAAAAATACATTAGTTTTATAATAAAATGATTCCCACCGAATGTGCCACCCAAATAAATTTAGATTTAGTGTTAAATTAAATTATATTCATTTTTTTTATAATCTCTTATGATATGTGTATTAAATAGAAATGAACCGTTAAAATTTAATTATAATCATAATTAAAAGTATAAAACTCAATTCGCCTTTTCCTTTCTTTAAAAAACCTGAAGATGTATTAATATTCACATTTGGTTGATGGATTTCTCACTTTTATATTTACATTTTTGAATATCTCATGGGCCATAATAAATAAATAATAAATAAATATATATATATATATATATATATATATATAAATTGAAAATCATATTTTTTATTTAGTCTGTTGATGTTAGTTCCCTTAATCTTGAGGATGTTCACATATGCAAGTGGGTCAGGTCATTTCATATTCATTACTATATATCTCTGAGTCATTCATTTTTTGCTATTAAGTCTTTTAACTTACAAATAATTTTTTTTTAGTAAGTGAATAGTTTTTCAATATTAGATTAAGTCAATCCATTTTCACATTTATTTCGATTTCAACACCCATAAAATTAAAAAAAAGACCCCATAAAATTATACCGGATTTTGATTTGTTATTCAGATATTTGTTTCACATCCCCTATAATCTTTTTTACAAAAAAAAACAACTCGATTTATATTTTTAAATATGTTATCGAAATATTACATCTTTATTTTAAATGTCAATTAAATTACAATTATAAATAATGTGAACACATAACTCCATGTATTATTCTAAGAACATTAAAACAAATTGAATTAAATCTATTCATAAATAACAAGATTAATCTATTACATCTATCGTTTATGATATGAGCCCCGAGCATCACACGGATCGTCATCTAATTAAATCTTAATTAGTAAAGAATCATAAATATAGAGTGGAAATTATATCGAGTGGTGTAACAAAAATAATGATTCAGTGGGGACAAAATTTATATTGACATTTAGTTAATTGATTTATCGCTTTTTATTTACATTTTTGCCGAGCTAATCAGCCATGTTTTTAAAATAATATTAAAACTTACTTAGGAAATAACTAGAAATAGAATAAAAACTATAACGAGTGGCGTAACTAGAAAATTAATTTGGTGAGGACAAAATTTATATTGACATTTAGTTAAAAATATTTAAAATTTAATTAGGAAAGAATCAAAAATTTAAAGAGAGGAAACTGCAGTTTAGTGGGATTTGATTCTTATAAGAAGTGATAGATATAATTTATTTTAAAGGAGATAAATCAAAATAATTTCAATAATAAATTTAATTTTTTTATTAATTTATATGAAATATTTAATAAAATTTCTTGATTGAGTGAGATAACTATCTCGCTCGTTCCTTAATTGCTCTCTCAATTGCTGTTGGACGAATTAAGCACATCAATATTTCTGCACGCATCAAGATTCTTCACTTAAAACATTTGTGAATATTAATTGGCGGAAACTTTAACTGGAGTGTTGAGAGTACTTATTAAAATATATTTTCAAAGTTCAAATTAGTTGAAATCTTATAAGAATAGATTTAAAGATGTTAGTCAAGTAGTGCTAAAAGAGGTAAAATGAATACTAGATGGATGATAGAAGCATATTATAAATTGATTTTAGTGGCATAACATGTGTGGGAATTGATTGAAACCCCTAAGTTTGAGTTAGTTAGGAATATGAGATTAAAGTGTTAAAATGGGTTTAATCATATGGAGTATATGAGATAGATTGGAAGTTGATTGTTGTTGAGATGATTATTTAGTTTCGGTAGAATTGAGGATAATATGATATTGAGCATTGGTTTTTAGTATGAGAATGTTAAGGTTATGCATTTGGGTGAATTAAAGTTGAAGAAGAAAAACAGAATCCTGGGACCTGCTTCGCGTCGCGATGCTGAAGGGTTTTGCGTTGCGACGTGAAAGTAAAATCTGGGCACGTCTCTGGTTGATGCGCGTCGCGACACGCCCTGACCTGCGTCACGACGCGAGTTCAAAATATTGTCCGAAACAGTTTTAAGCCATCCATGTTCCATTCTAGCATGTAGAGGCCGCCCTATAGGTCTCATATTAGTTCGTACACGTACTTTACATCAAGACACAAGCATGATAACCTTGTAGATAAAACATATCGATGTATAAATAAGCTTAGCTAAGTTTCGAAGCTCATTTTACTACGAACATACTAATCGAGTTTCCGATTGTAGATTATCCACATGAACCAAAATTTTCTTCGATGTAAGGATTCGGTGCCTACCAAATTCCAAAAAAGTGAGTGGACCTCTTTTCTCAGAACTGATTTTATTTAACAGTTTTTGAGTTCAGACTTATTTTTCAAAAGCATATAGGGCGTTAGATCGAATTTTATTACAAGATATTTTTAGATTCAGTGATGATTCATAAATGTTGTTTTCCGTATGAATTTTGAGTTATAAATATTTTCAAACATGAGATTTGTGTTTTCGTGGCATGGGGGGAACTCACCCCAATATGTAACTTGATACAGTTTGGAATTGACGGATAGAGAACATGTGCACATGTAAAGGACTGGGGGGACGACGATACGTAACGCCTCCAGATCCTAGTTCAGGCCTATGGGGACAGCGATACGTAATGCCCCTAAACCCTAGTTTCAGAGCTTGGAGGGTTTCATAGATCTGCACCCCCAGTTCTAGTTTGTGGCTTAGGGGACGGCGATACGTAACGCCCCAAGACCACCATTTTCAGGGACAGTAGTGACATGCTTTGGGGGACAACGATACATAACGCCCCAAAGACATGGATTTGCACTGCTGGCTCTACTTAGGCATATGGAGGGACGATGATACGTAACGCCCTCATACGTCAAGTTTTTCAGATACAGACAAATATTTAGACATCAGATTTTCAGAAAAAGACTTTTCAGATATCAGATTTTCAGAAAAAAGAATTTCCAGAGATCATATTTTAGAGACAGTTTTTAGAAAGCAATTTTTAAAAAGGTTAAGTTTTATAAAGAGATTTCAGAAGAAGTTTTTAGAAAATAGTTTTCATATAAAAATATTTCTGGAATTTTGGTTTTAGAACCAAAAGCTTTTATATCAGTTTTCAGTTTTTCGTTCACTCACTTAGATCGTACGACGATCTAACCCCCCACTCCCAGTTTCCTTATTTTGCAGGTATTCTCGGAGGACGAGCTCGGGATGACGGATACTGTTACAATCACTAGGATTTGGAGCCCACCAGTCCAAGTCAAAGAGTAAAAGTTCAATTGAAATCAGTCAGAGTCAAGTAAAAGTCATGTACTAGTATTTGAGTTACGTGTAGCCATTGTAAAAACATGTATCTTTATGTATAAAGTTGTTAGAGTTAAGTTTGTATGTTAAATTGCAAGTTTGGGCCACGAGACAACCAATTATCCCTCCGGTGAATAAAAAATTGTAAAGAGACCATGATGAGAACTATAAAATAAATGTTCGGTACATCATGTTCCATCTTTGGATATATTATTATCGATTGTCATTTAGTCATTGGGTTTATCACTTTCTAATTATTCTTAACATTTAAAATTACATTAGTTTTTTTTATAATTTTTTTATTAATAAAAATGAACGGTTAAAATTGAATTATATATATATATATATATATATATATATATATTTATCTAATATTTTTCAATCATAATTAATAAAAATCTAAGCATAAAACTCACTTCAACATAAAATTCAAATCTCTCTGAAATGAAAAATGATAGATGCACACATAAAAATATTTTTTTTATCATGTAATAATATATATATATATATATATTCAGTGTTTATGTGTAATTGGTGTACACTTTTATGTGTTCATATAATTGCTCCTCCGAAATGGGCTCGCATGATAATTTTTTTATTTTTCTATTTTTTAAAATATTTTTCATTGTTAGAAACCTTTTGAGACGTATGCTATTTAATCATAAATTAATCGGTGATTAATCAATAATTAATCATAAATCGTTACTTGAGCGATTTGACCCAATAGATTTTGACCGACCGATATACATGCGATTTTGATCAATTAATCAGAAGATTTCCGATTAATTATTTCCCAAAAATCATCTGATTTCACTTTTCAATCTATTTTTTAAATTTTCAATATTTTTTTTTTGGAAGTTTTAATTTCTATTAAAAATATTTAAAAAATAAAAATCATAAAGAACACATGAATTTACGTGGTTAGACACTAGGTCTGCATCCAGAGGAGAGGAGGAGAGGAATTTTCACTATATCAAAGGAATTACAATGGAGACTCTCTTGTGTATAAGAGCACGGTGATGAATAAGAAGAAGATGATTAACATAGTATTCGATGAAGTTGATATATGAATTATGGTGGGATTTATATTCCCTAATTTAAGTCATAGTTGTTCAAGAAGCAAGAAACACTAAGGCGCCGGGTGTTTTTAAAACCTATACGTTAGGCGCACGCATGATTGAAGTGAGATGCACCCCGTAATTTTTTTTTTAATCTTTTATATTAAATTCTCATTTTGAATATTTCATATAATTTATATTCGGTAAATTTATCTCAATAAGTAATGCATCGACGCTATTTATATCAATGATATCATATATTCTACTATTGTAAATTAATACATCTATATTATTTTAAAATGTGAGGCATACGATAATAATTTAACACATCTCTTTAGCATATTTGGCCGTGAAATTGGTTATATATATTTTTTTTTGTTAAAATAAAAGAGGAATTTTTTTTTAAGAACAAAGATCAATTCAACAGTAATAGTAATAATAAAAAAATATAGTTGTTGACTATTGTTTTGTAGTGACTCGAATTTCATAACTCAACCAAAGTCGTAACTTGGTTTTCTCCGAGTGTTAGCGGAAATTTTAGAGATGATTTAGTGGGCCCAAGGTAAAATGAAGGTCCAAATTCTAGGGGAAAAGCCAACCATATTGTAAATCACCCAAATTAGCCCAAATAAAAATTACCAAGCCCAATTAGAATTATGAGAATTATGACTTTTAGACCCAAATCCCTCATTTTGCTAGAAAAGACCAAACTCTTCAAGACTTTTCTAGATAAGTTTAGTATGTGTTGAGACATGATAAAAAATTTTTGGAAACCCTTCACTTTACTCTTTGGCCGAAAATTTGTTTAAAGAGAAAATGAGTGGATTTTCATTTTTCTTGCTAAATTTCCAAGATAAACTAGATAAATCCAACCCCAATCAAACCTAGGAAGAAGAAAAAGAAGCTCAGAGGTTCTAATTGTGAAGAACGAAATTGATTCAAGATAAGGAAATACTCGACTCAAATATCGATATGTTGAGTTATGATAACTTGATGATAAATATATGTTGAAGATTTGAGTTTGAGGGTGATTAGATGATTTTTGAGCTAAGAATGCAGTGATTGTGAGAAACCCCTAATTTAGGAAATCCTAAGCATTGAACTAAGTTGGGGACTATGAGATTGGATATTGTGATGATGATAGTGTAGGAAACGACTTTCCTTAGCGTGGCGGAAGTTGCTTATGGTGACACCGGGTCCGGTATGGATCTTTAAAATTTTCTTTGCCTTTTCCTTTGTTGTAGTAGCCGAAATCAATCATTTATTGTCCAACACTTGGATCAACCACTCGATCTTCTGAACTATGACTCGAAACCAACAAACCGAAGTGTGGGCTTCACTCACAAAGATTAAACTCTAAACGATTTAGAGAATCAAGATGTCACAATTGGTGTTTGGCTTTAGGAATTGCAAACACTATCACAACACTTGTGAATGTTTGAACTCTCTCTATTTTCTCTCAAATCTTTCTCACAACAATTGTGTGAATGTTTGCAAAATGTTAACCTTAGGAAGTGAGAGAAATTGTAGAGATTATATTCTCTTATACAAGCCAACTAACCTTGTCATTAAGTATCTAATGCTTTCTTGCAATGGCCAACAAAAAAATGTGAATGTCATACCAAAGCATAAGAAATGATAAGTTAAAGACAAGGACTTTGTCATTAAGCATCTAATGCTTTCTTTCAATGGTAAATACATAAATGTGGAGGCCATACCAAAGCATAACATGCATTAGCTAATGACAAATATATTAGGTGTATACATGCCACCTAATAGACATAATTACTTGGATGACATGGTAAGTCATATGGCTTTGTCTCCAATGGTAAATAAAAATCAATATCTTAATAATGATTTATTTGCCTTCAATTATGTTGTAGTAATTATCTCATAATTATTACTAACTTGATTATCTCAAAATCAAGAATTGATTATCTCATAATCAAAGAATTCTAGAAAATATTAAGTTAAACTAATTTAACATAGTTTTCATTTGTGACAATAAATATTATTAATCTCATTAATAATATATAAATATAAAGTGAGCATATAATTAGACACTCTAATTATATTAGGTTTGCTACAGTCAATCGAGCTAGCACGGGGACCAAATGGACCTACGGTTCCGAGCTCCAATAATTCTGAAATATTAATTAAACTCTTTAATCAAATATTACGAATTATTAACTCTGCGTTATTCCACTAAAAACTCGAAGTTGAACTCTCGTTACCGTAGATGGATAAAATAAACCGAACAAATTCGGTGTCCATCGATATAGTCATTACATATGGATATAGCTCTTCACAAATATCTCATAAATTGAGCCGGGTCAAAAGTCCATTAAACCCCTCTAAATATTTTGTCTCTTAAGCACCATTGATTCTATAATGAACAATTAATTCATTACAATTATGAATATAAAACTTTCTATTCGTAATAGAAAAGTTGAGCACTCAAATTGTTCATGTCCCGAATCAACTCTTAAAAGAGATACTCTTCTGCTTCTCCTAAGAATGAGTGAATTCCATATCTATGTAAAACGTTCCCAGCTACACACCAAACCATATCCCCAAAATACGTAGTTATTGGCCGGGAATGCAACACCAATCTCTCCATAGTAAATCAAAGGACATAGCGTATCATGCGGGAGTTCATAGTACACTCATGATTAAGATCGAATCCATATATGACCATCAATTAGATAAAATGAATTTCTTCGGTTAACAGATATTAAAAGAAATTCGTATTTATCTGAGTCCAGTCCTATATGATCTCATCATATAAGGTGCCTCTAGTCCCAAGTCATTACATGAATGATCCCGGATCAAGGTCGTCATACAAGTATAGAATGTACCGCAGCTATAGATAAACCACAATAAAGTACCATCTGTGTTTGATCTCTATGGACTATTTAGATTACTAACTTCAGACTTAAATCCTCTTGTGCATCAAACATGCACTAAGTCTGAAGGTACAATAGTAATCAAGGTAAACAATACAATTGGACAATATGCGATATAAATCAATCAACTTTGATAAAATGAATAATGCATTTAATAATATTACAATAATCAATTCTGTTTACAATACATGAAGCTCTAGGACATAAATCTCAACAAACTCCCACTTGGACTAGAGCAAATAGGACATGTCATGTAATCATAAACCCTTTAGGTGATCTTCAAACACTTTAGCCGATAAGGTCTTTGTAAACGGATCAGCCAGGTTGTCTGCGGATTGAATCTGCGTGACAACGACATCTCCTCTCTGCACTATCTCCCTGATAAGGTGATATTTCCTCTCAATATGCTTACCCCTCTTATGGCTTCTTGGTTCTTTGGAGTTCGCCACTGTACCACTATTATCATAATAAAGTGTGAGCGGTTTATCCATATCTGGAACAATTTCCAGATCTGTTAAGAACTTACGGAGCTAGACTGCTTCCTTAGCTGCTTCACAAGCTGCTACATATTCAGCTTCCATGGTGGAGTCAGCAATACAAGATTGTTTTATGCTCCTCCATACTATAGCCTCACATATTAATCCATTACATCTATCGTTTATGATATGAGCCCCAAGCATCACACAGATTGTCATCTAATTAAATCTAATTAGTAAAGAATCATAAATATAGAGTGGAAATTATATCGAGTGGTGTAACAAAAATATTGATTCAGTGGGGACAAAATTTATATTGACATTTAGTTAATTGATTTATCGCTTTTATTTACATTTTTTCCGAGCTAATCAGCCATGTTTTTAAAATAACATTAAAACTTACTTAGGAAATAACTAGAAATAGAATAAAAACTATAACGAGTGGCGTAACTAGAAAATTAATTCGGTGAGGACAAAATTTATATTGACATTTAGTTAAAAATATTTAAAATTTAATTAGGAAAGAATCAAAAATTTAAAGAGAGGAAACTGCAGTTTAGTGGTATTTGATTTTTATAAGAAGTGATAGATATAATTTATTTTAAAGGAGATAAATCAAAATAATTTCAATAATAAATTTAATTTTTTTTTATTAATTTATATGAAATGTTTAATAAAATTTCTTGATTGAGTGAGATAACTATCTCGCTCGTTCCTTAATTGCTCTCTCAATTGCCGTGGGACGAATTTAAGCACATAAATATTTCTGCAAGCATCAAGATTCTTCACTTAAAACATTTGTGAATATTAATTGGCGGAAACTTTAACTGAATTGTTGAGAGTACTTATTAAAAATATATTTTCAAAGTTCAAATTAGTTGAAATCTTATAAGAATAGATTTAAAGACGTTAGTCAAGTAGTCCTAAAAGAGGTAAAATGAATACACGAATCGAATTTTAAACAAATCAAATTAATATATAATGGATTCGTATTCGATTCGTTTTAATAAACGTATCTTAATATAAATTTAATATACGTCAAGTTTTTCAGATACAGACAAGTATTTAGACATCAGATTTTGAGAAAAAGACTTTTCAGATATCAGATTTTCAAAAAAAGAATTTTTAGAGATCATATTTTAGAGACAGTTTTCAGAAAGCAACTTTTAAAAAGGTTAAGTTTTATAAAGAGATTTCAGAAGAAGTTTTTAGAAAATAGTTTTCATATAAAAATATTTCTGGAATTTTGGTTTTAGAACCAAAAGCTTTTATATCAGTTTTCAATTTTTCGTTCACTCACTTAGATCGTACGACGACCTAACCCCCAACTCCCAGTTTCCTTATTTTGCAGGTATTCTCGGAGGACGAGCTCGGGATGACGGATACTGTTACAGTCACTAGGGTTTGGAGCCCACCAGTCCAAGTCAAAGAGTAAAAGTTCAATTGAAGTCAGTCAGAGTCAAGTAAAAGTCATGTACTAGTATTTGAGTTATGCGTAGCCATTGTAAAACCATGTATCTTTATGTATAAAGTTGTTAGAGTCAAGTTTGTATGTTAAATTGCAAGTTTGGGCCACGGTCCCATATATACGATATAAAAATTTAATTAAAGAAAAGAGTATTAGAAATTGAATAGTAGTTATCAGAGTCAGAGGTTTATGGGGTTAGTACATTCTATCCCATGTCGGTAACATCTCCCGAATTGGGGATGTTACAGATTCATATAATCCTAACATTATTCAATGACATAAATTATTATAAAATAATTTTTTTTATAAAAATAATTAATGGTCAAATGAGTGAATGCATGTAGTGCATAAACGAGACAACCAATTATCCCTCCGGTGAATAAAAAATTGTAAAGAGACCATGATGAGAACTATAAAATAAATGTTCGGTACATCATGTTCCATCTTTGGATATATTATTATCGATTGTCATTTAGTCATTGGGTTTATCACTTTCTAATTATTCTTAACATTTAAAATTACATTAGTTTTTTTTTATAATTTTTTTTATCATGCGTATATTAATAAAAATGAACGGTTAAAATTGAATTATATATATATATATATAATATATATTTTTATCTAATATTTTTCAATCATAATTGATAAAAATCGAAGCATAAAACTCACTTCAACATAAAATTCAAATCTCTCTGAAATGAAAAATGATAGATGCACATGATAAAAATATATATATATATATATATATATATATATATATATATATATATATATATATATATATATATATATTGTTGATGGTGTTTTCAGGCACTATGTTATTTAAGCAGCACGACAGGGGTAAAAAAGGTAATTCACTTCTCAGTCAAGATTATTAATGCCGACCCGACCACTAAAGAGTCAGCAGTAAGGGTCCGGGAACTTTACGGTTAGTGACTGAGCACTTGAGTTCAAAATGACCGGGCAATTATCAGGTCGACATCAGCATTCTCAGTACAAAAGACTATTATGACCGACCACATGAAGACCGACCTCGTGAAAACCGAGCATAGGGCAAAACATGTTCGGGAAGATAAGGCATTCTATCCATACAAGATAAGATAATAAGTTATCCTATTTTCATAAAGAGAACTGATGAGTCAGTATCCTAAAAGGATAAAAGAAGTGAATGTAGTTTTAAAAGTAGGAATCCTGATAAGAAAATGAAACCATCTCCAACTGGGAATTCTTGTACAAATAAGAATCTGATTTCTTCACCATTATAAATATGAGGGTAGAGTGAGTGTAGATGAGAGGAATATCATGATCAGAATCATTACCACCAGACTTGTAAAAAACCAGAAGTAGAGCCGAGAAGCATGTTTGAGTAATAAAAGTATCATCCTTTTTATGCCCGTGGACGTAGGTCGGACCAAGATCCGCCGAACCACGTTAAATCTCCTTGTCGATTGGTGTATTATTGGTCTTTTGCTAAGTTTGCTTTTGGTCCCCCATAACCAAACAAATTCACTATTGAGGGAGGATTGTCTCGGGAGTAATATTCTCATATTGCCTTGAGACCAAATTTAGCCGTCAACAGTTGGCGCCGTCTGTGGGGAACTCAACAAAAAGTGGTTCGCGTAGTAAGACGATGGCAGAAGGCGGAAATCACCAATCGTCGGGGAATCCGGCCACAGATTGGATGAAGAAGATAGAAGAAAGCATAAGGAAGGACATAGAGGATAGTCAGGCCCTCCTAAAAACCATGATGGACCGACTAGAGAGAATGGAAGGGGGAACCGCGAGAAGACTGAAACCAGAGCTAATAAAAAAAGAAGAGAGATAGCAGATGGAAAGAGGGTTGTGGATACAAGTGAGGACGATGAACCTAGGAGGAGGGGGCCTTACGGGATAAAATCCATAGTGGTGGAAGAAGATTCACAAGCAGAGGACACATGAGAAGAAGAAGAAGAGAGACGTTCGACAGATTCCTCTTATGATAGTCTCCGCTACACTAGAAGAGGAGGCACAGAGTACGACGAGACTGTTCGGGAGATCCCAAGGCGTGAGGAACACCGCACCCGTGGGGACAGACATGAAGAAGAGCGTAGAAGGCGACATGGCGGCCCAAATAGCGAGGTAAAATCTTGGTTAAAGAAAGAGATGGCCAAGTGGGGGGCAAGCCTCAAAACAGGTACAGGAGACGCCCGAGATGACAAAGAGGAATCCCCCATCACAGAAGAAATAAAATCAGCAAAATTCCCGAAAAGGTTCAACATGCCGACCATGAAGCCCTACAAAGGCCATACCGATCCAAAAACCCATATTGAGAGCTTTCTACTATTGATGGAGGTCCAAGGAGTGACAGGGGACGCCGTGTGCAAGATATTCCCCCTAACCTTGGGTGGATCCGCCATTCTATGGTATAGAAGTCTAGCCCCAGGGAGAATCGGTAGCTTTGCACAACTCCGAAAGTCGTTCGTACGACACTTCAAAGGGGTATGTGCCCCTAAAAAGACAATCGGAGAGTTAAGACTCATGAAGCAGGGAGACGACGAGCCTCTAAAAACATTTATTGAGAGGTATCATAACATGGTGCTCGAAGTCAGGGGGTATGAGTCTCCCGAGGCCTTGGAAAGCCTGAAGGGAGCCTTAAAAGTCGGAAGACTATGGACCCACCTAAGGATCCAAGGCACCCCAGACTATGCAACCGCTCTGGAGGTAGCCCGGAAGTTCGTCTCGTTAGAAAATGAGGAAAAAATCTCCCGAAGAGGGACGACCATCAGAGAGAGGACGATAAGGGCAGAGGCCCCCCGACGAGCAGACAGTGAGCCCAAAAAACCACCCCCAAAGCACAAGGAATTCAAGCTGATACCTCGGAACAACCAGGAAAGAGGAACCCCAACGTAAAGCTTTTTCCCGAAATATCCCGCAGAAGAACTGTAAGGAGGGCAGTATGTCCCCAAATATGAATAAAACCTTCTCTTTTCAAAAGAAAAATTTTTTCCATCCGCTTTCTTAAAACAAAGTTGAAAGCCATATAAAAAAAAAACGGGGGACATACTCAACTCCCATTACAGAGGACAGTTGGCGCCGAGGCCCCTTCAACAATCGGCTCGAGGCTGGAGTGCGTTCCGCCGAGGCCCCTTCAACAATCGGCTCGGGGCTGGAGTTCGTTCCGCCGAGGCCCCTTCAACAGTCAGCTCGGGGCTGGAGTTCGTTCCGCCGAGGCCTCTTCATCGGCTCGGGGCTGGATCTCGTTCCGCCGAGGCTGCTATGCTATTCGACTCAGGGGTCGGGTTACGTCCCACCGAGTCGTGCTTATTAGCCTTGGGACGGAACATTCCCCCAAAACCAAATGTCTATTTAGCTCGGGGTCCTCAGAATATTCAGGGACATACTCGATGCATAGGATCCGTGAGAAGCATAGCACGAGGAGGGATGATACCCCCGTGGCGATTGCTTGCTCCAGTGTTACCGAACATAAGGAGGAATATGCCCTTAATGTTTCGAAACACTCTCTGATCCTCACTTACCCGGTGTAATGGATCCGTGAGAAAGCATAGCACGGGGAGAGATGATGCCCCCGTGACGATTGCTAGCTCCAGTGATGCCGTACCTAAGGAGGAATGTGCCCTTAGTATCTTGGACACTCTTTGATCCATTCATCATTAGGATCCAAGAGAGGCGCAGTACGGGCGTTGTGCCCCTGTAGCGTGTGCCTGCTCCAGCGTGGTAAGGAGGAGCCCTCGCACAATACACAGGGTCTACAGTGACCCGACGTATAGAGGATGTGCCCTTACCATTTTAAACGCTCTCTGATCCAAATCCTGGTTCGTCGGGACACTGAATTGAAAGATTCGGAATTGTGTTTTGGAGACCTCGGACAGGACGCTGCTTTGAGGCATCCATGTTGTTGTTTATACTTGCGAAACATTTTATTTTGGGACAAGCACTAAGTCGCCCCCGCCCTTTAATTTAATTTTTCAAAGTTTTGTTTTCGTTTTCCACTGGTCTGGTAGGGGGACGCCAGTGTCAGACTCGGTAGGGCTTCAAAAGATTGATTCATTTCCCTTCTGAATAAGTCCCACCTGATTAATCGGTTCGGGGCTGGATTCGTTCCGCCGAGGCCACTTTTTTAATCGGCTCGGGGTTGGATTCGTTCCGCCGAGGCCACTTGGTTAATCGGCTCGGGGCTGGATTCGTTCCGCCGAGGCCACTTGGTTAATCGGCTCGGGCTGGATTCGTTCCACCGAGGCCACTTGATTATTCGGCTCGGGGCTGGATTCGTTCCGCCGAGGCCACTTAGTTATTCGAATTGGGGTCGGGTTACGTCCCACCGAGTCTACCTCTTTGGACTGGGGACGTAACATTCCCCCAGGTCCAAGTGCCTTTCTCAGCTCGGGGTCGGGGTACGTCCCACCGATTCAGCCCTTCGGACTGGGGACGTAACTTTTCCTCAGGTCCAAGTGCCTTTCTCAGCTCGGGGTCGGGGTACGTCCCACCTAGTCAGCCCTTCGGACTGGGGACATAACATTCCCTCAAGTCCAAATGCCTCTCTTCACTCGGGGTCGGGTTACGTCTCACCGAGTCTACCTATTTGGACTGGGGACGTAACATTCCCCTAGGTCCAAGTGCCTTTCTCAGCTTGGGGTCGGGGTACGTCCCACCGAGTCAGCCCTTCGGACTGGGGACGTAACATTCCCTCAGGTCCAGGTTCCTTTCTCAGCTCGGGGTCGAGGTACGTCCCACCGAGTCAGCCCTTCGGACTGGGGACGTAACATTCCCCCAGGTCCAAGTGCCTCTCTTCACTCGGGGTCGGGTTACGTCCCACCAAGTCTACCTCTTTGGACTGGGGACGTAATATTCCCCCATGTCCAAGTGCCTTTCTCAGCTCGGGGTCGGGGTACGTCCCACCGAGTCAGCCCTTCGGACTGGGGACGTAACATTCCCCCAGGTCTAAGTGCCTCTCTTCTTTCGGGGTCGGGTTGCGTCCCACCGAGTCAGTCCTTCGGACTGGGGACGTAACATTCCCTCAGGTCCAAGCATCTCTCACAGCTCGAGACAAGATCACATGCCACCGAGCACATCATCGTTAGCTCAGAGGCAAAATTTTCTCCTCACAATCGAGATTGGATCAGTCAGGGGTCAGGACCTCTAAATCTCTGGTACAAATATTACAGAGGTGGAGTCATTCTTAGTTTGGACAACAAGAGGAACTTCATCTCCTGATGGAACGACCCAAGTAAGCAATTTGCTTTGAGGTGGAGAATCGTTCTGAATAGGGTCAGCATCTCCAATAACCGAGGATATGAAAATAGAAACAAAAGACTTAGTAGATGGCGAAGGCAATTTCTCTGTGATTTCTGGAGCGACCACCAGCAAGGCGATCAGCACACCATCTTTATATAGTTCCCGGCACCAACTTGCATACTCGTTGGAACCGAGAACTAGGGGACATATGTTGATGGTGTTTTCAGGCACTATGTTATTTAAGCAGCACGACATGGGTAAAAAAGGTAATTCACTTCTCAGTCAAGATTATTAATGCCGACCCGACCACTAAAGAGTCAACAGTAAGGGGCCGGGAACTTTACGGTTAGTGACCGAGCACTTGAGTTCAAAATGACCGGGCAATTATCAGGCCGACAGCAGCATTCTCAGTACAAAAGACTATTATGACCGACCACATGAAGATCGACCTCGTGAAAACCGAGCATAGGACAAGACATGTTCGGGAAGATAAGGCATTCTATCCATACAAGATAAGATAATAAGTTATCCTATTTTCATAAAGAGAACTGATGAATCAGTATCCTAAAAGGATAAAAGAAGTGAAGGTAGTTTTAAAAGTAGGAATCCTGATAGGAAAATGAAACCATCTCCAACTGGGAATTCTTGTACAAATAGGAATATGATTTCTTCACCATTATAAATAGGAGGGTAGAGTGAGTGTAGAGGGGAGGAATATCATGATCAGAATCATTACCATCAGACTTGTAAAAAACCAGAAGCAGAGCCGAGAATCGTGTTTGAGTAATAAAAGTATCATCCTTTTTGTGCCCGTGGACGTAGGTCGGACCAAGATCCGCCGAACCACGTTAAATCTCCTTGTCGATTGGTGTATTATTGGTCTTTTGCTAAGTTTGCTTTTGGTCCCCCATAACCAAACAAATTCACTATTGAGGGAGGATTGTCTCGGGAGTAATATTCTCATATTATCCTGAGACCAAAATCAGCCGTCAACATATATATATATATATATATATATATTCAGTGTTTATGTGTAATTGGTGTAAACTTTTATGTGTTCATATAATTGCTGCTCCGAAATGGGCTCGCATGATAATTTTTTTATTTTTCTATTTTTTAAAATAATTTTCATTGTTAGAAACCTTTTGAGACCTATGCTATTTAATCATAAATTAATCGGTGATTAATCAATAATTAATCATAAATCGCTACTTGAGCGATTTGACCCAATAGATTTTGACCGACTGATATACATGCTATTTTGTATTACAAATTTATTTGTTTACTGTGTTCTTACAACTGACTTTGAACAAGCAGTAAACCGAACAGAAAATAAACAACAGTGATACAAATAACAACAGGAAATTAAAATAAATAAATAAATAAAACAGAAGACAATCGCAGGCAGTGAATCAGTCACAGTGGTATAACAGGAATCAGCGACTGGAACAGTAAAGCAATGAAGAATTCTGAGGCTTGTTGAAGCGAGCAACAATGTCCTTAAAACAAATTCGCCCCCTACCGAAGGTGCAGTAGAACTTGAGACGCTTGTTTCCCAAGATGCAACGGAAACAAACAAGTATGGGCACCACCAATCTTGTTTCCAACGAACCACAAAGTGTTTTGAACTCTCCCAAATGATTTTCGAAATTCTAGTATTTCAGCTTGTGTGTTCTGTGTGTGTAACCCAAAAACGAAAACACTTCCCTATTAAAAGAAATTATAATGCCAATTAAATCTCATCAATGGGAGGCTTTTCATTTGTTGTAACCATCAAACTAATTAAATTAGTTGTTATGGAATTCAAAAGGTTGGAAAAAAAAATAAAGAGACATCCAAAAATTGGCTGGGCCAGGCCCGCACAATTTGGTCCGGCATTCGTGTACGCATGACACGCGGGTGTACACGAGCCAAGCTTGATTCAGATTTGATTTGCCCCCCCCGCGCACGTAGAGAGAGCCTCTATCCTTATAACTCTTACCCATCTATATATGAGCAATCATATATAAGCACAATTTTCCCTCTATAGCTTTCCCATATGGGACAAGCTAACTTCTCTTGATTTTCCAACACCAATGGGTGAACTTTGAGCAACAATTTCTCATTCACCAAGCACCATTTTAAGCATATGAATATACCATTTCGAAGTACTCACGGAGGAGTATCCGAATCATTCAATAACAACCACTAACACGAAGTGGACCATGCTTAAAATTGAGCCTCAAAATGCTTACTTATAAGCATTTTCCAACAATCCCCCACATGAATGAAATTGGCGAAAAACGTCGAATAAAATTATTTTATAAAACATTTTATTTTGACCTAGAAGAGTTCAACGGTTCAACACCTGCATAGGATAGGTAGGCCTCAGCCTTTGAACCTTACCTTGTGAAAATATATCTCATTTACTGGCTGACATTGGACGCGATGTCATTGAACTGTACTGCCGTTCATGTAAATGGAGAATATATATCACACAGATATTTAACCTAACACATCTGAGTTCTCATTATTATGTTCATTTTGGCCATGAACATCAACCTGGTTCTGCAAGAGTTTCTAAGAATGGAGCCCCGTACAATTCCCTTTGAAGCGGCCCCATTTCTCTCTCACATAGGTGATTTCTTATTTAAGAGCATCTCGTAATACTGCTCGGATTCCCAACGCATAAGAATCATTAAAATCCTTTGCTTAACCTCAATCCATACGAGCATCACTGTGTCATTTCACCATAAGAATGGACTAGATGGTAACCCCCCACAGTGAACCAATTATGTCTTTTACGAGTAGGTTTTCCTATTGAACCTAGATCTTGGGATCTCCAGTCAACAAGGTTGGGTTTTCCTTCGTAATAAACATTTATCTAATGAGGTTTAGTCTCATTCCCCTCGATGATTTCACAACCAACTCTCTATTTAACCCTTTGGTTAGCGGATCCGCAATGTTATCCTTTGACTTTACATAGTCAATCGAAATAACTCCAGTAGAGAGTAATTGTCTAACGGTATTGTGTCTACGATGAATATGTCTAGACTTACCATTATACATATTGTTATGTGCCCTTCCAATTGCAGATTGACTATCGCAATGAATGCAAATTGTTGGCACTGGCTTAGGCCAACTTGGAATATCCTCTAGAAAATTTCGAAGCCATTCTGCTTCTTCAGCACACTTGTCTAATGCAATGAATTCCGATTCCATTGTAGATCTGGCTATCACAGTCTGTTTGGAGGATTTCCATGATATAGCTGCACCTGCTAGTGTAAACACATAGCCACTGGTAGACTTTGAGTCTTTCATGTCAGATATCCAATTAGCATCACTGTATCCTTCGACTACAACTGGATATCTATGATAGTGCAACCCATAATTACGAGTAAAACGTAAGTACCTAAGTACTCTCACTATTGCTTTCCAGTGATCAACCCCTGGATTACTCGTATATCTGCTGAGCTTGTTTACTGTACAGGCTATATCAGGCCTTGTACAACTAGATAGATACATCAAACTCCCGATCACTCTAGAGTATTCTACTTGAGATATACCATGTCCCATATTCTTCGATAGGTGTAGACTCACATCTAAAGGAGTTCTAGCCACAGCAGTATCATCATTGTTAAATTTACCAAGAATCTTATCCACATAGTGCGACTGATCAAGAATAAGTCCATCAGGACTTCTCGAGATCTTTATTCCCAGAATGACATCTGCTAGACCCATGTCTTTCATGTCAAACTTGGATTTCAGCATATTCTTGGTAGATTTCACCATTTTAACATTACTCCCGACAATCAATATGTCATCAACGTAGAGACATAAAATGACATAGCCAACTTCTGTCTCTCTGACATAAATGCATTTATCACATTCATTGATTTTGAAACCATTTGCCAACATGGTGTCATCAAACTTTTTATGCCACTGTTTTGGGGCTTGTTTCAATCCATACAAGGATTTAACTAACTTACAGACTTTCTTTTCTTGTCCTGGAGCTATAAAGCCTTCAGGTTGTTCCATGTAGATTTCTTCATCTAAATCTCCATTTAGAAAGGCTGTTTTCACATCCATCTGATGTACCTCAAGATTGCGCAAAGCTGCAATCGCTAGTATCATCCTTATGGAATTTATTCTCGTTACAGGAGAATAAATATCAAAGTAATCAAGACCTTCACGTTGTCTGTAACCTTTAATTACAAGTCTTGCTTTGTACTTGTCAATTGATCCATCTGCCTTTATTTTCTTTTTGAAAATCCACTTGGACCCTAAAGGTTTACATCCTGGAGGAAGATTCACTAACTCCCAGGTGTGATTTTGTAAGATTGATTCAATTTCACTATTGATGGCATCTTTCCACAAGGCACCATCAGCTGACCTTACAGCTTCGTTATAGCTTTGAGGATCATTCTCTAGTAAAAATGTCAAAAAATCTGGACCAAATGATTTTTCCGTTCTAGCTCTTTTGCTACGTCTTGGTTCAAGTTCAACAACTTGTTGATCCTCTGGAACATTTATGTGTTCTTGGTCCTGACTATCTTCAATGATAGTCTCATGTGCCCGTTTGTGCACATTTGAATTCGAATTAGTTTTACAGGGAAAAACATATTCGAAAAATGATGCATTCCTCGACTCCATTATCGTATTCTTGTGAATATCTGGTACAGTAGACTGATACACAAGAAATCGATAAGCATTACTGTTATGTGCATATCCTATGAAAACACAATCAACAGTTTTTGGTCCTATCTTCACCTTCTTAGGTGGAGGAATGACTACCTTGGCAAGACACCCCCACACTCGTAGGAATTTATAGGAAGGTACACTTCCTTTCCACATTTCATAAGGAGTTTTCCCTACTTCTTTCCATGGTACCTTATTTAAAAGGTAATTAGCTGATAAGACAGCTTCTCCCCACATATTCTGAGGTAAACCAGAGCTGATTAACATAGCATTCATCATCTCTTTCAGGTACGATTCTTCCGTTCTGCAATCCCATTGGATTGAGGTGAATAAGGAGCTGTGGTTTGATGTATGATTCCATTTTGTTCACAAAGTGATTCAAAAGGAAAAACATACTCACCACCACGATCACTTCTTAACTCCTTAATTCTTTTATTCAGTTGGTTCTCAACTTCATTCTTATAGAGGGTAAATTTCTCTATAGCTTCGTCCTTGCTTTTAATCAAATACACATAGCAAAATCTCGTGCAATCATCAATAAAGGTAATAAAATATTTATTACCACCTCTTGATTGTATTGAATTAAAATCACATACATCCGTATGTATTAGATCAAGTGGTTCAGAGTTTCTTTCAATACTATGAAAAGATGATATAGTAAATTTGGCCTCAACACAAGTATCACACTTATGTTTGTTATCAATTTTAAAATTGGGAATGTGGTTCATGTTAATTAATTTCCGTAATGAATTAAAATTAACATGTCCTAATCTACCATGCCATAGATTAGAGTACTCAACAATATAAGCAGAAGAACTAGTGTGGGAACACAGAAACTGGGCGACGCATGCTGTCCCGGGCTCGCGGCCCGGTCGGGAGTACGGAGTAGCCACAGGGGACTAAACCGGAGAATAATAGAGTCGCCACCCGGTATGAACCGGGAAAATGAGATTTAAGGCCGCACTCACTCCTCGCAAGGGAAGACCTCAAACCGTTGGGTTCAGAATGGTCCCTTACTTATGTCACTTGTAATGAAAGGATTTATATAATAATTTAATCAGGCTTAAGTAACACTTATTTCTAAGAATATCATGCTTCTAAATTCACATACATACATCAACAAGTTCATCTAAATTTATATGTAACACATATTCGAATTTGCATACAGCCTATTTGCATGTAATCTATGTCTCAATTTGCATACATAAGGATTATCATACGGCAAGCATACAAGTTAATGAACGCATTGGTGGACACAGAAGCGCAAACAAATAGCATTTTTACTAGCATGCATATTAAGAAAAGATATTTAAGCGCATAACAGAAATAGACATCTAGAGAGGTAATACAAGTGCATAACGTAAAAAAGGGTAACTATGTGCTAAGATGGACATGTCGTAATGTGATGCAAGAGGATCTGTTTACCATGGGCGTTCGTGCAGCGTTCGTAGACGCGTTCGAACGGTAAATAGAAGGTTCTCGTTCGAGTAGCATTCGTAAACGCGTTTGAACGGAAATGAAACAGAATGCTCGCGTTCGTATGGCGTTTGTGAACGCGTTCGAATGGAAATGAAACAGAATACTCACGTTTGTATGGCGTTCGTGAACGCGTTCGAACAGAAATGAGACCTGATACATGATAAGGCAAAATGCATGCGCGTTCGAGTTGCGTTCGTAAACGCGTTCGAACGGGAACAGACCGGATGCATGAAATGGGACGCAATACATAAATGGAAAATAGTACAATGCGAGGCGCGGCGAAGCATCGTGGTAAATGATTTTAACCTCTTCAATTAGAGGATCTCTCATCGCACTTACTAAGCCCATGCGCTCGATCGCATCATGCATACAAACATAAAGACAATCATATCAAACTAAGTATGCCCGATTGGGCATATCTTACATCCAACCGAACACACATCAACCGGCGCGGCAAAACATCGTGGTTAAAGGGCTTTAACCCCTCCCCATAGGGGATCTTTCATTCCACTTACTAAGCCCATGCGCTTGATTGAACCATGCATAAATAAGCAACATGCAGATTTCAGGTGACGAAAAATAAATAAACCAAAGCAACACAAAACAAAAGAGGGTGTCGTTTACTCAAGCGGTACGTGGAGTTGTATCCCAAGTACAGATCATATTACCGTCCATTCGGAATCGGCTATGAAATTTATGTCCGGGTTTCCATCTGATATACCGAGAGAGTTGACACATCTCTCATTTTATTTCATAGCCACAACATACAACATCTCATAATTCATGCCTATTTATCTACTCAAGGGCCACAACATGCATTTCAACATGACAATCACGCAAGCAATATTTAATAAATAGTATAAAAAAAAGCGAGTGTGAAAGATACCCTCAGGTCTAACCTTTTTGCCAACTTTCAGGCTTGCGTTTCACGGACGTCGAAAGGGTACAGCTCCTCAACTTCTCCGGTTCACTGGTTTAGCGTCCTAGCTCACTGCTTTGCTATTTTGCTTGCGGTTTGAACTCCGTTCTGCTACTGTTCGGCCTCTGTTTTGCTGCTCACTGTTCAGGCCACCTGTTTTGACGTTTCAACGGACTGTTCCAAGTTTTTTGTGGGTTTTTAGTGCAACCTGTGTGATTATTTGAAGGATTATGAATGCAATTTTTATGTTACTGTTTTTAAGGTTTTTAGGGAATGTTTTAAGAGGATTTTACTGCTGTTTTCGGGGGCAAATGGGCTGCTGTTTGGGGGTAATTTAGCGGCTGTTTGGAGCGTGTTTGGGCTGCCGTTGGGGGTATATTTTTCGGTGATGTGTGGAGGCTTAGGGGGCTGCTATTTTCGGTTATGGAGTGGAGGATATTGTGAGGTTTATGGACGTGTCGGGCTGATCGGTTTGTGAAGGTGCTTTTAATGTGAAGGCTTGGGGTTATTTTCTTTTCTCTTGTGATTTGTGTGAGTTGTGTGTATATTGTGTGTATGAGCTAGGGTAGTGCATGTCTTGGTTAGGGGTTGTTTATATAGAGAAGGGCTAGGGCTTCACATTGTCTCACAAGGAATGGATTTGGTGCATTAAATGGAGGATTTGATTTGGTGTTGAGCAAGGAAAGTCAAAGATTGAGGGGGGACAAATCTTGGCTAGATTAGGAATATAAAATATTTAATTTGTTATGATTGATTTTAATTAGGCATGACATCTTTTTAATTTAGTATGTGATTTGTTGAGTTAGGAAGTTAATATATTTGATTTATCTTAATTAGGTATGATTATATTTTATGTTTTATTTAATTGGTAAATGGTTTAAATATTTTATTTAATTCAATGTTTAATTTAATTAAATTGGGATGTGTTTTATGGGCTTTGGGGAGCTAATTGAGCTGGGGTGCGAGGCTAGCAGCAAAACCAGAAACACCGACGCCGTTCGAACGCCAATTCGAACGCTACACGAACGTCCGCAATCTGCCTGACGTTCGAACGAAGTAACGAACGCAACACTAACGAAGAACTTGATGACGTACTTATTTCGAATTTCCCCTTCTGACCTCCGTTTCCCGCAATATCCTTAGCTAAAAAGGTAGTGCCTCCAACTGAGACTCATCATCGGGTTTCACATGCAGAAATGCAATGCCTACAGTCGCCCCCACTTTGATGGGACTTGTGCAGTGTGTGACTTTGAACAATCCTATCAAAGTTATGCAATGCATTTCTACTTACCTGGCTCGCCAGCTGTCACTTGACTTACCATGTGTTGAGTTGAGTTGATTTGGTGGTGAGGTGCTGCGACCCCTGGTTCATTCCCGAACCGTGCTCCATTTTTAGAGTGCCATTTTCGGCATCTTTTGTGTGTGTGCTCCATTTTGGAGTGCCATTTCCGGCATTTGCTGTGTGTGCTCTATTTTGGAGCGCCATTTTCGGCATGTGATGCAATGGGCCTCAACCCTAGGACTCATCCCCAAAACTGATAGTGATGTGGGCCTCGACCCTCGGGATTCATCCCAAACTGATACTGATGTGGGCCTCGACCCTCAGGATTCATTCCTAAAACTGATGCTGAAGTGGGCCTCGGCCCTAACTGCTACTGATATGGGCCTCGCCCCCAGACTGATACTGATGTGAGCCTCGACCCTCAGGATTCATTCCTAAAAATGATGCTGAAGTGGGCCTCGGCCCTAACTGCTACTGATATGGGCCTCGCCCCCAGACTGATACTGATGTGGGCCTCGACCCTCGGGATTCATTCCAAAATTCTGAGAGATTCATTCCTTGGATTCGTTCCAAAATCTGAGAGATTCATTCCCCGGATTCATTCCAAATTCTTGAGAGATTCATTCTCTGGATTCGTTCCAAACTCTGAGAGATTCATTCCCTGGATCCGTTCCAAATTCTGAGAGATTCATTCCTTGGATTCGTTCCGAAATCTGAGAGATTCATTCCCCGGATTCATTCCAAATTCTTGAGAGATTCATTCTCTGGATTCGTTCCAAACTCTGAGAGATTCATTCCCTGGATCCGTTCCAAATTCTGAGAGATTCATTCCCTGGATTCATTCCAAATTCTTGAGAGATTCATTCTCTGGATTCATTCCAATTCTTGAGAGATTCATTCTCTGGATTCGTTCCAAACTCTGAGAGATTCATTCCCTGGATCCGTTCCAAATTCTGAGAGATTCATTCCCTGGATTCGTTCCAAACTCTGAGAGATTCATTCTTTGGATTCGTTCCTGAAACTGTACTGTTGCTGTTTCTGACTAGCTTGCCTTTGCTGCTTTTCTCTCTTTCTTTCTTCGAAACCTGTTAATATAAAACAAAACAAAAACAAAAAAAAAAGGATGAAAAATGTGTTACATGTATGCATGAGTTTCCTATCCCGTTGGGTTGGGTCTTCGGTCAATTCCCTTAGTGACAGCCCGGTCTTCTCTTCCTTAGGCAAAGTACTGCTTCAATCTGTCTACACTAATTGGTTCTGTGAACTCATTCCCTTTCCAAGTCTAACAGTCTCACTGTCTTCATTTCCCAATTTCTGAATGGCCAACTCATCTTTTCTGCTTGCTTCTTCTGAGGATTCCTTACGTTCTGAGTATCATAGTACCAAGATTGAATGCTTTTGTCACATGCACTCATGTTGCAAGTTGAGAAGTTGAGATTCAGGCAAGTAAGCGAAGTGAACTTCTTTATTATTGTTGAGAAAAGGTCCGAACAAGCAAACAAAATCAATGTCTTTATTAAAAATGCAAGATAAACTTGGAGAAACAGCAGTGCCTTCTTCCTCAGCCTCTGGTTCTTCGTTTTTATTATCCCTTATCCCTATGTGAAAAGCTTGGTGGTTGAGGGTTTGGAGGACAAAGGTTTCGGGCAAGCCAAAGTTGATCATGGTGGTGGGACGAAATGGTAATTTGGTAGAGGATTCCTGTGTGTGCTGGGTTGCTCTCTTTCTGGGTCAGGTATTTTGTGGGTGTCAATCAGGTCTTGGATCTCATACCTAAGGCGGGGGCAGTTGTCAGTTTCGTGACCCTTTTGCTGGTGAAAATAACAGAATAAGTTCAAATCAAGGTAGTGCGGCACATGGCTGGGGAGTGGTTTAGGTTCCAAGGGTTTCAGGAGTCCTTGCATCTTCAATTTCTCAAACACCTTTGATAGAGGTCTACCAAAGTTGGAGAAACGTCTGTTCCTGATGGCAGTGACCTCAGCACTGGAAGACTTGGCTTCAGAATGTCCCCCAAAATTCCTTCTATTCTGGCCATAAAACTTCCGGTTTTCCGCCTCCTCTTCTTCAATGTCCATGACAGTTTCCCTCAACTGTCGGAAATCAACAATCATGGAGGTCATCCTCCTCAACTTGCTGTAGATCGAGGGCTTAGTGCCCTTGATGATCACTTTAATCTGGTCCTTCTCAGAGGGCCGAGTCTGCATCTTCAGAAGCTGGCTTCTCCAGCGGTCTACATACTCCTTGAAGCTTTCTTCCGGCTTCTGCTTAGTGTTCTCCAAATCACGGAGTGACAAGTCAATCTCTAAGTCTGTAACATACTGTTTCAGAAAAGCATCAGCTAGTTCCCTCCAATCTTCCTTAACCTTCTTCTCAAGGCTATGATACAAAACCACAGGTGCCCCCTCAAGTGACATCCCAAACATCTTTTGGACTTGGCGCTGTGATAGGCCCACTGAACTCATGACTGAGACATATTGCTGCAGATGGACTCTCGGGTCTCCATTCCCATTAAACTTGGCTATGTCGGGCATTTTAAACTGAGCTGGCAGCTGTTCTCCGAAGGTCATTGTCTCATAATCTAACAACTCTTCATGTTTACCCCTCATTTTGCGGGTAACTGTTTCAACCTGATCCCGAAGCTTCTGAAATTCTGCCTGAGACCCAATCACTTTGCCTATGCATACCCTGCCATGTCATCATCACAAGTGGGGATATCATCCCCCAACCCATTCGGAGGCTCCTCACATCTCACATTCTCAGAATTTCCCCCAGCACGGGGCACAACCATATTTGTCATGGCAGTAGTCAAGGCTTGCAATTGTTCAGTAATCTTGGCGAAACCATTCTCCAACTGATCCATACGGGACACCTCATTATCAGATTCACTCATACTTGTTCTTTTAGTGAGTCTTGTCCATTCTCTAACCCAAACAGTATCTATGATGTCTTTTTGAGACATAGATGGTGTTAACATGATATATGTATGTATGAGGTGCATGAGATGCATGTAACATATATAACATACTCAATCAATTAAAACTCTCAAACAAATCGGCCCGTTATCATTTTAGAATCTTTCGGGCTAATTGTCATAGGAGTGAACCCATCCCAGTTTAAATGGCCCAATGAGTTCACATCTCATGACAAAGTGCCCGACTAAATCCAAATGGTAACGTTCCGAACACAATCACAAAGTGGCCCATCAATCACTTAGAAGCCTTTGGCCCAATAGTCATGAAATACGTTCTTGTCCCAGTTTAAATGGCCCAACAAGCCCATATCCCATGACAAATGGTCCAAATGGATCCAAACGACGATGTTCCCAAACACAAGCATAGAAGAAAGATGATGCAAACATGACATAATAATTTCTACATAATGGCCTATCAACATTTCAGAAGCTTTTGGCCTAGTAGTCATAAGGTGCGAACTTGCCCCAGTTTAAATGGCCCAGCAAGCCCGCATTTCTGACAATAGTCCAACTGCATCCAAATGAGGATGGTCCACAAGCACATATTCAAGGAAATAATTGTTACTTTATCCAACCCGGTCTATGGGTGGGTTAGCAAGAGTATAGACAAAGGCTCTCACCGGCGAAGGATGGCCCACAACTAGGTCTCCCCACTCAAGGGTTCGAGCAACCAAGTGAGCGCACCCTTTTTTATACACTAAGGTACGTGCCAATGAGCTATGGTGTGTGACGGACTGTCAAATGGATTTCCCGTTGTAGATTCCCCAGAGGGAAGGTGGAGCGAGGCTCACTTAAATACCCAAGCCTCTTAGGCTCTTATCGCTTGGTGTCAGGAATAAACAACGAGTCCTCCAAATTAGTCCATCACAATAGGCTACGAGTAGATGGCTATCTAGGTGCCTTCACAGCTTTTCCTTATAGAAAGGTAGTGAATGAAGGAAAACACCAAACCATTACCTAGCCTCAAAATGCCTTTGATTGAACCCTCACTTTATCCACTATAGACACGGTCAATTAAAACATAAATCCAAACATCACAAGACAATATTTCGGGGCCGATTCTCTATCCCCAGTGGAGTCGCCAGACTGTGGGAACACATAAACTGGGCGACGTATGTTGTCCCGGGCTCGCGGCCCGGTCGGGAGTACGGAGTAGCCACGGGGGACTAAACCGGAGAATAATGGAGTCGCCACCCGGTATGAACCGGGAAAATGAGATTTAAGGCCGCACTCACTCCTCGCAAGGGAAGACCTCAAACCGTTGGGTTCAGAATGGTCCCTTACTTATGTCACTTGTAATGAAAGGATTTATATAATATTTAATCAGGCTTAAGTAACACTTATTTCTAAGAATATCATGCTTCTAAATTCACATACATACATCAACAAGTTCATCTAAATTTATATGTAACACATATTCGAATTTGCATACAGCCTATTTGCATGTAATCTATGTCTCAATTTGCATACATAAGGATTATCATACGACAAGCATACAAGTTAATGAACGCATTGGTGGACACAGAAGCGCAAACAAATAGCATTCTTACTAGCATGCATATTAAGAAAAGATATTTAAGCGCATAACAGAAATAGACATCTAGAGAGGTAATACAAGTGCATAACGTAAAAAAGGGTAACTATGTGCTAAGATGGACATGTCGTAATGTGATGCAAGAGGATCTGTTTACCATGGGCGTTCGTGCAGCGTTCGTAGACGCGTTCGAACGGTAAATAGAAGGTTCTCGTTCGAGTAGCGTTCGTAAACGCGTTCGAACGGAAATGAAACAGAATGCTCGCGTTCGTATGACGTTTGTGAACGCGTTCGAACGGAAATGAAACAGAATACTCACGTTCGTATGGCATTCGTGAACGCGTTCGAACAGAAATGAGACCTGATGCATGATAAGGCAAAATGCATGCGCGTTCGAGTTGCGTTCGTAAACGCGTTCGAACGGGAACAGACCGGATGCATGAAATGGGACGCAATACATAAATGGCAAATAGTACAATGCGAGGCGCGGCGAAGCATCGTGGTAAAGGATTTTAACCTCTTCAATTAGAGGATCTCTCATCGCACTTACTAAGCCCATGCACTCGATCGCATCATGCATACAAACATAAAGACAATCATATCAAACTAAGTATGCCCGATTGGGCATATCTTACATCCAACCGAACACACATCAACCGGCGCGGCAAAGCATCGTGGTAAAGGGCTTTAACCCCTCCCCATAGGGGATCTTTCATTCCACTTACTAAGCCCATGCGCTCGATCGCATCATGCATACAAACATAAAGACAATCATATCAAACTAAGTATGCCCGATTGGGCATATCTTACATCCAACCGAACACACATCAACCGGCGCGGCAAAGCATCGTGGTTAAAGGGCTTTAACCCCTCCCCATAGGGGATCTTTCATTCCACTTACTAAGCCCATGCGCTCGATCGCATCATGCCTACAAACATAAAGACAATCATATCAAACTAAGTATGCCTGATTGAACACCTCTTACATCCAACCGAACACACATCAACCGGTGCGGCAAAGCATCGTGGTTAAAGAGCTTTAACCCCTCCCCATAGGGGATCTTTCATTCCACTTACTAAGCCCATGCGCTTGATTGAACCATGCATAAATAAGCAACATGCAGAATTCAGGTGACGAAAAATAAATAAACCAAAGCAACACAAAACAAAAGACTGTTCCAAGTTTTTTGTTTGTTTTTAGTGCAGTCTTGTGTGATTATTTTAAGGATTATGAATGCAGTTTTTATGATACTGTTTTTAAGGTTTTTAGGGAATGTTTTAAGAGGATTTTGCTGCTATTTTCGGGGGGAAATGGGCTGCTGTTTGGGGGTAATTAGCGGTTGTTTGGAGCGTGTTTGGGCTGCCGTTTTGGGGTATATTTTTCGGTGATGTGTGGAGGCTTAGGGGGCTGCTATTTTCGGTTATGGAGTGGAGGAGATTTGTGAGGTTTATGGACGTGTCGGGCTGATCGGTTTGTGAAGGTGCTTTTAATGTGAAGGCTTGGGGTTATTTTCTTTTCTCTTGTGATTTGTGTGAGTTGTGTGTATATTGTGTGTATGAGCTAGGGGAGTGCATGTCTTGGTTAGGGGTTGTTTATATAGAGAAGGGCTATGGCTTCACCTTGTCTCACAATGAAGGGATTTGGTGCATTAAATGGAGGATTTGATTTGGTGTTGAGCAAGGAAAGTCAAAGATTGAGGGGGGACAAATCTTGGCTAGATTAGGAATACAAAATATTTAATTTGTTATGATTGATTTTAATTAGGCATGCCATCTTTTTAATTTAGTATGTGATTTGTTGAGTTAGGAAGTTAATATATTTGATTTATCTTAATTAGGTATGATTATATTTTATGTTTTATTTAATTGGTAAATGGTTTAAATATTTTATTTAATTCAATGTTTAATTTAATTAAATTGGGATGTGTTTTATGGGCTTTGGGGAGCTAATTGGGCTGGGGTACGAGGCTAGCAGCAAAACCAGAAACACCGACGCCGTTCGAACGCCAATTCGAACGCTACACGAACGTCCGCAATCTGCCTGACGTTCGAAGGAAGTAACGAACGCAGCACTAACGAAGACAGTGAGCTTGTGAAATGAACTTGATGACGTACTTATTTCGAATTTCCCCTTCCGACCTCCGTTTCCCGCAATATCCTTAGCTAAAAATGTAGTGCCTCCAACTGAGACTCATCATCGGGTTTCACATTCCCATCAATGATGCGCTTGTAGACACAAAGCTCATCGATGTTCTGCTCAAAGTTATAAGACTCGATCGTAGTATCAAGCCTTATGTTCCAAGATCTAGATGCTTGCTTAAGTCCATAAATGTACTTTTGCAACTTACAAACTTTTTGCTCTTGACCTTGGGTAATGAACCCCTCTGGTTGTACCATAAAGATACTCTCATCAAGATTGCCATTCAAGAATGCAGTCTTGACGTCCATTTGTGAAATCTCATAGTCATAATATGCGGCAATGGAAAGAAGAATCCTGATGGATTTAAGCATGGCTACTGGCGAGAAAGTTTCTTCATAGTCAACTCTCTCTTTATGGGTATAACCCTTTGCCACTAGCCTAGCCTTGAAAGTCTGTACTTTCCAATCTATTCCTCTTTTTCCCTTGTAGATCCATTTGCAACCTATGGGTTTTACTCCATCAGGTTGGTCTACAAGTTCCCAGACTGAGTTAGAGTACATAGACTCCATCTCGAGGTTCATAGCTTTGAGTCATTCCTCTTTATCAGTATTTTTCATTACACTACGATAGGTCAATGGATCATTTATACCTTCATAAGATGTAACAACTTGCACCTCACCATTTCCTAGATAGCGTTCAGGTTGTCTTATAACCCTCCCACTGCGTCTAGGTTGTATAGTATCCTGATAAACTTACATCTGACTTTCAGATGTAGAAGGTGTAATGTTTTTGTCAACATTTCACAATAGTGTACTGGTAGTACAAGCAATTAACTCCTCAAGTAACATTTTACTTCGAGGTTTGAACTCTCATATAGTCCGCCTCAAGAAATGTAACATTTGTCGACACAAATACTTTATTATCTTCTGGACTATAAAAGAATTCATCCCTAGTTTCCTTAGGATAGCCTATAAATAGGCACACATGTGAACGTGGTTCCAACTTAGTAGTCTTGTTCTTTAACACATGTGCCGGACACCCCCATATACGGAAATGTCACAAACTAGCTTTACGACCATTCCACAACTCTAAGGGAGTCTTCGAAACAGACTTAGAAGGAACTACATTCAGGATATACATTGCAGTTTGCAATGCATACCCCCAGAATGAACTAGGTAGAGTGCTATAACTAAACATTGATCTCATCATGTCTAGTAGGGTCCGATTTCTCCTTTCTGCAACACCATTTTGTTGTGGTGTTCCAACTAAGAATTCCTCGAAATCTCTATCAATGTATTCTCCTCCACCATCTGATCGTAGAATCTTGATGCTTTTACCTAATTAGTTCTCAACATCAGCACGATACTCTTTGAACTTTTCAAATGTATCTGACATGTGCTGCATTAAGTAAACATACCCATATCTAGAATAATCGTCAATGAAAGTGACGAAGTATTCATAACCACCTCGGGCTTTTACATTCATCGGTCTGCAAACGTCTGAATGTAACAGCTCAAGTGTTTCTTTGGCTCTTATCATTTTTCCAGTAAATGGTCTCTTGGTCATTTTGCCTTCTAGACATGATTCGCAGACAGGTAAAATACCGAGTTTTAACTGATTTAAAACTCTGTTCTTAATTAGTCTATCTATCTGGTCAAGGTTAGTGTGACCAAGTCTAAGGTGCCATAAATATGTATCATCATGAAAAATCTTTTGCCGTTTAGTTTTAGATCTTTCAATCATAAACATTTCAGTATTAAGTATTGATTCATGCATTAACGGCCTTAATACATATAGATTATTTTCGGAGTTTCCTGTGCATATATTTAATCCATTTCTACTAATAATAATTGACTTATTATTAAATGAAATAGAAAAACCACATTCCATAAGTTTTGTTACAGAAATCAAATTCCTGCGAAAACCAGGAATAAATAGCACACTATTCAAACATAAATAACTCTTATTAAAATTCAAATTTGAAACTCCCACGACTTTTGCTGAAACATCATCCCATGTCCCAACTCTCATGGTGAAGCTACCTTCAGCAATGTCCCTCCATGAGTCAAGTAACTGCAAAGAACAACAAACATGGTTAGTGACACTAGAATCAACAATCCATATGGATTTATCATCCTCCACCGAAAGAGACTCAATGACAAGTAAATCGTATTTACTTGTATTCTTCTTCTCTTTAAGCTCAGCAAGGTATTTCAGACAATTCCTTTTCCAATGCCCTTGTTGTTCACAATGGAAACATTTTCATTTGGCATTGGTTCCTTTAGAGCCTTTGTTGTTCTTCTTTTTCATTGGTTTTGCCTTTGCCTTCAAATTGCCTTTCTTCTTCTTCTTCTTTGCAGATTTAGAAAATTCAGCAACATTTGCCTCGACATTGGACCTACAAGGACCATTCATAACGGACTCATAATTGGTGAGCTCATTTAGCAATTCAGTCAACGTAAAAGTCAACTTATTCATAGAACATTTGCTTTTAAACTGCGGGGGAAAGATTTACATGATCATTGTCAACTGGCTTTTCACATTGATACGTGCACCATGGGTTTCAGCCATATTAAGATGAGACATCATCCTTAACACATGGTCTCAGACTGATGTGCCTTCTTTCATTCTAGTGGTCAATCTATAGACTATTGCCTCATGTTGTTGCCGGTCTGAAGGTTGCCCAAACATGTTCTGTAATGACTGTATAATCATTGATGCTGTCGCCATAGGCTCATGCTTTGCAGTAAGATTCTCAGACATGGATGCTATCAAATAGCTATGGGCTATCTCATCAGCTTTAATCCAATTATTTAGGCAATTTAAAATTACACTCATACTTGATATCCATGGGTTTGACCCATTTCCGTTGCCCGGGGCACCGATATAACCCTAGGGGTTCCACAACTGCCCCAACAATTAACTCTTCAATATTTCATCTCTATGATGTTCCACAGACCATGGGAAAACATATGAACCTATTAGAATATATTTCGAACATGTCATCTCATTCCTTCCTATATTTATGTTTCTTATCGAATCTGGGATCATGGTAAGGTCAAATCCTTATACTCGATATTTCTTTTCTATCCTGTGGATTTGATATCTCTAAGATATCGACTGCTTTTGCTAAAGACTTATATCCACAACTTTAAGTTTCCTTAAAACATCTCTAACTTTTATTATCAAAGCTATCGGATCCTATCTTGAAGCATACGTGACTTCGTACGTTAATCGCTCAAGGCCATCTAACATTTATTCAAATGACATGGATAGTCGAATGAGGATATACTAGTGAACCAAGAGTACTATCGCACAAGTCATCATATGATCTCAGATCATAGGATATGATGACACTAATGTATTATTATGAAGATCAATGACCTTAGATAATATTATCATGTGATCTTACGTTTATGTGGTCGTGTTCGATATTTCATTCTATCAATGACAACATTTATTATTTGTGTCCTTATGATATGAGACTCATCATTCATTATATTTACATCATATGTCAATCTAGGCAACACACAATAATATTAGTCAAATGATATATTATTGTCATGTATAACAATCACATTTTACCAAGAACTTAATTTAAGACATATATAAATATCGTTGACTCTCATAATCGCAAACGTCTTTTGGATTAACAATATTCATCTGACATAATGTCTCGGGAGATACACATAAAATATGGATGTAATAATGTGTAGATAACAAATGCCTTTTACTAATAAATAATAAATTTTATTACAAATATTATGCTTAAACCATAACATCCATAACTGGCTTTAGGGCATACGCTCTAACAATCATCAAAATAAATTGGTTAGAATTTTTAGCCTTTATGATGTTTTTATTGCTTCAATTCTAAATGATTGAAATGTTATATTATTTTCTTTGGACTATTTAAGTTTTGAAAATTTGCTTAGTCTCATGCAATTGCTATGCTTAAATGAGAAAAATTTTCTTTGCAATTGTCATGCTTAAATGAATATGCCACTTAATTGAGTGTATCATGAATGTATGTTCTTTTCTTGGTTAACATTTTTTTTTGGATCATATTTATATGATACCCTTTGTTTTAAGAATGGGGAGCTTTCACTTGCCTTCTCACCTTTTTACTAATGTCAAAGTGTGGGAGAAAGTAAATGAATGCACTTCAAACTAATTTTTCTTTTTGAGTGTATTTTATCTAAATCTTAGGATTAAAAAAAGATACACATGTTGAGGTTCATGGAGTTACCATCATAAAAAAGGGGGAGATTATTAGTGACCGGCATAAACACACACGTATAACACAAGCGCACGTATCGTTCAAGTAGTATAAAAATATCGATCCCACGAGGACTTAATTCCTACTGTTGTTATTAATTGTTGAATATATTTATTTACAAATATCTAATTAAATGGAGAAGAGAATGATTGTTTGATTGGTTGAATGTCGTTTTCCTTAATTAAAATAAATAAAATAAATAAAAGAAAATACTAAGGAAAATAACAAAAGATACAAAGATCTAGGGTTGTGAATCTTTCTAATATCTTTTAAAAGATGAAGTGATTATTTTATGTTTGTGAAATAAATGATTTACTAACCTGGAACACAAAATTATGCGAAAACCTTTGTCGATGGTCAGACACAAATACCCAGTTTAACCCAATTGAACCATATGTCTATGTTAACCAAATTATCTGGATTCATTAAGTTTAAGTTCCAATTATGGCTACCCCGCCCGGCAGGTATATGTCTATCCTGTAAGTAAATCTATTAAAGGGTTATCTATCCTCAAGGAAGATCGTGGGCTATTAAGTCTAAGGCTGAAACCTAAAATCCCTATGTCTAGTTCATTTTAGATTTACCAGATTAATCTTATTGGTGATCAGACAACAAGAAGCATTAAGCTTAAGACTTAATAAGTAAACCTTTAAATTACCCAAACAATAAAATAACCCCTTATAAACCGGTGATATTAGAATTCATCACAACCCCAAATAACTAACACATAACTAGGGCTAGTAAAGACTTAAAAGTAAAATACATAAAGTAAAATACTAAAAATTAAATACTGAAAGTAAATTGCTGAAAAGTAAAAAAAGTAAAAAGTAAAAAGTAAAAAGTAAAAAAAAATAAAAGTAAATTACTGAAAGTAAATTGCTGAAGAGTAAATTGCTGAAAAGTAAATTACTGAAATTAAATAAAGTAAAAGTACAATAAAAGAAAATGTCGGGGTTAGAGGATCAACTTTTATTACTACTATTTTAGATATATCCCTTAATATAATATATTAACTTTATGTGATAATTACCAACCAGCCATAAAGGCGGTATCCTGATTAAGTCAAATTAATAATTAATTAACAACCGACCAACCAGGCGGTATCCATACTTAGTCAGGTTAAAACCAATTTATAATTAATTACCAACCGGCCAATATAGCGGTATCCTCATTAAGTCAAGTTTTAAATAGTTTATATATTATAATTAAGGGAGATTAATCTAAATAGAAATAATAAAAGCTTTACCTTTCACCCCAGCAAAGGGGAATTACCTCCTCATTGCTTGAAAAATAAAAACTGCAAAAGTAAAGAAATGAAATGATTGTGCGTAAAAGTAAATTGCGGAAAGTAAAAACTGAAAAATAAAGAAAAGAAAGTGCGAAAGCGGAAATTAATTACTGAAAGCTGTAAATAAACAAACAAGATACAATCTTCTTATTTATTCTTTAGGAATTTCAAAGAAGAAAGTATGAATTTTACAAATGAAATGGCTTGGTATTTATAGGCAAAATTTTGCCTCCATCAAATTCTCCACCAAATCCATTATTAATTTCTCCACTAATTACTCCACCAAATCCATTATAATTGCTCCACTAATTGCTTATCATGTTTGGTGATGATTTGATAATTTTATTATTTATTTATTAATTTATTTTTTTGATTTGAAAATGCTTGAAAATGACTTTAATAATTACACACAACACACTTCTGGATGGTTCATCAATTTCGGTCATGAAATATTCAGAATTCGAAAATATTTTGTCTTTCAAAATGTAGATCTTTGAGTCTTCTTTAATCTGGCACTTGAATCAGCTCAATTCGATATCGGAGTAAAATTTTTTGCCCAAAATACGACAGATGTGCAAAACTGGAATTTCCAAAACTGCACTTTGTCAAAAACGCCATATCAAGTTTCCAATCTCCAAAATTAAAATATCAAGTCCAATAATTGCCCTTATTTGACCCATATTTCGTCCTAAATGATTTCATTGAGACCTGATATTATTTTATGCAAAATAAACTAAAACACATCAAAACGTTCATCAAACCTGAGAAACTAAACAAAATATTAAGTTAAAGTGGCGGTAAATATTGATATATTTTCCGCTCATCACACCCCCAAACCTAACATTTTGCTAGTCCTCGAGCAAAAAAAAAAAAAAAAAAAAACTAAGCCACTTACGTAGGGATCACGGTTGCATTTAGCGTATGCAACAAGCCTTTAAACCCTAGGTGTCTCTAGTGGACGAGTTGTAGTCTCGTGATGGTTTACAGCAATGATACCCACAAACATTTTACAAAAATAAAAAGGTAGTAAAACTAATGAACACAAAAGCAAAAAGACAAGAGAAAAGAGAATAAAGAAAGTTAGTGACTAATCAGGTGAAACTTCTACTCCAAGTTACTAGTTGTTTTGTTTCTTTCTAAATTACCGAATAAGTAAATTCTCTGATTATATTTACCATTCTCCATATATACAGCCAACAATGTATTAATCAATCTCATTTTTTCCCACACAAGTGTAGTTGATAAGAGAGTAATATTTTTGTCCTAAAGTTCTATCAGATTTCACACCTTTTTTATGGCAATGGAATAATTTCTGATTTTTTTATATATATATATATATATTTTATTTATATACAATATCTTCCGTCTATGTAGCGAGCTTTAGGTCGGTGGCTCCCAAACCAGTTGGCTTTAGGGCACCAGGTGTTAAGACACCCCTACGGACTTAATTACTCAGACTTTAGATATATATATTTTGGAACATCCTCGATCCATGTAGCGAGTTTTGGGCCAATGACTCCCAAACCAGTTGGCTTTAGGGCACTGGGTGTTAAGACACCCTTACAGATTTAATAACTCAGATCTCAGATGTTTTTTTTTTTTACTCCATCACTTTCTGAGATGCTTCCTCTATTTAAACTAGAGCACTGAATATTACAAACTTTTCAATTATAGCTCATGTTTGTATGTTTCCATGTATGTTGATAATACCTGTCAACTGAGCATATGAATATCCATTTTAGTCCATTTTATGGAGAATTTACAAATTAAATAATTTAAAATGAAATAAACAAAAATTAACTTGTTTCGAAATAGGTTTGAAATACGTCTTAGGAGTGGAAACTCCTTACTCAGCTATCTCTTACCAATTTCACATTTTTAGTCAAAATAAAAACACAAAAACACAAAATATTTTTGTAATTTTTGAAAATTTTTCAATTTTTTTGTATTTTTCGAAAAAAAATTTGGACTAAAAATAAAAACAACACACAACTAAAAACAAGGTATTGATCAACTAATTCCCTCCCCCAAACCTAAATGAGACATTGTCCCCAATGTCTTACACAGTAAAAGAAAAGTTTAGAAGGTAGTACCTGGTTAGCTGTAATATAGAAAAATTACCGATTAAGATCTATGTCCAATTTACGCTTCTTACCACGATCGCTATCTGACCAGTTCAACTTGGAAAGAATGGGGTCGAGTTTTGGTTCAAAGGCTAGGATTTGGTCAATTAATTCTTTGGCCTTTGTAGCAGTCAGGAAAATATCTTGAACAGATTTTGTGACGAACTCATGTCTTTTGGCTTCCGTAAGAAATACAAACAGAAAATCGAAGAAATGCTCAAAGTTAAGTAACCCAATGGGCTTCCAATGAATGTTTAAGTGTGCCCATGATGCTACGGTGAACATTTCTTCAAACGTTCCAAGCCCACCTGGTAACGCAATAAATGCATCCGCAGTATTGATCATTTCATGGATTTGTTCAGACATACCTGATACAATGCGTTCATATCCATTTGTTGGTCCAATTAATTGTTCGTCTGCCAAAGGTTTTGGAATGATTCCCAAAACATGACCGCCACCTTCCTGAACGGCTTTTGAAATGCTTCCCATCATTCCAAGATTGCCACCGCCATATACTAGGTGCATATTTTTCTCTGCTATGACTCTCCCCAATTCCTTTGCAGCCTCAATGAATTCTGGTTTATTACCAGAATTGGATCCACCGAAAACACAAATTCGCTTGACTCGCTGCTGTGAAGTTGCTTCCATTTTCTTTCTCTTATTTGAATGTATATCTGAATGTGTCGAAGAAAGAAATGTAGAGCTGAATTTATAGAACCTGAAAATGGGTGAGTAATAGTAGCACTAGTACCTACCAAATGACAATTATTAGATGAACGTTAAAATAAATCGTGAAAAATTTAAAAAGTTTAGATCTTGTCGGCGAAAATAAAGGAAATAAAAACAGAAAAGCAAATCAAAACAATAATTAAGGCAACAGAATTGTGTACACAATAAGCCACTCGCTTAGTATAAATTCATTAGGATGCGTCTCAAGAATCCATTCCTTACTCAACCATCGCTAATGAATTATCTCTTATCTTTGCCAAACACCATTCCTTCTGTCTTAAAATGCTCCGTTTGTGCTTTTCCCTACAAAAATAACACACAAAATTAAAAACTCTACAACATGTATACACAAAATATAAAAATAGAAATCACAACAAATTGCATGGGTTGCCTCCCTACTAGCGCTAAATTTTTCGTCTTCAGCCAGACTTGACTGAAATCCATCTGTCAATGAGGTTTCAGCGTCGTTTTGGATGTCCGATTAAAGACAATCCCGTGAGCGTTGCTTTTGAAGGGTATCTTCCAACGGTAAAGTGGCAAAAAATATTTTGTCTCATTTAGTGCTTGTGCCACCTTTTTAAACTTTATTGCTCCAGTAGTTCCTGAAAAGAAAGAAATAAAATCAAGAGGTCTCGTATGGTGCTTGACCTTGAATGGAAGTTCTATTCTATCAAGCTTCCGGGTGATATCTCTAAATTGTACTCCCCAAAACAGTTATGTTTCTTCTGAATGCTCTGGATCTTTAATAAGTTTAGACATTTGCTCCTCCATTTGCTCTGCTTCTTGCTCCACCTTTTCTTCACAGATGAATTTTAAAATTTCTGTATTCAACTCTTCATCCTTCATCTGTGAAATGCATGCTCCATAAGTATCTGTCTGAGGATGTAAAGATGTTTCTGACATTAGGTCTTCATCCTCTGATACGACTGGAATGGATGGTTCAGGTAGATTTTCTTCAAACATCAGTGCAAAGCAATCTCCAAGATCTTCATTTTGAGGATACAAAATTCCATCCTCATTTGTTGGTGCAGTTGGTACAAACAGCTCAGCTTCTTCATCCTCGTCAGAGTCTGAATAATAGAAATTAAACAGAGACTTTGTTGGTTTGGGTTCCTGAACTGATACATCAGATTCTTGATACTGCTCAGCCTCGTCCTCTGTTTTGATGTCATGATGAATCTCAGGATATTCGAAGGCTACTTCAGTAGTATTTGAATTTGCTCCGTGAGATATGTGATTCAGGTTATCTGTTAATTGTCTAGCTTGATCTGTCATCCTCTGTATAGACGCCGCTTGACTCTAAATTTGTGCATCTAATTGAGCTTCCCGTTCTTCGAGCCAATCTTTGAGCATGTGGATCAACTGATCTTCTTCTGATTGTTCTGATTGTTGATGAAGATCATTGTAGGTGGGTGGTGGATAAGATGAAAAATGTGGTTCTGTGAAATGTGATGGCTCGTCATACTATGAAGGATCTTGATAGCTCTGCCACCATGGATGGTAGTTGTATTCGCAATAATCTCTAGGGTGGTTACCATTACATATGTCACATCTCCCCATTGCGTCTTGTTGAGGAAATGTGGTATTGTTTGGTTCTGGCATCCAGTGATAATTGTTGGGCTGGACAACAGGCCTCAGAAAATCGGACTGTTGCTCCCAGATTTGGGGTGTATCTTCTAGTAAAGCTAGTGATCTCTCAATCTCCCAATAATGTTCCATTTTTCAATCACCTGAAAACAAAATAAAGAAATAAAAATTACAAATAAAAATGAAGAAAATTAGATACAAGTAAATTAGATAGCTTCAAAATTAATAACTCAAGAAAAATAAGTCCACAGCAACGGCGCCAACAACTTGACCGGCGTAAACACACACGTATAATGCAAGCGCACATATCGTTCAAGTAGTATAAAAATATCGATCCAACGAGGACTTAATTCCTACTGTTGTTATTAATTGTTGAATATATTTATTTACAAATATCTAATTAAATGGAGAAAGATATGATTGTTTGATTGGTTGAATGTCGTTTTCCTTAATTAAAATAAAAAATAAACCAAAAGAAAGAAAAATACTAAGGAAAATAACAAAAGACAAAAAGATCTAGGGTGTGAATCTTCTAATATCTTTTAAAGATGAAGTGATTATTTTATGTTTGTGTAATAAATTGGTTTACTAACCTGGAATACAAAATTATGCAAAAGCCTCTGTCGATGGTCAGGACCAAATACCCACTTTAACCCAATTGAATCAGCTCAATCCGATGTCGGAGTAAAAACTTATTCCCAAAATACGACAGATGTGCAAACTGGAATTTCCAAAACTGCACTTTGTCAAAAAACGCCCTTTCAAGTTTCCAATCTCCAAAATATAAAATATCAAGTCCAATAATTGCCCTTATTTGACCCATATTTCGTCCTAAATGATTTCATTGAGACCCGATATTATTTTATCTGTAAAAATAAACTAAAACAACAAAAACGTTCATCAAACCTGAGAAACTAAACAAAATATTAAGTTAAAGGGGCGGTAAATATTGATATATTAAATATTGATATATTTTCCGCTCATCAATTAGTACCATGATTTTGATGATGCCAATGAAGCAAAAATACTCAAAGATAAGAAGCTCAAAGACATGGAGACTTTGGCAAAGAAGATCAACGTTAGCGACTTGATTTCAACGGTGTCCAAACGTCTCATTATTAGCAATTAAGTTTGATGAGTCCAAGAGCCAACATGTTGATAAAGAGCCCAAAATGAGCTAAAATATGACCAAAGAAATAAAGATTGATGAAGAATTAAAATAAGCTAGAAGATGACCAAGAAAACAAATATGATAAAGAGTCAAAAAAAGAATGAAAAAGCCAAAGCAATAGCCAAATCAAAGATGATAATTAAGCTAATATTAACTGTAAGTGAGTTTATTCAAATGTTTTAAAACTCTTGGGAATCATACATTTTGCATCACTTGCATTTAAAATAGCTTAGAATACTTAAGAAATCATTTACACTTTATTTTCACCAAAATAAATTTTAATGCACAAATACATCAAAATATGGTTTTGAAAAATTAACAATAAATTTCAAATGATGTACCGTTAGATATATATGTGTCTCTAGTTTGTTACAGTTCAAACGAAACACAATTCTGATTTATAGAACTTTTGCTAGAGTCATATTACTACAACATGTTCAGATGTGCATTTTCTGCAGACCTATCACATTAGAAAAATTCCACTAAATTCATCTTAACTTTTTTTAGGGTGAATATTATACATATGATATCCCTATGTATCTAGTTTATGTAGAAATTTACGGAGATTGATTTGGAATTTTCTAGAGCAAGGTATAGTCAAAATACTGAATGTTGTCAGGCTTGACTGGTCATCAGAAAGCTACTGAGAAAGGCATATCAGTCCCAACAGTCATTGCAGGACCGGTATACCGATCTCAAAACTTAAAAGGGCTATAAACGACTTGTTTTTGCAAAAACTATAAATTGGTCATTTTTCTCACTTCTAATGAATCTATAGTACATATATTAATCCTCTAATAATGTCAAAACATTCTTGAAAGTTTATGAATATCTTCAAATCATTCTCTCCTAAATCAAATTTTGAAAGCTCATTATTTTACATCTTCATATTTAATTAGTGATCTTATTTTTCTTTTGTGAAATACATTCACATTCAAGTTTTTGTAATCTTTTGTGAGTTCCCAAATATTAAAGAGAGTTTTTAAAATCTTTTATATCTTACACTCTCTACATTTGAAAAAACTCATATTTCATCTTCATAATTTATATTAGTGAGCATTGATATATTTAGGTTGATAAACTCACATATTAATCTTCTTTGTAATATTTTATGAGTACCCAAATCGTGGTTGTAAAAATTTCATCATCAAACACTTGTGGTTGTGGAAATCCTTTGTTGAGTGAGAATACTCAAAACGGTGATTTTGTTATAAAAGATTTGGAGTGAGCTTAGGAACAAAACTCTCATGGTAAAGGTTTAAGAGTAAACCTATGGACAAAATTATTTGTGTAAAGGTTTTGGGTGAACCTAGGGACAAAACTCTTGGTTTGTAAGTGAGGCACGGAAAACTCTCAAAGTAAAGTGTGGATTCACTTAGACGATTTGATGGAATAGACGTAGGCATTATTGGCCGAACCACTATAAATCACGGTGTCAAAATTCTCTATCCCTTATTCCCTTTATTTATCGCAAGTTTTATTTTATATTTCCATATCAGTTAGAAACTTGCATTTGGTAAAACAATATGGATTGAGGAAATTGCACACTAAGCTTAATTGGTATACCTACTAACTAAGTGGCTTAAAATTTACAAGATTTTTAATTCCGTCTTATTTTATCACATACCAATTCACTCCCCTCTTGAATATAATCGTTGTTGAAGTGTTTTTATAGGTAATTTCACATTATTGGTTCCACTTTTGAATAATTTTCAAAGCAAAATTCTTGCTGATCTCATAGTATCGTGAAGTTTTAATAAGTTTGTTTAGAAAAATACACTATATTAGAGTGTTTTTTTATTTTTATCTTTTAACTTGATTTTCAATTTAAAAAAATGATGACATATTTATTAGAACATGTGTGTTGTGTGTCTATATATGTGTATGAAGGTAAGCATAATACTGTCGTGACATAGGACCCATAAGGCTCTTCATTTAGTCCTCATGATATTGACACAAACAATCATTTAATTCAAATTTTTGGTGCAAATAGTAGTTGATGTGAATTTTGAAGCTTATTTAAAGATGATTGTGTATTTTTTGCTACAAGCTCAAATCATGATACATTTATTAGAAACAACCACCGATTTTTTTTTTAAAAAAAAAACAAAGCTTTTGCAAAAAAAAAAAAAAAAAAAAAAAAAAAAAGACGTACTAATAGCCAATGTGTGGATCTATAATTATTCCAGTCTTAAAGCCTGTAGTAATTAATCAAGCTCTTTTGATCCAACTGTTTGGTTTGGAACCGAGTTATATAATCTGCGTATGAGAACTGTCGAAAACGAGCTGGCTTCTCCGGTGATATTAGCTCAGGAAATGGTCCAAGCCAACGATCCAGCTCTCCTGACCCGAAAAATATCACAGCCGACACTCGTGCTTCTTCGGACGTATTTGCCAATGCTCTATGATCCACGCTTATATACTCATCATTCGACAATATCTATTTGTAACACACAAAATTTCAGTTTCTTTTTAGTTACTATCTTATGGCAACCAAATTGTCACCCAATCCTTATGAGGCAGGACTCAGAATCTTAAATTTCTTAATTATTTTTACTCAAAATCTTACCAACTGAGATAGCTAATACCCACACACAAAAAAAAAAAAATTATGGAAACCAAATTTCTACCTTACCCATGTGGGACATGACTTAAACCTCTAAATCTCTTATTTCCACTCAATATATCTTACCAATTAAATTAACTGACATTTACCCACACAAAATTAATTTTTTTAGTTACGGCTCGATGGCAACTAAATTACCATCAAACCCATGTGGGTAGGATCAAACCCTAAATCTCTTATTTCCACTAGAGAAATCTTACCAACTGAACTAGTTAGCATCCACACTCAAAAGATTAGTCAAAAAAGCTAAAATTATATATATAATTTTGAATTTGAAAAGTTGAAACTAATTTACCTGAAAAAGATCCCCAATATTAACAATAAGAGCTCCAGGAATAGATTTAACATCAACCCAATTGTCGCCATGCTTACATTGCAAGGCACCATGATGATCCTGAAGCAGAATCGCCAATGCTCCTGGATCAGTATGGCACGAAATCCCCACAGTTAGATCAGGTTGTGGACAATACGGGTAATAGTTTCCAATCAGCCTCCTTCCTTCTAGGAACGTCATCTCCTTCATCTTATCTGTCGCCAATCCTAACCCTTCACACAACAGTCCCATTAAAAGCTCCCCGAGCTGCTTCATGTGCTCGTTCCATTCCAGCATCTCCTTTCTACATATTTCAGGAAATTCATGGTCCTTTGCGGTGTTCGGACCCATTCTCATATACAGTGTGTCCCTATAAAAATTGGAGAATTTACACAACTCAAAAACAAGATAAAAAAATATGTTAAGATACTAGATCCCACATGATGACACTAAATATAATAATATAAATGAGTTTATAAGCACACGGATCCTCTTTGTTTTTAAAGATAAGTTGTATACATAGATCTATAACAATTGATGTCTTATTATAGAATCGAATGTATCATGTCAAGTATAGGAACGGTATAAATGTAATTTCGTGATTGGCATAGGTGGAATTTCTTGACTATAATTACGGATTAGGCTTGGGCTAAAGACGGGATTTTCGAAGCCACGCTACTAGGTAGGATGGACCGACGTAGACGTTGGTTGCAGATTTATTAAATATAACAATATAAAATGTGTTTATAAGTAAATGCAGAAAATTCTCATATTTTTACCTCCAGCTAGCAGCTTTAGAGTGATAAATATCCAAGTTAGAAAAGAGCGACACCCCACGGCTCCAGTCTCTCTCAGGGTCATAGAACTGCGCCTTGGCTTTCGTCGGCAGTTCATGAACCCTTCTGATGGATCCAATCACACCGTCCAAAACATCCACTCCGATGCCGTGATTAACAATCTGAAAAAACCCAACTTCACGTGACGCACGTGCAATCTTTTCAACAATCGCCGGCCGCAGCTGCTCAGTGTCTGCGCCGGACAAATCGATTATGGGTATGATAACATCAGGGTCAGGTTTCGGGTTTAATTTGAATTGTCTGATGTCGTTTAGTGTTTCCGCTGGGTGGATAAAGAAGCGGGGAATTGTGGTGGTGCCTGAGTCGACTAAACCTTTGACTCCGATTCTTGATTCCTCGAACTCTCTAATTTCTTTGGCTCTGTCGTATGATTCCATTACTCTTTTTCATGGTGCTAACTAATGCTTCCTCATCTATTTATATAAGAAAGCAGGGGTGTACTCACCTTAGTTTCCTTCCATATTTGATTGAAAGCCCAAAGAAAAAGACATCTTATCACATGTTTATTTTATTTATTTATAGTACGGGGCTGTGTTTCAATTTTAGTCTTCTAGACGTTGGATTTCGCACGAGGTTCATAATCGAGAATTCGTAGAATGGGATACTAGCAATCATGCAAAATAAAATTGGGAATGTTCAGGTCGACTGAACGAGATAAATGTTCAGGATAATCTCTAGTCGACCAGACCTGCTGAGGGTCGGGGGAGTCTTCTATGTCATCCGGATCAGATGAAAGTCCATGTCTTGACTCGACTCAACACGAGTTATGTGAGGAATGTTCCCGTCGACTGGACCAGATGAAGGCCAGGATAAACCGACAGGGTGGGTCACTGTCAATCTTTGACTATACAATTGATAATATCTATTGAGTTTTTTTTTTTTTGTCTTTTTCTGAAGGTAAATTCGTATTTTAACAGTAATTAAAATTTCGAGGTTAAAAAGTTATTTTACATAAAATATGTTAAATATTTAATAATTGTTAATAGAAAGATGGATCACTAATATAAATGTAAAATATTATGTGGATCGCTATTTTATATTATTTTATTTGGTACGGGGCTCTGTTCAATTTTGGTCTACTATACTTTTGATTTTTAATTGTTGTTTTCTAAATAATTTTTTTCTTTAAAAGATAAAAGGAGGGATGAATTTAATCTATTTTTAATTAATTCTTTTTCTTAAACTCGAATGTAAATGATAATTTTTGTTAAGATGTTTGAAAACTAACTCGACTATTAACTTTGGGGTATTTTTTTAATTGTTCCAGAATCATCATTATTGGTTTGAAATATCAAGCTTGCATATTTTTTCACCAAATTCACAACGTGTCAATCTTTCAGTATACAATTTATAATTTTTCTATTTTTTAAAATAAATTTATCTTCTCAAAACAAAGGATTTATAAAATAAAAAGATAAAGAACACATTTTTTTGTGAGTAAATGAACTCAAAGGTAAGGATTGAGAAAATATTTCACATCTTATCCCCCAAGAACCCCATCAAACGAGTAAATATTATTAGATAAAAATAAAGATAAGAGTTTACAACAATAATTGAGAAAATAATTAAAGCGACTTGATAAGAGAAATATCAGTCTCATTAAAATTTTTATCGATAAACCACGAGGGAAAAACTCGAAAAAGAAAAGAGTGTCAGCCTCCAACTATAAACATAAAAAGAGGGCCTGAATGACATTTATCTAAGCTGCTAGATGAATCTGTGAGGAGAGACCCAACTACATCATGACGAAGGAAACACAAATATGTTTTTGAATAGAAAAGTTTAAGAACTTAATTAGCCCTCAATGGGGGTGGCTTGGTAGTGAAGGACCTTAAATTGACTCACTAAATATAGATAAATTATTTTTTTTATATGGTAATTGACAATAACTTCTCATATTGTAGTTGATAAATCATAACAACTAGTAAATGGAAACAATAAAACGAATTATAAATGGATAAACGAATCAATAAGCTTAAATTTATATTCGATTGTTTAATAAACAAATCAAATTGAATTGATCCATTTATTGATGAATCTATTTTTTAAATTCATATTTTCTTTAAAATGAATAGAATCAAACAAAAGAACGAATCATAATTCATATTACTAGCTCTAAATAGCACTCCTAAACTGACCATACATGCAATTACTAATATTTACTCAAAGATTCGCTTGTCCCTGAATTTTTTGGAACAATAATTAATGGTCAAATGCCTTAACTTTGCCCCAATTTTAATGGTAAATGTTAATCAAATACCCTCTCTAAAAATATTAAAAATATGGGAGTGGATCTGTGCATGTGCCATGTAGTGCATAAACCGAGGCTACCAAAAGGTCCAATTATTCTTATTCCTCCCGTGAATAAAATTAAAAATTGTAAAGAGACCATGATGATTGATGAGGGCTATAAAATAAATGTTCGGTACATGTCATGTTCCATCTTTGGATATTATTATCGATTGTCATGTCATTTAGTCATTGGGTTTATCACTTTCTTATTATTCTTACATTTAAAATTACATTAGTTTTATAATAAAATGATTCTCACCGAATGTGCCACCCAAATAAATTTAGAAATGAACCGTTAAAATTTAATTATAATCATAATTAAAAGTATAAAACTCAATTCGCCTTTTCCTTTCTTTAAAAAACCTGAAGATGTATTAATATTGACATTTGGTTGATGAATTTCTCACTTTTATATTTACATTTTTGAATATCTCATGGGCCATAATAAAAAAAAAAAATATATATATATATAATATATAAATTGAAAATCATATTTTTTTATTTAGTCTGTTCATGTTAGTTCTTTTAATCTTGAGGATGTTCACATATGTAAGTGGGTCAGGTCATTTCATATTCATTGTTATATATCTATGAGTTATTAATTTTTTACTATTAAGTTTTTTTAACTTACAAATAATTTTTTTTAGTAAGTGAATAGTTTTTCAATATTAGATTAAGTCAATCCATTTTCATATTTATTTCAATTTCAACACCCATAAAATTAAAAAAAAACAAAAACCATAAAACTATACCTAATTTTGATTTGTTATTCAGATCTTTGTTTCACATCCCCATATAATCTTTTTTACAAAAGAAACCAACTCAATTTATATTTTTAAATATGTTATCGAAATATTACACCTTCTTTTAGTTTGTCAATTAAATTACAATTATAAATAATGTGAACACATAACTCCATGTATTATTCTAAGAACATTAAAAAAATTGAATTAAATCTATTCATAAATAACAAGATTAATCTATTACATCTATCGTTTATGATATGAGCCCCGAGCATCACACGGATCGTCATCTAATTAAATCTTAATTAGTAAAGAATCATAAATATAGAGTGGAAATTATATCGAGTGGTGTAACAAAAATATTGATTCAGTGGGGACAAAATTTATATTGACATTTAGTTAATTGATTTATCGCTTTTTATTTACATTATAAAAAAACTATAACGAGTGGCGTAACTAGAAAATTAATTCGGTGAGGACAAAATTTATATTGACATTTAGTTAAAAATATTTAAAATTTAATTAGGAAAGAATCAAAAATTTAAAGAGAGGAAACTGCAGTTTAGTGGGATTTGATTTTTATAAGAAGTGATAGATATAATTTATTTTAAAGGAGATAAATCAAAATAATTTCAATTATAAATTTAATTTTTTTTATTAATTTATATGAAATGTTTAATAAAATTTCTTGATCGAGTGGGATAACTATCTCGCTCGTTCCTTAATTGCTCTCCCAATTGCTGTGGGACGAATTTAAGCACATCAATATTTCTGCACGCATCAAGATTCTTCACTTAAAACATTTGTGAATATTAATTGGCGGAAACTTTAACTGAAGTTCAAATTAGTTGAAATCTTATAAGAATAGATTTAAAGATGTTAGTCAAGTAGTGATAAAGGAGGTAAAATGAATACACGAATCGAATTTTAAACGAATCAAATTAATATATAATGGATTCGTATTCGATTTGTTTTATTAAACGAATCTTAATATAAAGATTCTGTAACAACCGGTAGTTCTATTACTGTTACATTACAGCACCATGGTATTGCGGGACGAAGGTATCATAACATAAATTACGTTGGAACACAAATATACTTATGGAACGACCTTGGGGACAATCGTTAAATTCTTCGGAAGTCTGACACGAGGTTCTAAGATATTCTATTCCGGACATCCCGTGGTATTTGGGCCGTAACTTTTTCATACGAATTCCGATTTTTATGAATTTTATATTGTTGGAAAGCTGAGATCGAGATCTACAATATCCACATTGAATATTTTTCTAAATTTAGACCAGAAATAGGTCAAAATCGTAAGTCAAAAATTCAGATGAATAGTAACTTCGTACCCAAATAGAAGAATCTCAAATATTCTCCAAAATTCCACACTTTTCCACAAACTTCCAAATATCAAATGACTCATACTATATAAAGGGAATACTATTCACCAAATTCACAAATGAGAAGAAGAAAGGAAAGAAGGAAATGTGAGAAGAAAGAGGGGTAGAAGAAGAAGGAAAAAAGAAGGAAAAGAAGAAAGAGAGAAGAAGGGTGAAGCAAGAGGTTTGGCATCCATGATACCTTAAAAGAGGAAGAAAACAACAATGAAATGAGGCAAGGGTCTTTGACCCAAATTTGGATTGTGGATTTTTGATGATAAAATACTAGATGGATGATAGAAGCATATTAGACATTGCTTTTAGTGGCATAACATGTCTGGGAATTGATTGAAACCTCTAAGTTTGAGTTAGTTAGGAATATGAGATTTAAGTGTTAAAATGGGTTTAATCATATGGAGTATATAAGATAGATTGGAAGTTGATTGTTGTTGTGATGATGATTTAGTTTATGTAGAATTGAGGATAATATGATATATTGAACATTGTTTTTAGTATGAGAATGTTAGGGTTGTGCATTTGGGTGAATTAAAGTTAAAGAAGAAAAACAGAATCCTAGGAACTGCTTCGCGTCGCGATGCTGAAGGGTTTGCGTCGTGACGCTAAAGAGTGGCAAATCTTGATGCGTCGCGACGCGACGCGTGCCGCTGACCTGTGTGACGCCGACTGACGATCAACCTGTTGTCACGCAGTTTCAAACTTGTTTTAAGCCATCCATGTTCCATTCTAGCATGTAGAGGCCGCCCTATAGGTCTCGAATTAGTTCGTACACGTACTTTACATCAAGACACAAGCATGATAACCTTATAGATAAAACATATCGATGTATAAATAAGCTTAGCTAAGTTTCGAAGCTCATTTTACTACGAACATACTAATCGAGTTTCCGATCGTAGATTATCCACAGGAACCACAATTTTCTTCGATGAAGGGATTCAGTGCCTACCAAATTCCAAAAACAATGAGTGTACCTCTTTTCTCAGAACTGATTTTATTTAACAGTTTTTGAGTTCAGACTTATTTTTCAAAAGCATATAGGGCTTTAGATCGAATTTTATTACAAGATGTTTTTAGATTCAGTGATGATTCATAAAGATTATTTTCAGTATGAGTTTTGAGTTATAAATATTTTCAAACATGAGATTTGTATTTTCGGGGAATGAGGGGAAACTCACCCCAGTATGTAACTTGATACCGTTTGGAATTGACGGACAGAGAACATGTCCACATGTAAAGGACTGGGGGGACGGCGATAAGTAACACCCTCAGATCCTAGTTCATGGATATGGGGACAACGATACGTAACGCCCATAGACCCTAGTTTCAGAGCTTGGAGGGTAGCATAGATTCGCACCCCCAGTTCTAGTTTGTGGCTTAGGGGACGGCGATACGTAATGCCCCAAGACCACCAGTTTCAGGGACATTAGTGGCATGCTTTGGGGGACAACGATACGTAACGCCCCCAAAGACATGGATTTGCAATGCTGGCTCTAGTTAGGCGTATGGGGGACGGCGATACGTAACGCCCTTATACGTCAAGTTTTTCAGATACAGACAAGTATTTAGACATCAGATTAAAGACTTTTCAGATATCAGATTTTCAGAAAAAAAAATTTTCAGAGATCATATTTTAGAGACAATTTTCAGAAAGTAACTTTTAGAAAGGTTAAGTTTTATAAAGAGATTTTAGAAAAAGTTTTTAGAAAATAGTTTTCATATAAAAAATTTCTGGAATTTTGGTTTTAGAACCAAAAACTTTTATATCAATTTTCAATTTTTCGTTCACTCACTTAGATCGTACGACGATCTAACCCCCACTAGTATTCGATGAAGTTGATATATGAATTATGGTGGGATTTATATTCCCTAATTTAAGTCATAGTTGTTCAAGAAGCAAGAAACACTAAGGCTCCGGGTGTTTTTAAAACTATATGTTAGGCGCACGCATGATTGAAGTGAGATGCACCCCGTAATTTTTTTTAATCTTTTATATTAAATTCTCATTTGAATATTTCATATAATTATATTCGGTAAATTATCTCAATAAGTAATGCATCGACACTATTATATCAATGATATCATATATTTCTACTACTGCAAATTAATACATCTATATTATTATTATTATTATTATTATTATTATTATTATTATTATTATTATATTATTATTATTATTATTATTATTATTATTATTATTATTGCTAAGAATATATATACTATTATTATTATTGTCGTTATATTATTATTATTTGAAAATGTGAGGCATACGATAATAATTTAACACATCTTTAGCATATTTGGCCGTGAAATTGGTTATATATATATATATATATTTTTTTTTTTTTGTTAAAATAAAAGAGGATTTTTTTTTAAGATCAAAGATCAATTCAACTGTAATAGTAATAATAAAAAAATATAGTTGTTGACTACTGTTTTGTAGTGACTCGAATTTCATAACTCAACTAAAGTCGTAACTTGGTTTTCTCCGAGCGTTGGCGGAAATTTTAGAGATGATTTAGTGGGCCCAAGGTAAAATGAAGGTCCAAATTCTAGGGGAAAAGCGAACCATACTGTAAATCACCCAATTTAGCCCAAATAAAAATTATCAACCCAATTAGAATTATGAGAATGATGACTTTTAGACCCAAATCCCTCATTTTGCTAGAAAAGACCAAACTCTTCAAGACTTTTCTAGATAAGTTTAGTATGTGTTGAGACATGATAAAAAAATTTTGGAAACCCTTCACTTTACTCTTTGGCCGAAAATTTGCTTAGAGAGAAAATGAGTGGATTTTCATATTTCTTGCTAAATTTCCAAGATAAACTAGATCAATCCAACCCCAATCAAACCTAGGAAGAAGAAAAAGAAGCTCGGAGGTTCTAATTGTGAAGAACGAAATTGATTCAAGATAAGGAAATACTTGACTCAAATCTTGATATGTTGAGTTATGATAACTTGATGATAGATATATGTTGAAGATTTGAGTTTGAGGGTGATTAGATGATTTTTGGGCTAAGAATGTAGTGATTGTGAGAAACCCCTAATTTAGGAAATCATAAGCATTGAACTAAGTTGGAGACTATGAGATTGGATATTGTGATGATGATAGTGTAGGAAACGATTTTCCTTAGCGTGGCGGAAATTGCTTGTGGTGACACCAGGTCCGGTATGGATCTTTAAAATTTTCTTTGCCTTCTCATTTGTTGTAGTAGCCGAAATCAATCATTTGTTGTCCAACACTTGGATCAACCACTCGATCTTCTGAACTATGACTCGAAACCAACAAACCGAAGTGTGGGCTTCACTCACAAAGATTAAACTCTAAACGATTTAGAGAATCAAGATGTCACAATTGGTGTTTGGCTTTAGGAATTGCAAACACTATCACAACACTTGTGAATGTTTGAACTCTCTCTATTTTCTCTCAAATCTTTCTCACAACAATTGTGTGAATGTTTGCAAAATGTTAACCTTAGGAAGTGAGAGAAATTGTAGAGATTATATTCTCTTTTACAAGCCAACTAACCTTGTCATTAAGTATCTAATGCTTTCTTGCAATGGCCAACAAAAAAATGTGAATGTCATACCAAAGCATAAGAAATGATAAGTTAAAGACAATGACTTTGTCATTAAGCATCTAATGCTTTCTTTCAATGGTAAATACATAAATGTGGAGGCCATACCAAAGCATAACATGCATTAGCTAATGACAAATATATTAGGTGTATACATGCCACCTAATAGACATAATTACTTGGATGACATGGTAAGCCATATGGCTTTGTCTCCAATGGTAAATAAAAATCAATATCTTAATAATGATTTATTTGATGTTGTAGTAATTATCTCATAATTATTACTAACTTGATTATCTCAAAATCAAGACTTGATTATCTCATAATCAAAGAATTCTAGAAAATATTAAGTTAAACTAATTTAACATAGTTTTCATTTGTGACAATAAATATTATTAATCTCATTAATAACATATAAATATAAAGTGAGCATATAATTAGACACTCTAATTATATTAGGTTTGCTACAGTCAATCGAGCTAGCACGGGGACCAAATGGACCTACGGTTCCGAGCTCCAATAATTCTGAAATATTAATTAAACTCTTTAATCAAATATTACGAATTATTAACTCTGCGTTATTCCACTAAAAACTCGAAGTTGAACTCTCGTTACCGTAGATGGATAAAATAAACCGAACAAATTCGGTGTCCATCGATATAGTCATTACATATGGATATAGCCCTTCACGAATATCTCATAAATTGAGCCGGGTCAAAAGTCCGTTAAACCCCTCTACATATTTTGTCTCTTAAGCACCATTGATTCTATAATGAACAATTAATTCATTACAATTATGAATATAAAACTTTCTATTCGTAATAGAAAAGTTGAGCACTCAAATTGTTCATGTCCCGAATCAACTCTTAAAATAGATACTCTTCTGCTTCTCCTAAGAATGAGTGAATTCCATATCTATGTAAAACGTTCCCAGCTACACACCAAACCATATCCCCAAAATACGTAGTTATTGGCCGGGAATGCAACACCAATCTCTCCATAGTAAATCAAAGGACATAGCGTATCATGCGGGAGTTCATAGTACACTCATGATTAAGATCGAATCCATATATGACCATCAATTAGATAAAATGAATTTCTTCGGTTAACAGATATTAAAAGAAATTCGTATTTATCTGAGTCCAGTCCTATATGATCTCATCATATAAGGTGCCTCTAGTCCCAAGTCATTACATGAATGATCCCGGATCAAGGTCGTCATACAAGTATAGAATGTACCGCAGCTATAGATAAACCACAAATAAAGTACCATCTTTGTTTGATCTCTATGGACTATTTAGATTACTAACTTTAGACTTAAATCCTCTTATGCATCAAACATACACTAAATCTGAAGGTACAATAGTAATCAAGGTAAACAAGACAATTGGACAATATGCGTTATAAATCAAACAACTTTGATAAAATGAATAATGCATTTATTAATATTACAATAATCAATTTCGTTTACAATACATGAAGCTCTAGGACATAAATCTCAACAAACTCCCACTTGGACTAGAGCAAATAGGACATGTCATGTAATCCTAAACCCTTTAGGTGATCTTCAAACACTTTAGCCGATAAGGTCTTTGTAAACGGATCAGCCAGGTTGTCTGCGGATTGAATCTGCGTGACAGCGACATCTCCTCTCTGTACTATCTCCCTGATAAGGTGATATTTCCTATCAATATGCTTACCCCTCTTATGGCTTCTTGGTTCTTTGGAGTTCGCCACTGTACCACTATTATCATAATAAAGTGTGAGCGGTTTATCCATATCTGGAACAATTTCCAGATCTGTTAAGAACTTACGGAGCTAGTCTGCTTCCTTAGCTACTTCACAAGCTGCTACATATTCAGCTTCCATGGTGGAGTCAGCAATACAAGATTGCTTTATGCTCCTCCATACTATAGCCTCACCACCTAGGGTGAACACTGATCCAGATGTTGATTTCCTATAATCGACATCCGTCTGAAAATCAGAGTATGTATATCCTCTCAGAATCATATCCTGACTTGTATATACAAGCATATAATTTCTCGTTCTCCGAAGATACTTGAGAATATGTTTCACCGCTACCCAATGATCTAATCCTGGGTTGGATTGAAACCTACTGACTACTCCCACTGCAAAACAGATGTCCGGTCTCGTGCATAACATAGCATACATAAGACTTCCAACTACTGAAGCATATGGTATATGTCTCATCTCCTCAACTTCTTGAGGTGTCTTAGGAGACTGTTCCTTAGACAAATGAACTTCATGCCTGAAAGGTAAATTACCTTTCTTGGAATTTTGCATACCAAATCGCACAAGAATCTTATCGATATAGGTTGCTTGAGACATTGCTAACAGTCATTTCTTGCGATCCTAAATGATCTGGATCCCAAGTATATAACTTGCCTCTCCCAAATCTTTCATTTGGAATTGGTTAGCTAGCCAGATTTTCCCGTCCGATAATATCTTTACATCATTCCCAATGAGTAAAATATCATCGACGTACAACACAATGAAAACCACATTCTCATCAATGATGCGCTTATAGACACAAAGTTCATCGATGTTCTGCTCAAAGTTATAAGACTTGATCGTAGTATCAAACCTTATGTTCCAAGATCTAGATGTTTGCGTAAGTCCATAAATGGACCTTTGCAACTTGCAAACTTTTTGCTCTTGACCTTGGGTAATGAACCCATCTGGTTGTACCATAAAGATACTCTCATCAAGATTGCCATTCAAGAATGCAGTCTTGACGTCCATTTGTCAAATCTCATAGTCATAATATGCGGTAATGGAAAGAAGAATCCTGATGGATTTAAGCATAGCTACTGGCAAGAAAGTTTCTTCACAGTCAACTCTCTCTTTCTGGGTATAACCCTTTGCCACTAGCCTAGCCTTGAAAGTCTGTACTTTCCCATCTATTCCTCTTTTTCTCTTGTAGATCCATTTGCAACCTATGGGTTTTACTCCATCAAGTTGGTCTATAAGTTCCCAGACAGAGTTAGAGTACATAGACTTCATCTCGAGGTTCATGGATTTGAGTCATTCCTCTTTATCAGTGTCTTTCATTACATTACGATAGGTCAATAGATCATTTATACCATCACAAGATGAAACAACTTGCACCTCATCATTTCCTAGATAGCGTTCAGGTTGTCTTATAACCCTCCCACTACGTCTAGGTTGTGTAGTATCCTGATAAACTTGCATCTGACTTTCAGATGTAGAAGGTGTAATGTCTTTGTCAACATTTGACAATGGTGTACTGGTCGTACCAGTAAGTAACTCCTCAAGTAACATTTTACTTCGAGGTTTGAACTATCATATAGTCCTCCTCAAGAAATGTAACATTTATCGACACAAATACTTAATTATCTTCTGGACTATAAAAGAATTCATCCCTAGTTTCCTTATGATAGCCTACAAATTGGCACACATGTGAACGTGGTTCCAAATTAGTAGTCTTGTTCTTTAGCACATGTTTCGGACACCCCCCATATACGGAAATGTCATAAACTAGCTTTACGACCATTCCACAACTCTAAGGGAGTCTTAGAAATAGACTTAGAAGGAACTACATCCAGGATATACATTGCAGTTTGCAATGCATACCCCCAGAATGAACTAGGTAGAGTGCTATAACTAAACATTGATCTCATCATGTCTAGTAGGGTCCGATTTCTCCTTTCTGCAACACCATTTTCTTGTGGTGTTCCAGGTGCTGTGAGCTGTGAAACAATTCCATGCTCAACTAAGAATTCCTCGAAATCTCTATCAAGGTATTCTCCTCCACCATCTGATCGTAGAATTTTGATGCTTTTACCTAATTAGTTCTCAACCTTAGCACGATACTATTTGAACTTTTCAAATGTATTTGACTTATGCTGCATTAGGTAAACATACCCATATCTAGAATAATCGTCAATGAAAGTGACGAAGTATTCATAACCACCTCAGGCTGTTACATTCATCAGTTTGCAAACGTCCGAATGTATCAGCTCAAGTGTTTCTTTGGCTCTTATCCATTTTCCAGTAAATGGTCTCTTGGTCATTTTGCCTTGTAGAAATGATTCACAGACAGGTAAAATACCGAGTTTTAACTGATTTAAAACTCCATTCTTAATTATTCTATCTATCCGGTCAAGGTTAGTGTGACCAAGTCTAAGGTGCCATAAATAGGTATCATCATGAAAAATATTTTGCCGTTTAGTTTTAGATCTTTCAATCTTAAATATTTCAGTATTAAGCAGTGATTCATGTATTAACGGCCTTAATACATATAGATTATTTTCAGAGTTTCATGTGCATATATTTAATCCATTTCTACTAATAATAACTGACTTATTATTAAATGAAATAGAAAAACCACATTCCATAAGTTTTGTTACATGAATCAAATTCCTGCGAAAACCAGAATTATATAGCACACCATTCAAACATAAATAACTCTTATTAAAATTCAAATTTGAAACTCCCACGGCTTTTGCTGAAACAGCATCCCCTGTCCCAACTCTCATGGTGAAGCTACCTTCAGCATGGTCCCTCCATGAGTCAAGTAGCTGCAAAGAACAACAAACATGGTTAGTGGCACCAGAATCAACAATCCATATGGATTTATCATCCTCCACCAAAAGAGACTCAATGACAAGTAAATCGTATTTACTTGTATTCTTCTTCTCTTTAAGCTCAGCAAGGTATTTCAGAAAATTCATTTTCCAATGCCCTTGTTGTTCACAATGGAAACATTTTCATTTGAAATTGGTTCCTTTAGAGCCTTTGTTGTTCTTCTTTTTCATTGGTTTTGCCTTTGTCTTCAAATTGCCTTTCTTCTTCTTCTTCTTTGCAGATTTCGATAATTCGGTAATATTTGCCTCGGCATTGGACCTACGAGGACCATTCATAACGGACTCGTAATTGGTGAGCTCATTTAGCAATTTAGTCAATGTAAAAGTCAACTTATTTATAGAACAATTTCTTTTAAACTGCAGGGGAAGGGTTTCCATGATCATTGTCAACTGGCTTTGCACATTGATATGTGCACCATGGATTTCATCCATATTAAGATGAGACATCATCCTTAACACATGGTCTCAGACTGATGTGCCTTCTTCATTCTAGCGGTCAATACATAGACTATTGCCTCATGTTGTTGCCGGTCTGAAGGTTGCCCAAACATGTTCTGTAATGACTGCATAATCATTGATGCTGTCACCATAGGCTCATGCTTTGCAGCAAGATTCTCAGACATGGATGCTATCAAATAGCTATGGCTTTCTCATCAGCTTTAATCCAATTATTATGGGCACTACGTGCAGCTCTGCCAGCATTTGGTGCTGGCTCAGAAGGACATTCCTCCATTAGGATAAATTTAAGGTCTTCGCAGACCAAGATAGCATTCATGTCACTTTTCCATTTAACATAATTATCCCTGATTAATTTTTCTTGTTGTTTGAGAATTGAGATTATTGCAGATGCCATGGCTGAAAAATAATAAACGCGCATTCAACATTCATTCATCGCATATTAAAATTGTCAAACATTTAGGCATAAAATTAAACATAATGCATGATCAATGTATAATGAATTAGAAACCTAAAAGAATTATTATGCCACGGTTATCTATCATCCCACAAATAAGTGTCGCCGTATGGTAGGTCAAGTATTCGTATAATAGTCTGAGACATTCTCAATTGATTAATATATCTGAAATAACTCTTATTCATATATTAATCAACTACCGTTATTTTGATCAAAGAAGCTTTGCTTAACAACTTAATCATTCCTTTGTGAGTGTGACCCATTATTTTGGAACCCTTGGACTTAACTAGTGAAGTGCCGTCGTAGGGTAGGTCAAATCACCATATACATCTAGAGTTCTGATGAGTGGTAAATCTTTCACTATTTCCCACTCATTTAACCTAATATTTTGTATAGTTTCTTGAGTTTTGTGAATATTTTGTAGATAAATAAAGTTTCAGGACACTCTGGAGTTGATTTAGGCCAAAACAGTGAAAATTAGCAAAAATGGCATTTTGGTAATTTGGGCGTGCAAGCCCTTGGCTTCGCGACCCCTAACGTGCACCAGACATGCTAACGTGCGCCGAGGGACACGTGTCAGAATCTGAGAAATTGGACTTGCTAACGTGCGCCGAACTTGCTAACGTGCGCCGTGACACGTGTCATCATCACAGAAGATCTGCTAAAATGCGCCGGCTACCACGTGTCGAAATCTCATTGGACCAAAGCAAGCGCATGCCACGTGTCAATCTCTCATTGGACCGAATATTGGACAAATCACATGTTGCCACGTGTCGACCTCTCATTTGACTGATCCTAAGCGCGTGCCACATGTCAACTTTTCATTGGATCGAAAGCTCAGCCAATCACCGTGTGCCACATGTCGTCTTCTCATTGCACCACCTTCACCGCGTGACATGTGTCATCACCAGATTCTGCCGACAGAACACGCGTGGTCAACCCGTGTTGACCGAAGACGCCTCTTGGCGTCGCGACGCGACGCCGGCTCCAGAAAGTGCCTATAATTCAGCTCCTCTTCACTTCATTTGGTGTGCTTTCCTTGGGAGCTTTTCCCTGCATTTAGAGGATTGCATCTAGTTTTGTATATATAAATAATATTTTTAATTATGTATTTTAATTTTCAGTAATAATAGTAGTTCTTCTTCTTTTTCTCTTTTCCTTTATGTTTTGTAGTTAAATTTCCATTGGGGTAAAATGTGAAACCTTTAATATAATTATCTAGGTAAATCTCACTTAACTATAATTTATAAATTATAATTTAACCGGATTAATTAATGTCAGACTTTATTACCGCCTTTATGGTCGGGTTAAATATAAATTACTTTACCGCCTATATGGCTGATATTTATGTGACAGATAATTACCGCCTATATGGCTGGTGTAGTTGGACTAAATGGATTACCGCCTATATGGCTGATTTTAATTGTTTAACATTATTAATTCCTGAGAAAGCAGAACATAAAATAATTTATATATTATAATAAGTGAGATTCCTAGATAAGAAATATTAAATGTGGATCCTCTAACCCCCATCATTTTATTTTTATTCTAGGGAAGTGATGAAACACAATATCCACACTTAATAATTGATTTTCTTTTTATGGTAATTCTTTAGTTTGTTTATTGAGTCTTAAGCTTAATGCTTCTTGTTGACTGATCACCAATAAGATTGATGTGGTAAACTTAAAATGAACTAGACATAGGGATTTTAGGTTTCATCCTTAGATTCAATAGCTCACGATCTTCTTTGATGATAGATAACCCTTTAATAGATTTCCTTACAAGATAGACATATACCTGTCGGGCGGGGGTAGCCATAATTGGAACTTAATCTTAATGAATCCGGGTAATTTGGTTGACATAGACATATGGTTCAATTGGGTTATACTGGGTATTTGCGTCTGACCATCGACAGAGGCTTTTGCATATTTTCGTGTTCCAGGTTAGCAAATTAATTTATTACACATAGATAAGAGAATCGATTCATCTTTATAATAATATTGTGTGGAGTCATGACCCTAGATCCTTGAGACTTTTCTTTTATTTTCCTTAGTATTTTCTTTTGAGACTGTTTTTATTTTATTTTGCAAAACCACATTCAACCAACCAAAAGCAATCAATTCCCTTCTCCCTATAGTTAGATACTTGTAAATAAATAGTATCAATAATTAATAACAACAGTAGGAATTAAGTCCTCGTGGGATCAATTTTTTTATACTACTTGAACGATACGTGCGCTTGCGTTATACGTGTGTGTTTACGCCGGTCAAGTTTTTGGCGCCGTTGCCGGGGACTTATTTTTCTTGAGTTATTAATTTTAAAGCTATATAATTTACTTGTATCTAATTTTCTTTATTTTTTTCTTTAATTTTTATTTCTTTCTTTGGTTTCCAGGTGATTGAAAAATGGAACATTATTGGGTGATTGAGAGATCACGAGCTTTACTAGAAGATACACCCCAAATCTGAGAGCAACAGTCCGGTTTTCTGAGGCCTGTTGTCCAGCCCAACAACTATCACTGGATGTCAGAATCAAGCAATTCTACATTTGCTTAACATAATGAAATGGGGAGATGTGTAATATGTGATGGTAACCACCCGAGCGATCAATGTATATACCTTTCAGAGTGGCAGAATTATTGGAATCATTCAAGGTACGAAGAACCATCATATTTTCCATCTTATCTACCATCTACCTATGATCTTCATCAACAATCAGAAACATCAGAAGAAGATCAGATGATTGACATGCTCAAAGATTGGTTTAAGAAACGAGACGAAGAGTTGGATACGATGCTTGAAACATACCAGAATCAACTCGAAAGTATTCAGAGACAATCAGAATTCATTCAGAGATTGACAGATCATAAATTGATAAATTATTAATGTATTACATTTGTATTATATCATATCAATGTGTTTATTTATTTATGATAAGAATAATATTTTCATAATTATATTAACATGACACAAATATATATTTATTAATCATGTAATCATATTAATCGAATAATTATGGACTAACCGTATAATCACACTTTAATCATTTGAGATACGAAATTGGCCCTTTATTAATTGTGTCAATTCGTTTATTTGTATTAATACGGGTTGTGTTTTATTTATTTAAATTTAATGCGATATAATTATGATACGACACCACAACACTAATTGTCACGAACATACATTAATTGACTCAAAATAATAATTGTCTGTTAAATATTAATTTAGATTCTGAAATTATTTTTGTCTTTTTTGTATATATATATTTTTTATTTATGAATATCAATACCCCATGAGTTAATATCATCCCCAAAATCAAGATTCATGGGCTCCTTATAAGGGTATTAGAGTAATTTCACTTAGAACCCTCCATTTCAGGATTCTGTGTTGTACTTGCAAGAGACAAAAGCCGAAGGGACACTCATACGGTTTGGTGTGATTGTTTTTTTTTAATTACAAAAAGTTGTTTGAGAAACGATTAGGGCACTGAAAACAGGAACAACACACATTTTGAATTTGCAATGCATGTCAATCACGTGCATGGCATGTGATGAACCTCAGATAGAGAAAGACATACAAGGCAACAAGGGCAAGCGCCGTTTCCATTTTGCCCTCGTGGATGGAACCATTAATTGCTCAATATCAATACTCAATTACTCAAATACAGGGCAGAAACCCCACTCACTGTATTGGTAATTGAAAAGCATATTCATAATAATTGAAGCACATTTACTCTATCCTCTATGCCATAGAGTCTATTGATGCCAAAACCCTACCTATGTCTCACTTTTTAATCATTTTCCACCACAGATCATAACCCAATATTTTAAAAATCAGACCGAATCAGTTGATTTTATCGTAAACTAAAAATTGGATCTCAAAAAATCAATCAAAATCGAGTTGGTACATACCTCAAGGACCATTTTCAGATGAAGCCTTCAAGTACCAAGCATTTCACGATGATACTTTAGCAGAAGAGAAGGTTGAGCAGAATCAAGAATCAGAGGTATCAGTTCAGGAGCCCGAACCAGCAAAGTCTCGATTTGATTTTTATTATTCTGACTCTGACGAAGATGAAACTGAGCTGTTTGTACCAACTACGTCCACACTTGAGGATGAAATTCTGTATCCTCAAAATGAAGATCTTGGAGCATCCATTGCACAAATGTTTGAAGAACATCTACCTGAGCCAATCATTTTACCCAGATCAGAGGATGAAGACCTAAAATCTGACATTTCTTTTCATCCTCAGGTTGATAATTTTGAAGCATGCATTTCAAAGATGACAGATGAAAAGCTGAATACAGAAATTTTAAAATTCATCTGTGAAGAAAAGGTGGAACAAGAAACAGAGCAAATGGAGGAGCAATTGTCAGACAAAATTGAAGATCCAGTGAATTCAGGCGAAACATCACTGTTTTGGGGAGTACAAATCAAAGACATCACCCAGAAGCTTGACAGAATGGAACTTCCATTCCAAGTCAAGCACCATACGAGACCTCCTGATTTTCTTTCTTTCTTTTCAGGAACCACTGGAGCAACAAAGATCAAAAAGGTGGTACAAGCATGAAATATGACAAAATTCTTTTTGCCACTTTACCGTTGGAAGAGACCATTCAAAAGCAATGCCCACGAGATTGTCTTTAATCAGACATCCAAAACAACATTGAAACCTCCTTAACAGATAGATTTCAGTCACGTCTGGCTGAAGACGAAAATTTAGCGCTAGCAGAGAGGCAACCCATGCAATTTGTTGTAATTTTTGTTTTTATATTTTGTGTATACATGTTGTAGAGTTTTTAATTTTGTGTGTTATTTTTGTAGGGAAAAACACAAACGGAGCATTTTAAGACAGAAGGAATGATGTTTGGCAAAGATAAGAGATAATTCATTAGCAATGGCTGAGTAAGGAATGGATTCTTGAGACGCATCCTAATGAATTTATACTAAGCGAGTGGCTTATTGTGTACACAATTCTGTTGCCTTACTTATTGCTTTGATTTGCTTTTCTGTTGTAATTATCTTTATTTTCGTAGACAGGATCCATACTTTTTGACCTTTCAAGATTTCTTTTATTGTTTAGCTAACAATCGTCCTTTGGAAGATACTAGTGCTATTATTACTCACCCTTTTCAAGTTCTATAAATTCAACTCATCATTGCACTTTTGAAGACATCCAGAGAAAAACATGGAAGCCACTTCAAGAAGACGAGTTGAAACATATGTGTGTTTTGCGGTAGTAGTGTTGGTGTTAAGCCATAATACATAGAAGCAGCACATGAATTGGGTCGAGTCATAGCTGCAAGGAATATGCACTTAGTATATGGCGGAGGCAATCTTAGACTTATGGGGATCGTTTCAAATGCTGTACAGGAAGGAGGCAATCATGTTTTGGGAATCATCCCAAAACCTTTGGTAGAGGCAAATCTTATTGGATCATCAAATGGAGATGAACTGATCGTGCCAGGTATGTCTGAACGATTGGTAGAAATGATTAACCGTGCTGATGCTTTTATCGCTTTGCCAGGTGGCTTAGGCACATTGGAGGAAATTTTTATAGTGTTATCTTGGGCGAACTTGAACATACACCAGAAACCAATTGGGCTGTTTAACGTTGATGAATTTTATGATTTTCTTTCTGTGTTTCTGGATGATGCCCGAAGAAATGGGTTCGTGTCAAAACCTTTGAAAGAACTACTCTTTACTGCCAGAACTGCTCCGGATCTAATTGACCAACTCTTAGCCTATGAACCACAAGTTGACCCTATCATTTCAAAGATAAATTGGTCGAGGACGATCGTGGTAAGAGGCGTCAGATTAATCTGGATCTTAACCTTTAATTTCCCGTAGAATTCAGCTAACCAGGTATTATCTTCTAAACTCTTCTTTTACTGTTTAAGACATTGGGGACAATGTCTCATTTAGGTTTGGGGGAGGGAATTAGTTGATTAGTATCTTCTTTTTAGTTGTGTGTTGTTTTTATTTTTAGTTCAAAATTTTTCGAAAAATACAAAAAAATTGATAATTTTTTAAAAATTACAAAAATATTTTGCGTTTTTGTGTTTTTATTTTGATTTAAAAAGTGTGAAATTGGTGAGAGATAACAGCTTAAGGAGTTTCCACTCCTGAGACGTATCTCAAACCTATTTCGGAACAAATTAATTTTTGTTTATTTCCTTTTGAATTATTTAATTTGTAAATTCTCCTTAACACTGACTAAAATGGATCTTCATATGTTCAGTTGACAGGTATTATCAATATACATGGAAACATACAGACATGAGCTAAAATTGAAAAGTTTGTAATATTCAGTGCTCTAGTTTAATTGGAGGAAGCATCTCATAAAGCAATGGAGTAAAAAAAAAAAATCTGAGATCCGAGTTATTAAGTTTGTAAGGGTGTTTTAACACCTAGTACCCTAAAACCAACTGGTCTGGGAGTCACTGGCCCAAAGCTCGCTACATGGATCAAAGATGTTGCAAAAATATATATATCTGAAGTCTGAGTAATTAAGTCCGTATGGGTGTCTTAACACCTGGTGCCCTAAAGCCAACTGGTTTGGGAGCCACCGACCCAACACTCGCTACATGGACGGAAGATATTGTATATAAAACAAAAATTAGAAAAATTATTCCATTGCTACAACAAGGTGTGAAATCTGATAAACTTTAGGACAAAAATATTACTCTCTTATCAACTGCACTTATGACTGTTGTGGGCAAAAATGAGTTGTTTAATATTTTGTTGGCTATGTATATGGAGAATGGTAAAAATAATCGGAGAATTTACTTATTCGATAATTTAGAAAGAAACAAAACAACTAGTAACTTGGAGTAGAAGTTTCACCTGATTAGTCACTAACTTCTTTATTTTCTTTTCTCTTGTCTTTTTGCTTTTGTGTGCATTAGTTTCACTACCTTTTTATTTTGTAAAATGTTTGTGGGTATCATTGCTGTAAACCCTCACGAGACTACAACTCATCCACTAGGGACACCTAGGGGTTTAAAGGCTTGTTGCATACGCTAAATGCAACCGTGATCCTTACGAAAGTGGCTTAGTTAAATTTTATTATGTTATTTTATTTTGTGTTTTGCTCGAGGACTAGCAAAATGTTAGGTTTGGGGTTGTGATGAGTGGTACTATTTTTCACTCATTTAACCTAATATTTTGTATAGTTTCTTGAGTTTTGTGAATATTTTGATGTGTTTTGTGTTATTTTGTAGATAAATAAAGTTTCAGGACACTCTGGAGGTGATTTGGGCCAAAACAGTGAAAATTGGCAAAAAGGGCATTTTGGTAATTTGGGGGTGTCGCGACGCGCAAGCCCTTGGCGTCGCGACGCCTAACGTGCACCGGACATGCTAACGTGCACCGAGGGACACGTGTCAGAATCTGAGAAATTGGACTTGCTAACGTGCGCCGAACTTGCTAACTTGCGCCGTGACACGTGTCATCATCACAGAAGATCTGCTAAAATACGCCGGCTACCACGTGTCGAAATCTCATTGGACCAAAGCAAGCGCGTGCCACGTGTCAATCTCTCATTGGACCGAATATTGGACAAATCACATGTTGCCACGTGTCGACCTCTCATTTGACCGATCCTAAGCGCGTGCCACATGTCAACTTTTCATTGGATCGAAAGCTCAGCCAATCACCGTGTGCCACATGTCGTCTTCTCATTGCACCACCTTCACCACGTGACACGTGTCATCACCAGATTCTGCCGACAGAACACGGTGGTCAACCCGTGTTGACCGAAGACGCGTCTTGGCGTCGCGACGCCAAGGCCTCTGGCGTCGCGATGCCGGCTCCAGAAAGTGCCTATAAATTCAGCTCCTCTTCACTTCATTTGGTGTGCTTTCCTTGGGAGCTTTTCCCTGTTTTTAGAGGATTGAATCTAGTTTTTTATATATAAATAATATTTTTAATTACGTATTTTAATTTTCAGTAATAATAGTAGTTCTTCTTTTTCTTCTCTTTTCCTTTATGTTTTGTAGTTAAATTTCCGCTGTGGTAAAAGGTGAAACCTTTAATATAATTATCTAGGTAAATCTCACTTAACTATAATTTATAAATTATAATTTAACCGGATTAATTAATGTCAGACTTTATTACCGCCTATATGGTCGGGTTAAATATAAATTACTTTACCGCCTATATCGCTGGTCTTTATGTGACAGATAATTACCGTCTATATGGCTGGTGTAGTTAGACTAAATGGATTACCGCCTATATGGCTGGTTTTAATTGTTTAACATTATTAATTCCTGAGAAAGCATAACATAAAATAATTTATATATTATAATAAGTGAGATTCCTAGATAAGAAATATTAAATGTGGATCATCTAACCCCAGCATTTTATTTTTATTCTAGGGAAGTGATGAAACACAATATCCACACTTAATAATTGATTTTCTTTTTATGGGTAATTCTTTAGTGTTTATTGAGTCTTAAGCTTAATGCTTCTTGTTGACTGATCACCAATAAGATTGATGTGGTAAGCTTAAAATGAACTAGACATAGGGATTTTAGGTTTCAGCCTTAGATTCAATAGCCCACGATCTTACTTGAGGATAGATAACCCTTTAATAGATTTCCTTACAGGATAGACATATACCTGTCGGGCGGGGGTAGCCATAATTGGAACTTAATCTTAATGAATCCAGGTAATTTGATTGACATAGACATATGGTTCAATTGGGTATACTGGGTATTTGCGTCTGACCATCGACAGAGGCTTTTGCATATTTTCGTGTTCCAGGTTAGCAAATTAATTTATTACACATAGATAAGAGAATCAATTCATCTTTATAATAATATTGTGTGGAGTCACGACCCTAGATCCTTGAGTCTTTTCTTTTATTTTCCTTAGTATTTTCTTTTGACTCTGTTTTTATTTTATTTTGCAAAACCACATTCAACCAACCAAAAGCAATCAATTCTCTTCTCCTTATAGTTAGATACTTGTAAATAAATAGTATCAATAATTAATAACAACAGTAGGAATTAAGTCCTCGTGGGATCGATATTTTTATACTACTTGAACGATACGTGCGCTCGCGTTATTCGTGTGTGTTTACGCCGGTCAAGTCCCTATCTTTTCGGAATCCAAACTGATATTGACCCAAAAGGACAACCATCCGTAGGGGGACGAAAGCAAAGCCGTCTTCGAGGCGCATATTGAATCTCACGTTCTGGATAATAATGGAGATCGTGAGATATATTATGGTATACCTCTCTCCCACTCACTATTTTGAAGTGTAAGGTTTCTATCTCACTAGTTTCTTATGAATCTTAGATTATGCTCGGCTAAAGTCATAACCTTATTAATACTAGTGATAATTTAGTGATCTAACCAATTTTAACTCTTAAAATTTTATTCACTAATCCTGATTAGTCTCCACTAACCAATTAACTTAATTAAACTAATTTAATCAAGTTTTTATAATGATCTAATCAATTTAACTCTTAAAATATTAGTCCAGTAATAGGTTTTAAAATTTAGAATTCAACGAATGGACCAGAAGTCATTAAACCATTTAATCGATAAAAGCACATTATTTATTCCAAAGGTACGTGATATTGTATCCCGAGTGCAGACCATATTACCGTCCATTTGGAATCGGCTATGGAATTTACGTCCGGGTTTCCATCCGATATACCAAGGAGAATAATGTACTTATAAGGTCCATTTGTATTAAACTTGAATTTGTAATTTTTTTAAACCCTTAACCAATTAATCTTATTAATCCATTTATATGCATCTTATATTCTTATTTATCTTTTAAATTTACATAAAATCATATGACTTGAATATCATGCATGTCTACATGTTATGACATATGAAAATGCAAGAGTAGGCACCCTAGACTATATGACATGTTATTAAACTATTTAAAAAACATGCATATAGGTTAGGCTTGAAAACATTTGTGTGGCGTTTGACGGGAGTTCGAACATTTTTCAGGCAGTGGAGTTTCATTCGTGTTGCGTTCGAACGTCTGTCTGAACACTAGAACTTCATTTACTCCGTTCCAGAGCTTCCAGACTTCATTTTGGTCCCCGTTTTTTTCTACGGACTTATAACGGAATGTAGTTTTACATACATCCATAAATTGTGTTAACGAGCTCTTATTTTTCTATACTAATATAATTAGTACAATAAATCTAAGGCATCCATTGGTCTTCAAATTTTGCTCTATGGTATGTTGTTGAGTTCTTCGCGGAATAGGTTCGTAATGAGTCCTTCGCGGCATCGGCTCCTATAAGTTACAAATTGAGTTAAAAAATGGACTTATTACAAAGGAAATGAACTTACAACACTTGAAAGAATATGACCTTATGGTCTTACGTTCCCAATACTAAAAATAAGAGCCGGAATAATTAACGATCAACGTAATACATTCATCACAAGAATCAAAGTAAACATTCATCACATGAATATTAAAAACCTTTCATCTCATGAATCTAATTGTGCCTACTCATCTGAACATGCATTCTAATAATCTATATCGCATATAAATTATAAAACTTGAAATTTTAAAAGAGAAGGGTTAAGAACATTTTTTAACCTTAAGCTCTTGATGCCAATTGTAGGAAACAAATTTCCTTAGTGCGGCGGAAGTTGCTTGTGGAGGCACCGGGTCCGGTATGGATCTTTAAAATTTTCTTTGCCTTCTCCTTTGTTGTAGTAACCGAAATCAATCCTTTTGTTGTCCAACACTTGGATCAACCACTCGATCTTCCGAACTATGACTCGAAACCAACAAACCGAAGTGTGGGCTTCACTCACAAAGATTAAACTCTAAACGATTTAAAGAAAAGATGTCACAATTGGTGTTTGGCTTTAGGAATTTCAAACACTCTCACAACACTTGTGAATGTTTGAACTCTCTCTATTTTCTCTCAAATCTTTCTCACAACAATTGTGTGAATGTTTGCAAAATGTTAACCTTAGGAAGTAAGAGAAATGGTAGAGATTATATTCTCTTACACAAGCCAACTAACCTAGTCATGAAGCATCTAATGCTTTCTTGCAATGGCCAACACAAAAATGTGAATGTCATACCAAATCATAAAAAATGATAAGTTAAAGACAATGACTTTGTCATTAATCATCTAATGCTTTCTTTCAATGGCAAATACATAAATGTGGAGGCCATACCAAAGCATAAAATGATTAGCTAATGACAAATATATTAGGTGTTTACATGCCACCTAATAGACATAATTACTTGGATGACATGGTAAGCCATATGACTTTGTCTCTAATGGTAAATAAAAATCAATATCTTATAATGATTTATTTACCTTCAATTATGTTGTAGTAATTATCTCATAATTATTACTAACTTGATTATCTCAAAATCAAGAATTGATTATCTCATAATCAAAGAATTCTAGAAAATATTAAGTTAAACTAATTTAACATAGTTTTCATTTGTGACAATAAATATTATTAATCTCATTAATAATATATAAATATAAAGTGAGCATATAATTAGACACTCTAATTATATTAAGTTTGCTACAGTCAATCGAGCTAGCACGGGGACCAAATGGACCTACGGTTCCGAGCTCCAATAATTCTGAAATATTAATTAAACTCTTTAATCAAATATTACGAATTATTAACTCCGCGTTATTCCACTAAAAACTCGAAGTTGAACTCTCGTTACCGTAGATGGATAAAATAAACCGAACAAATTCGGTGTCCATCGATATAGTCATTACATATGGATATAGCCCTTCACGAATATCTCATAAATTGAGCCGGGTCAAAATTCCGTTAAATCCCTCTAAATATTTTGTCTCTTAAGCACCATTGATTCTATAATGAACAATTAATTCATAAAAATTATGAATATAAAACTTTCTATTCGTAATAGAAAAGTTGAGCGCTCAAATTGTTCAAGTCCCGAATCAACTCTTAAAAGAGATACTATTCTGCTTCTCGTAAGAAAAAGTGAATTTCATATCTATGTAAAACATTTACAGTTACAAACCAAACCATATCCCCAAAATACGTAGTTATTGGCCGGGAATACAACACCAACCTCACCATAGTAAATCAAAGGACATAGCCTATCATGCAGGAGTTCGTAGTACACTCAGGATTAAGATCGAATCCATATATGATCATCTATTAGATAAAATGAATTTCTTCGGTTAATGGATATTAAAAGAAATTTGTATTTATCTAAGTCCAGTCCTATATGATCTTATCATACAAGGTGTCTCCAGTCCCATGTCACTACATGAACGATCTCGGATCAAGGTCGTCATACAAGTATAGAATGGACCGCATCTATAGATAAACCAAAAACAAAGTACCATATTTGTTTGCTTTATATGGACTATTTAGATTACTAACTTCAGACTTAAATCCTTTTGTGCATCAAACATACATTAAGTCTGAAAGTACAATAGTAATCAAGGTAAATAAGACAATTGGATAATATTCTATATAAATCAAACAACTTTGATAAAATGAATAATGCATTTATTATTATTACAATAATCAGTTCTTAATACATGAAGCTTTAGGACATAAATCCCAACAATTAGAAGGTATATTGATGATGATTTGTATACTTGTAGTTGATATAACTTGAGTAATATTGTAAAATTTGAGAATGAAGATGGAGAATTGATATTTGGCTCTGGAATCAGGAGAACGTTGCGACGCGCAACAAAAGGATGTCATCTGCCCAGCTCTGTACTTGTGAGCGTCGTGACGCCCATGGGCCAGTATCACGATGCGTGACCAAATTTTCCAGGATCAGTTTTATCCATTTCAGTTTCATCCTAAGACGTTAGAGGGTATCCTAAAGGTTTCGTATAATTGTACATGCATGTGTTACGTCATGTTATGAACATAAACGTCAATCATTCATTACATATGCATTCATATCACTTACAAGGAAACTAATGGTTTCTTTGACTATAGATCGACGTCAAGGCACTCGGAGATCACCTACGCCGTGTACCGCGCCTGACTTATCGTAGCACTATGATTGGAGTACTTATTTAGATTTTTATTATGCTTTCTAAATGATCTTCATTAAGTTTATCAAATTCTGATTTCATATGCATTGAGGTACATGTTTTAAACACAAGTAGTTTTGATTAAGTTTGACATCAAGATATACGTTTTTGATGATGAAAATGATTTCAAAGGCATGATTTTATGATTATGGAGGCATAGGGGAAAAACCTAACTCAGATGTAACTGGGAATTGATGGATCCAAAACATGTACACATGTAGTTCGGGACTAGGGGACGGCGAGACGTAACGCCCCTAGATCCTAGATTTAGGGTCAGGACGGTAGTATGGATCAGCACCCCCGGCTCTAGTTCAGTGGCTTGGGGGACGGTGAGACGTAACGCCCCAAGACCACTAGTTCAGGCGTATGGGGGGATGGCGAGACGTAACACCCCCATGCGACATATTTTCTATAGACTTTCAGATATTTCAGACAGATGATTTTATAAATGATTTTTCATGAATGTTTTGAAAGGAAAGACCAGATTTAAGTTTTATAAATTCAGAAATTAGTTTATTTTTAAGAGCATTTAATACGGTGTTACTAATATTAATTTCTGGTTTTACAGCTCCACTCACTGAGTTCTTTAAGACTCACCCCTCCCATCACTCTCCAGTTTTACAGGATCTTCCAACTGGTGAGCCACAACCATCTTTTGGAGACATGGATCAGGGACAATAGTAGCACTACAATCACTAGTCATGGTGGTCCATCATGTCAGACCTATATTCACATAGAATGTAGTTTTTGTTATGGTTTTCTTTTGATGTATGATAGTTACATGAATTTCAGAGGAGTTTGTAAAGTATATCTAGATTATGTATAGTTTATGTGTGGTTAATGCATTAAGTACATTCCATGGTATGTGTGTGTATGCATATTGATGTGGTAATTAGATTAGAAATGAGTTCTTCTAAGTTTCAATCAGAGGCTTATGTGACAGTGGAATCTGTTGTCTGCCGGTAATCTTTCCGGATTATGGATGTTACAAAGATGGTACCATAGCATGGTCTTGGGAGTCAGTGACAGCAGTGGGAGAGTAGAACTGTCTTATATATGTAGTATACCCGGGGTACTGATATATAAAGGGTTGTTTCTCTAGTATTCTTGTCCCGGAGTATGTCTCGTTCTTATTGGTTATAATTTCCTAAGAATTTAATTGACCATTTTCCTTTCTTGATTAATTAAATAACATGCCACCCAAAGGAAGAACTGGAGTTAGAGGTAGACCCAGGCGTGGTAGGACACCTGATAAGAGCATGAAAATATACTTTGAACATCACTAATTCGGCTTTAGTATCAAGTATTTAATCTTAATTGTAGTTTATTTTATGTTTTATTATTAGGAAACAATGGAACATGGATCTTGGAGAAATTGTACTTGTTTTGGGACCTTATAGACGCATCAGAAGCACGCGAGAAGAGCAGAAACACAGAAAATATGACACCAAAAAAACCAACTGGCATAGCGACGCCTCTTCAGTATTTCTCATACAACTTGGTCGAGAGTTGGGCACCGCAATGCCACTTTCTGGCGGCCCTGGCAAAGTTCCAGAAACTTAATTCAGTCTTGTTTTACATGCATAAGGACTCCATGACTTCCCTATATATACCCAAGCTCATCCAAAACCCTAAAAATGAGAAAAAAAATACATAACCAAGTGTTCAAATCACATATTTAAAATAGAAGAACGAGGAAGCTTCAGGCCAGACAAGATGTCTCTCCGATCTCTTCAGGCTATGTTTCATTCTTCTATAGAGAACTAATCTCCTAGGAAAAGCTAGGGATGAACTCTTGTAATTGATTTCTTATATTCATGATGTTGATTCTTGAACGATCTTTATTGTTTAATACATGTGATATCTTGTTAATCTATATTATCCTTTTATTATAATGAATCCAGAGATTGTGTTTTACTAATCTTCATATAGGAATAGTCATGCTTTTTCTATGTGTGATTGGGGAACCCAGTTGTAACTGGTATGATTGTTTTATGAGTTAATCTTCTACAGTAGTATTGTCTGTGGGTATATTGTCGATGTTAGATAGGTCATAATGATAACATAGTGAGCTGTTAACATAGGGAAAATAATTCATCGATTATCTTAGAATTTAATGTGTTTTAAATTGAAATATCTTCCGATTATTCATTTGGGATGTGAAACCCTCAATTGAGTAATAAAAGGAATCAACTACTGAATATAGGGACTAGATACAAGAGGGATTCCCGACGCTTTGCTGCTTTTCTCTACTGATAATTTTTACGTATTTTTCATAGTTTTTATTTTACATTGCCAATTAAATCTTTTCCTTTAATTAAGTTATTACTAACGTTTTCTTTAAGTGAATTAGTTCCTTGTAACCATCTCTCTGAGGAATCGACACCCCAACTATACTGCGATAACCACAAGTACTTTTTGGGCGTAATCAAATTTTGGCGTCGTTGCTGGGGAGACGGTGTATGATCAAAGGGAGTAGGTTTACTTGGTCAACAGCAAAGCAGTAACTTCGTTACATCTTTATTTTTTATTTATTTATTTTATTTCATTTTTAGTTTTAGTTTAAATTTTAATTTTTAGTTCTATTTTTTTCATTTATGTTTCTTGTTTTAATTTTGTTGAGTGCATGCCTAGGCTTAAGGATCGGTTTGGTAGATTTGTTTGAATTGAAGAGGAAGATTCAGATTCAGAAAGTATGTTTTACAACCTTTTTGCCACACCATCTATATATAGCACACACAACATGAGTGATTATGAGAGGCCACCCATTAGGACACTTGAGGAGTATCTCCATCCCACTCGCACAGCTACACCATCATGCATAATGTTTCCTCCTAATGCACCACATATAGATTTTAAACCTGGAATGATACAATATCTCCCAACCTTTCATGGTTTGGAGAATGAGAACCCTTATGTGCATATTAGGGAATTTGAAAAGGTTGTAGCAACCTTTCATGACCGATTTGGGACTACAGACACAATTAGACTTAAGTTCTTCTGTTTTGCCCTTAAGGATGGAGCTAAAAGCTGGTTGTATTCTTTGAGACCTCGTTCAATAGGATCATGGGGTGAGATGATACATGCATTTTTCAATAAATACTTCTCACACCATAAGACTAATGCTTTGAAAAGATAGATCTTTACCTTCTCCCAGAAAGATAGTGAAACCCTTTATCAAAATTGGGAGAGGTTTAAAGAGATGTTAGTTAGTTGCTCTCACCATGGGTATAAGAGTTGGCGCTTAGTGAGTTACTTTTATGACGGTCTAACCCCTAGGGAGCGCCAATTCATTAAGATGATGTGCAATGGTGAGTTTATACGAGAGGACTCTGACGAGGCACTCGAGTACTTAAATGACCTAGCCGATAAATCTCACACTTGAAATAGACCTAATGTTATGCGCCAAAAACTTATTGTGATATTTTATATCGTACCGCAAGTGTACGGTGTCAAGTTTTAGTAAAGATAAGTGAAAGAGTGTCGAACCCACATGGATTGTATTCAACTCATACTAAGTACTATAATTAGTAAACCTAATTTTATTTAGAAAATAACTAAATTAAGATTAAAAACTAAATAAACAAGATATTAAAATGTTTAATTAAGATAATCCAAGAAGAGAGAGATTCTATAGTCTGATTTCACCCAGCTATCCCTTATGTATTTGTCATGCCAATCAATTCTTATTCAGTTACATTGTTTATAAGTCAAGAACCTTAAATTATTCTAACTACCTCTCCCGAGTGTCGAGTGAATATATTATTAAATACATACTTCGATATCCCTATAAAAATCTAGTAATTAACAATTTATTACGCTCTGTGATTCTTTATTACGACTTCAAAAGGATTATAGATTCTCCCAAATTCTATAAATCTCCTAAGTTATATTCTCTAGATCCTATTCAAAATTCTCTCTCACGGGTGATAGATTCTAAACATGCATCATCTCAATTTGTGGCCAACAAACAAGAAACATTAAATACAAGAGAATATAAATAAACTGAATCACGACTTTATAACAATTAAATTGGCAAATAATACATAGGTTCAAGCATTGGCTACATCATCATCTAGAACAATAGATTTAGTTCATGACTAAAGATAAAAACAATGAAAGCATGGCCATGAATCTAATAGAAATCATTAGAGTTTAAAGATAGAAACTAGAAGATTAAACCCGAACTGAATCTATTTGTCTTCGGACGTCACCGTCTTCGTCTCCTCTTTTCGCTCTTCAATCTTTCTCTTTGGATCTCTAAAATATATGTTTCTGAACTCTTGAGTTGTGTATTAGCCTCCTACTTAGGGTTTTGGACGAGCCTCTATATTTATAGGAAAGCCTTGGAGTCCTTATGCATGTAAAATAATAATTTCTGAAGATTCTGGGCTCTTGTTGCAGTATCGCGGCACCAGAATTGGCGTCGCGATGCCTAACTCTCGGGAAATCACTATGTTGTCATCCTGATGAGGCACCGCGATGCCAAAAGTGGCGCCGCAACGCCACCCAATTTTTCAGGATGAGTGTTTTCTTCATTTTCTGTTTTCCCGCGTGCTTCCGATGCGTCTGTAAGGTCCCTAAACAAGTCCAATTGTTCCAAGATCCATGTTTTAATGCTTTCTATCAATCAAACATAAAATAAACTACAAAATACATTAAATGACATGGAATCTAATAAAATAGTAAGTTAAGAATGCATGAATATGAATATAAATCGCACTTATCAATAGGGTATCTTCTCAAAGAAATGAAGGTCTCTCTTCATCTATTCTTATTCTCTAATGTGATAACAAGACTGTTGGGGCTTTGGCCTCGAATGCTTTGTATCATGCTCACACCAAGCATATTGAAATTGATCAGCATTTTGTTCTAGAAGATGTGGCTCGCAAAGATCATGTTTTTCGACACATTTCTATTGAAGAACAAAATGTAGACATCTTAACGAAACATTTGGGCTTTGATCAATTTGGTTATCTACTATTCAAACTCAATGCCATTCTATTCCTTGTGTTTGATGGAGGATGTAAAGGTTAAACATGCTTTGTTAGAGTGTATGCCCTAAAATCAGTTATGGATGTAATGGTTTAAGGCATAATGTTTGTAATATAGTTTATTATTTATTAATAAAAGGCATTTGTTAACTACACATTATTACATTCATATTTTATGTGTATGTCCTGAGATATTATGTCAAATGAATATTGTTAATCCAAAAGACTTTTGCGATTATTAGAGTCAACGATATTTATATATGTCTCAAATTAAGTTCTTGGTAAAATGTGATTGTTATACAGGATAATAATATATCACTTAACCAATATTGTTATGTGTCGCCTAGATTGACATATGATGTTAATAGAATGGATGATGAGTCTCATATCATAAGGACACATACAATAGATGTTTCATTAGTAGAATTAAATATCAAACACGACCACAAAAATGTAAGATCACATGGTAATATTATCTAAGGTCATTGATCTTCGTAATAATACATTAGTGTCATCATATCCTTTGACCTGAGATCATATGATGACTTGTGCGATAGTACTCTTAGATAGTACTTTTGGTTCACTAGTATATCCTCATTCGATTATCCATGTCCTTTGAATAAATACTAGATGGCATTGAGCAATTGACGTACGAAGTCACGTATGCTTCAAGATGGGATCCAATAGCTTTGATAATAAAATAGATGTTTCAAGTAAACTCAAAATTTTGGATATAAGTCTTTGACCAAAACATTCGATATCTTAGAGATATCAAATCCACAAGATAAAGTTTAAAGATATGTCGAGTATAAGAATTTGACTTTACCATGATCCCAAATTCGATAAGAAACATAAATATCAGAAAGAATGACATGACATGTTCGCAGTATATTCTAACAGGTTCATATGTTTTCCCATTTCATTCATCGACTATGGGTCATGGCTTGCTGCTAGGCGATTACCCATGGTCTGTGGAATATCATAGAGATGAAATATTAAAGAGTTAATATTATTTCACTGCTACTCGATAATGAACCTAGGACGGTCGCACAATATAGTTCTCGATTATGTTACAAATTCGATGATGTTTATTAAAAGTTAATAAATGATTATTTTGGCGTTTCCTAATTGGATTAGGATATTCGGGATATTTTGTAAATATTAATTTGATTAATAAATTTGAAATATAAAATTAGATTTAATTGTTTAAATAAATATTTGATATTTATATTAAATAAATTAAATTTAATTAAATGTAATTTTAATTAATTGTTAATTAAAATTAAGTAAGTTAAATTATTAATTAATAGTTAATTAATTATTATGTAAAATAATATTTAATCTATTGGGCTTTAATTTAGTGGGCTAGCACCCAAATTAATTAGAGTCATAGTTAAGATTAAATAAGGAAGTCTTTATTTAATTAGGATTCCTAATTTGATTAAGTATCCTAATTTTATTTTGGAAAGAATATTTAAGAGATCAAATTTGATTTGGAGAGATATTAGATTGACCTTATTGTATTGGGATACAATTAAAACAAATCCTATATATATATATATATATATATATGTCTTCACGTTGAAGATTTGTAGAGAAAAAAAAAAAGAACAATGCAATTTGTTCATGCAAAGCATATAAATATATCACACACACACTGACACACATAGCAAGCGTTTGGCTTTAATTTGCAAGAATAAAAGCAGCAAAGGTTGTTGTTTGAAAAAGGGCATATATATATATATATATTCAGGCAAAACTTGTTTTGCGTGAAGATATATTGCGATTTTATTTCTCGAATTAGAATAATTCCAATTTATTCCTAAAGACTTTAACATTTTAGAAAAGAAAAGAGTTTCTTTTGTTCTCAATAGTGGGAGCGATTTGTTCGTAGATGAGCACTAGTGTGCCAACTAGAGGTGCAACGCTTGGTGCACTACTACAAGGAAAAATCAATGAGGATATTCAAAAAGCTCGAGAAATATTATTAGCACATCAAGGTATATTTTATTATTAACAAATATTATTTATGTTGATAAATAAAATATTTGTTGCATACATGTTAAAATTATTATAGATTAATTTAATAGTAAATTATTTACATCAACAACGACATAACAGTTTTGTGAGAAAATTTTAAATTTTAAATTTCAGTCACATGGATATTTCCGCGCTAACCCTAAAACCTTACCTGCTTCTCATCACTGCTACTACCGATCACCAGCAAGAGAAAAGCATAGCAGCTTGAGGAGCAAAATGATTCGTTTTGATCAGTTAAGGACTTAGAACACGTTAACAAATAACCAACCTATCTTTCACAAATTGGATGGTCCCAAATTATCTTCCTTGGTGCACTCAATTCACCGTTTTCCTAAAGTTCAGATTGATGGAGGATGTCAGAGGTGTGGTAGAGAGAATGAAACGTTGAAACATGCCATTTTCACTTGTAAGGCCAGAAACTGGTATGTATGAAGGCTGATAATGGTAGTTTTAGGGATCTGGTGCATTGGTGCTTTACTAACCTGTGCATCAAGGATCTGGAGCAATGTGTTATGCTAATGTGGACCATTTGGGGAGCTAGAAATGAAGCCATTTTTCAAGGTGTGGTCTCTGATTGTAGGTCTCTGGTGCTTAGGGCTGATGCGATCTGGTGTGCTTATGCGAAGGGAGCTGACGGTGCTGTGGCGGTCAGTGAGTCGGACAGAAGCTCGGTTTGGTCCCCCACTCATGACTCTTGGGCTAGAATAAACGTGGATGCTGCTGTTAATAAGGAGGAAGGCAGAGTTGGATTGGGTGTGGTCATTAAAAATCACCGTCATGAGTTTTTAGCAGTTGCGACAAGGAGTACTAAATTTCAGGGAGATGTGGAGATTGCTGAGGCAGAAGCTATTTTGTTTGGGGTAGATTGTGCGAAAGAATTGGGCCTCTCAAACGTTATTATTGAATCAGATGCCAAAAATGTGGTAAATTTAATTTTAGGGAAGATCTCTAGCTTAAAAGAAGTGTGCTGGATTGTTGGAGAGATTAAAAGTGTCATCCATCATTTAGGTTCGGTTAAGTTCCAGTTCGTACCAAGATTGTGTAATTTTGCTGCTCATAGAGTAGCAAGATATACTTGCAGTACTCAAATTGAGGGGCTGTGGAGGGATCATATTCCCTCTTTTATTGCTTGTAATCTTTAGTCCTTAATATATGGTATCTTTTCAAAAAAAAAAAAAAATCACCGTTTTCCTCGGAAGTCGTGACTTGATAGGAATTGTGACTGGAATTGAACTTGCCCATCGAAAACACTTCAAGATGGCAGTACAATCCAGATTACACAATTTGGTTCGAAATTGCAATTGTGTTCTTGGATGGATACTATCCACAATTTCGCAGAAGCTGATCTCCAACATAAACTGGAAACTTCTAAACAAGCATGTGATTTCTTACATACTAAATTCTCTTCACAGTCCATTTACAGGATTGCACTCCTCAAGCTCCAATTGTAAACCATTACTCAAGCTAATCGTAACCGCACCACTTACATTGAAGATGCTAAATTCATGGTTGATCAATTAGCTGTAGCAAAAAAATAAATTGATGATCAAGATATGATCGGTTTTCTTATTGGAGGTCTGAAGTGCACTTTCACTTCTTTTATTACATCTTACAATTTTACAAGCTGAGATAAGAAGTTTTCTTTGAATGACTTTCAAGCTGAATTGGTCTGCTTTAAGATTCTTTTAGAGACACACACTTCGTGTTGGCGTATTAGCGGTTATGTAGGGTCGTGCAGCGGAATGTGAAAAATCCGATTTTTCTAATTTCAAAAATTTTATTTGAACTATTAAAATAAACTATTTATTTTAATATTTAATCCCGAATCAAATCTGAAATTACCCAAAAACCTCAATTAACCGAAAATACATAAAGTGACAAACTTTTTACATTTTGCTCAATTTAGTCCAAAAATGTCAATTACACATTTAAGTGTTTCCAAAACACTACCAAAATGATTAATATACATCTAATATGCCCAATTGAATCCATAAAATGAAAAGCCTCAATTTAGGATTATACATGAACCCTAGAAATTTCAATTAATCAAATTAATCAAATTTCCATCAAATTGACTTTCAATCTACCATTCCAATAATCATTCCAACATTCTCAAGGTCTCACCACATTCAAAAACACTCAAAAACAATTCTATGTTTCTATATAGAAGCTCTAGAATGACAACTTCCATTTCCTATATCAAATTGAACTTTAATAACTATTATTAAGATCAAAGTATCAATTTGATATAGGAAATGGAAGTTGTCATTCTAGAGCTTCTAATAAAACCTAGAATTGTTCTTGAGTGTTGAATGTGGTGAGACTTTAAGAATGTTGGAATGATTATTGGAATGGTAGATTGAAAGTCAATTGATGGAAAATTGATTAATTGAAATTTCTAGGGTTCATGTATAATCATAAATTGGGGATTTTCATTTTATTAATTTAATTGGGCATATTAGATGTATATTAATCATTTTGGTAGTGTTTTGGAAATAATTAAATATGTAATTGACACTTTTGGACTAAAATGAGCAAAATGTAAAAAGTTTGCCACTTTTGAGTATTTTCGGTAATTGGGTTTTTGGGTAATTCCAAATTTGATTTGGGATTAAATATTAAAATAAATAGTTTATTTTAATAGTCCAAAGAAAAATTTTGAAATTCGAAAAATCGGATTTTTCACGTTCCGCTGCGCCCCCGGCAAAACCGCTAATACGCCAACAAAATGGTATCGGAGCCTGTCTGATTCCTAATCCATAAAATGATTCTAGCATGATATTTGATATATAATCTAAGACTTATTTCTGTAAACACATGCTTTCTTAGATAGGAATATGATCTAAATAATTTGTTTGACAGTTTAGCGGAAAATTCTCTTTAATAAGGCTTTAAAGTAAATTGTATTTGTGTGTGCTTTTTTCTTGGCCCGCCTTATCAGTACGGATGCGAATGTTTTCCCGATGTTTTAGCTGAATTGTGCCAAAGCTGTGTAGTTATGGCTGATGGTAGTTCATTTGCGCCGGTAGAACTTATATGATAAGAGACAAATTCAAATGAAAGTGGAAATCCTGAACGTGCCAAAGTTGTGAGGACTACACCGGTAACTTGAGTTTGTCACTGACAAGTTAAGCCTTGAAAACGTCTCCTTGTGAATGTGCCAAAGCTGCCACAACGAGAAACGATCAGGATAAAAAATTATGAGCCACTTTTGTGATTGACAATGGTTGTCTACCTAATGAATATACGTAGGTGAGAAAGTGCTAAAGCAGTGAGCCGAAATATATTTATGGGATCTACTTCCTGCTGTTGAATTTAATTTGATTATATTATTGCTTTCTGTTTGGGGATTACAGTATTGCATGATTCAGTGGGAGGGCATCATTTAATTTAAAAATCCATGATTTATTTGATGTTATGTTTGATATTGTATGAAACTGTCTTATCTGCTAATACTTCTTTCGCTATCTATATGATAGATTTGTGATGGCCGACTCTTCATCTTCCAATCTCTTAGCTCGTATGCTTGATGCGAACAAGCTAATTAGGCTCAAAAATTTTGCTGACTGGGAAATGGATTTGAGGATTGTCCTCGAATCCGAGAGATTATGGTATGTGTTGGATGGACCGGTTCCTCTAGCTATACCACTTGAGTCAACACCCGAGGAGCTTGTAACCTTCCAGAAATGGAAGGGTTGATCTAAAAGTTAAATCATACATCTTCATATCGCTGACTTAGAAGCTGAAGAGGCAATATATTGATATGTCTGATTCATATAGCATAATCTCTCAGCTTATGGAGCTCTTTATGAATCAAGAGCATACAATTGTTCATAGAGTGGCGGTGGAACTATTTCACTCCAAACTGGATGAAGATCAACCAGTCAGTCTGCACGTGCTTCATATGATTGATTTGATTGATCAATTGAGGCGATATGACTTTCCACTCAATGAAACTCTTGGGCGTAGTTTGATACTAGGCTCACTCCCGAGCACATTTCGCCAGTTTATGCTGAATTTTAAAATGCATTGGATTCGATATTCTTACAGTGAGTTGCATAGGATGATTCTCACTGTTGAGGAGGATCTTAAGAAGGGAGTGCTAACTCGCCTTCTCAAACCTACTTCTCTTTCTGCCGCTTCTCCCAAGAAGGGCAAATGAAAGAATAAGAAAGGTAAAAAAATTGCTCCTCAGGGTAAGATAGGGAAACCAAGAACCCAAGAGAGCTGCCGGAGACACATGACATCACTGTAGCAAGGTTGGACACTGGAAACGTAACTGTCCTGAATATCTTGTGCAGTTGAAGAGAGACAGAGCCTCTACTTCAGGTATATTTATTTTTCCCGTTATTGATATATATTTAGCTTGTGAAGCTATTTCTTCCAGTTGGATTTTAGACTCTGCTTGTCCTGTACACATCTGCAATTCGTTGCAGGGGTTGAAGGAAAGTAGAAAGCTGAAATCTGGATCGTTGCAGTTGCATTTTGGGAGTGGAGACTCTTCGGATGCAGTTGCAGTTGGGGTATATGAGATTCCCTTGTACAGTGGGAGCATTTTGTTAAATGACTGTTATTTTGTGCCAGGATGTGTGGCAAATATTAATCACTTTTTGTATTAGATATAGAAGGTTTTTGTGTAAATATTAAGAATCGTTATCTGTATTTATATGATAAATATAATATTTTTATCCTTCAATGTGCAAATGAGAATGGTCATTACATTTTGCATCCATCTAGATATATTATGAATGTTGGGACTAATAAATGAAATAGATCTGATGTTAATGATAATGAATTGTGGCATATGAGGTTAGGTCACATTGGCGTACGACGCCTTACCCAGTTGGTTAGGATTGGTTTTATTGAGAATCTCACTATTGAACCTTACCCGACTTGTGAATCTTGTATTCAGGATAAAATGAAAAAAGCCTCATTTACCGGTGTAGGACATCGAGCCTCAGACTTATTGGAACTAGTACATTCTGATGTATGTAGTCTCATAAGTCTTACTGCTCATAGTGGCTTTTCATACTTCGTTACCTTTACCGATGATTTATCTCGGTATGGTTATGTTTACTTGATGAACCATAAATCGGAAACTTTTGAAAGGTTCAAAGATTTCCGAAACAAAGTGGAAAAGGAAAACTGGGAAATTCATCAAGTGCCTTCGATCAGATCAATGTGGTGAATATATTAGCAGTGAGTTCACTGATTATTTAAAGGAGAATGGGATTCTCGCTCAATATACTCCTCCAGGTACTCCACAGCATAATGGAGTGTCAGAGAGGAGAAATCGAACTTTATTGGATATGGTTTGTTCTATGTTGAGTTATACAAATCTACCTTATTACCTGTGGGGCTAAGAGCTCCTTACTGCAGTTCATCTTTTGAACAGAGTTCCTTCCAAAGTTGTTCCTACGACCCCATATCAGATATGGACTGGTAGGAAACCGAACCTTAATTATATTAGGGTTTGGGGCTATCCTGCATACGTCAGAGTGGCGCAACATGATAAGTTTTTGCCTCGAGGGAAAAAGTTTAGGTTTGTTGGGTATCCTTCCAATACAAAAGATATTTATTCTATGATTCCGAACGTCGAAAAGTGTTCGTAGCTCGCTTCGTAAAATTTCTAGAAATAGAATTTTTGGTAGAAATGGGAGATCATAGACAAGTTGAACTTGATGAAGTTCAGCCAATGACTGACGAACCACATGAGGAACATGATGCTCAAGAAGGTGAAGGATCTTTGACGCACACACTTTGTAGGTCGAGTAGGGTCATAAGACCTCATGAGCGCTTGTCTTTGATACATGACAAGAGTCTTGATATGCTCTTGGTAGAAGAGACTGGCCCGAGGACTTATAAAGAAGCAATGTTAGACATCGATTCCGTGAAATGGCAGGAAGCTATGAAATCATAGTTAGACTCTATGCATCAGAATCAAGTCTGGGACTTGGTTCATCTTCCTGAGGGAATCGTTCCTGTCGGTTGTAAATGGGTCTACAAAAGGAAGAGAGGGCATGATGGAAGTGTTGAAACTTTCAAGGCCCGGTTGGTTGCAAAGGGTTACACACAGCGATCTGGTGTCGACTATGATAAAATGTTTTCGCCAGTAGCGATGTTGAAGTCTATTAGGATTTTATTGGCTATATATGCCTACCATGACTACGAGATTTGGCAAATGGATGTCAAAACGGCATTCTTGAATGGATTTCTTGATGAAGAAATCTATATGGAACAGCCAGAGGGTTTTGCATCCAGCCAAGACTTAGATATGATTTGTAAGCTTAAGAAGCCCATTTATGGACTTAAACAAGCTTCACGGAGTTGGAATCTTCGATTCGATGAGGTTATTAGATTGTATGGTTTCCTCAAGAATACAGAAGAATCATGTGTGTATAAAAAGGTCAGTGGGAGCATGGTGGTGTTTTTGGTACTCTATGTGGATGACATCATGATCATTGGGAATGACATCGGGATGATGCAGGGCGTAAAAGCTTATCTCTGTAAAAACTTCTCTATGAAAGTCTTGGGTGAAGCTTCTTATATCTTGGGTAACATCCATTTGCCAAATCTCGTAGTCATGATACGCAGCTATAGAAAGCAAAATCTGAATAGACTTAAGCATTGCTACTGGCGAAAAAGTTTCATCGTAGTCGACGCCAGGTCGCTGCGTGTAACCTTTTGCTACCAGTCGGGCCTAGTTTCAACCTTACCATCAGGCCCGCGCTTCCTTTTGTAAACCCATTTACAACCAATAGGAACAATTCCTTCGGGAAGCGGAACCAAGTCCCAAACTTGATTCTCATGCATTGAGTCTATCTCGGATTTCATGGCACATTGCCATTTCACGGAGTCGATGTCCAACATCGATTCTCTATAGGTGAAAGGATTTATCTCTTCAACTAAGAGAACATCCAGACTCTTTTCTTGTATCAAATACAAGCGTTCAGGAGGTCTAGATACCTTTTCCGACCTACGGAGTGTGTGTGTTGAAGGTCCTTCATCTACTTGAACTTCAGGTTCCTCCGTTGGTTCGTTGTTTTCAGGTTGGACTTCATCAAGCTCAACCTGTCTATGATTACCACCTTCTGACAAAAATTCTACTTCTAGAAATTTTGCGAAGCAAGCTACGAACACATTTCGATGCTCGGTATCATAGAACAGATATCCCCTCGTATTCGAAGGATATCCGACAAACCTAAACTTTAGCCCTCGAGGCGAAAGCTTATCTTGTTGAGTCACCCTGACATAGGCAGGACAACCCCAAACCTTAATGTAATTAAGATTTGGTCTCCTACCGAACCATATCTGATACGGAGTTGTAGGAACAGCTTTTGAAGGAATCTTGTTCAAAAGATGTGCAGCTGTTAAAAGAGAGTAGCCCCATAAATAATAGGGCAAATCTGTGAAACTCAACATTGATCGGACCATATCCAATAAAGTTCGATTTCTCCTCTCAGATACTCCATTGTGCTGTGGGGTACCTGGAGGAGTATATTGAGCGAGAATCCCATTCTCCTTCATATAATCCATGAACTCACCACTCATATATTCGCCGCCTCGATCAGATCGAAGGCATTTAATATATTGACCAGTTTGTTTTTCTTCTTCATTTCGGAACTCTTTGAACTTTTCAAAGGTTTCCGATTTATGTCGCATCAAATAGACATAACCGTACCGTGACAGATCATCGGTAAAGGTAACGAAGTACGAATAACCACTGTGAGCAGTCTGACTTAGTGGACCATATACATCAGAATGTACGAGTTCCAGTAAGTTAGTGGCGCGGTGTCCAACACCAGAAAATGAGGCTTTGGTCATCTTACCCTGAATACAGGATTCACAAGTTGGATAGGATTCAATGGTAAGATCTGGTATCAAACCATTCCTAACCAATTGGGTAAGGCGTTTAACGCCAATGTGACCAAGCCTCATATGTCCAAGTTCAGTATTATTAATTACAGGTAAACTACGTTTATTAACTCCATATTTAAAATATCTTTTGAAGTTTGCAATGTATAATGACCATGCTGGTTTGGACAACTAAGGATCTGAATATTATTTCTATCATATAAATATAAAGAACTGTTCTTAATAAAGCCTTCTGTATCCAATACAAAAAGTGATATAATATTAGCTACACATCCTGGTACAAAATGGCATTCATTTAACAAAAGTGTCTCATTCGGCAATGAGATCTCGCATACTCCCACTGCAACTGCATCCAAAGAGTCTCCACTCCCGAATCGCAACTGCATCTCTCCGGGCTTCAGTCTCCTACTTTCCTTCAGCACCTGCAACGAATTGCAAATGTGAATGGGACAAGCAGAATCTAAAATCCAGTTGGATGTAACGGCTTCACAAGCCAAAGATATATCAATAACTGGAAAAATAAATGTACCTGACGTAGATGCTCTCTCTCCTCCTCAGCTGGGCGATGTAGTCAGGACAGTTCCTTTTCTAGTGCCCGACTTTGCTGCAGTGATGGTACTTGTCTTCAGAAGCCCTTTTGGGCTTAGCTATCTTTGCCTGCGGTTGAGGACCAAAACCCTTCTTCTTCTTTCCTTCTTCTTCTTTCCCTTTGGCCAGGCCTGGGAAGAAGCGGAAAGAGAAGTGGGTCTAGGAGGGTGAGTCGATACTCCCTTCTTAAGGTCCTCCTCTGCCGTGAGCAACATCCTATGTAACTCATGGTAGGTACAAATAGTCCCATTCATGTTGAAATACATCACGAACTGGCGATATGAAGTTGGGAGAGACCAAGAATGACACTCCTACCGAGAATGTCATTTAGAATGAGATTATGTTGCCTCAATTGATCGATCAAATCGATCATTTGAAGAACATGCGGGCTACAGCTTGCCCCTCATCCAACCGCGCATGGAACAGTTCCATTGCGACTTTGTGAACAATCACTTGTTCTTGGTTCTCAAATGACTGTCTCAATCGAGTCATCATTGTATAGGCATCTGACATGCCATAATACTTTCTTGAGTCTCGAAGACAGTGAACTAAGGATGTATGATTTAACTCTTAAATCATCATTCTTCCAAGTTTCAAAAACTTGGTGTTCCTCCTCCGTAGCATCCGCACCAACAGCAAGGGGCAACGGACCCTCAAGAACATATCTCAGTTTCTCATAATCGAGGACAATCCTCAAATCCAAGTCCCAGTCAGCGAAGTTTTCAGCACCTTTGAGTTTGTTCGCATCAAGCATACGCGCAAACTGATTTGTGGATGGTGCCGCCATCGCAAATCTATCATATAGATCACGAAAAACGGTTAGCAGAAATTAAGCAGTTTCATATAATATCAAAACCATAAACTAGATCATGGGATTTTAATCTAAAAATGCCCCTCCCACTAAATCATGCAATACTGTAATCCACAAACAGAATACAATGATTTAATAATTAAATTAAATACAAATAGTGAAAGGTGGATCCCGTGAATATATTTCGGCTCAGAGCAGAGGCACAGTCTCGCCTACGTATATTCATCAGGTAGACAACTCATTTGTCAATCACTCAATAGTGACTCCTAAGTTTCCGATCTTGGCCGTTTCTCGTTGTCGCTGCGAAGGCAGGCCCACAAGGAGACGTACCAAGGTTAAACTCACCAATGATAAACTCAAGTTACTTACGCAATCCTGACAGCTAGGGCACGTTCAGAATTCCGCTTTCGCTTGAATTTATCTAGTATCAAATATACATCCGGTATAAATAAATCTCTATCGGCTACACCCTCACAGCAGAGGCACGGTCTCGGATGTAGTCACAGAGAAGTATTCATAAACCGTATTGACAAGACGGACCACATAACATGCATCAAATACATAATTACATTAAAACCTTATTAATCAGGGATTTTCCGCTAAGTGTCATACACCCTAAATCTAATCAAATTAGATTCTAATAAGCATGTATAAAGTCAAGAAAACATGATTAAACATTGATTTAATAAAGACTAATCATTTTAGGGGGCCTAGAATCAGACTCGCTCTGATACCATTTTGAAGGGGTTTTAGGGGCTAAATCTGGTAACGCAGCGGAAACGGTGGAAAATCAAATTTTCCGATTTCAAAACTTTTTCTCGGAATAATTAAATAAACATATTTATTTAATTATCCAATAATCAAATTATGAAATAAAATTCAATAAATCATAATTAAGTGAATTTACCGAATTGCCCTTACACTTGGTATTTTGTTCATTTTAGTCTGAAATTGATCAAATCAATTTTGAATGTTTCTAAATCATTTCTAAGATGAACTTAGCATGTTCAAAACATCAAAACACCAAAAGCAACAAAATTCCCCAATTTTGTTCATTTGGCCGAGAGCCTCCAAAGGGGGGGGATTGTGCATCTTTCAATTTCATGCTTCAAAACACATCAAGATGTAATCCAATCAACATGAAACTTTATATGCATCATATAAACATCCTTATACACAACATAAATGAAAAGCCCCAAATTTGGACAAGGTCTTAAACCCTAATTTTTCAATTTCTTCAAATGAGACCAAATTGGTTAAATCAATTACTTCAATCATCATTCTTCCATCCAACCAAAGTCTCAACACAATGAAACAACTCAAGATCAAATCTAGGTCATTTAAGAGTGGGTCAACAACTCTAGATTAGCAACAAAATTTCCAAAACCATAAAAGAATACTTATAACTACACTAGTCACAAGCTTCCTCCATTATACATGCTCAACACTTTCACCAAACATTTATCCATCAAAAACACAAAGAATAAAGAATAGAAAAACTCAAGAACATCACAAGATGTTACCCACAATAAGAGAAACAAATTACTCTCTAATGGAAGGTTGGAAATACTTACTATTTTCAAGCTTTTCCTTAATTTTCTTTTCTTTTCTCTCTACCTTTCTTTGTCTTCTTTAATGGAGTTTAGGTTAGAAAGTGTATTAGGTTAGAAAAAAAATGAAATGAAAACAATATATACTTGTTACACAAAGGCCTTGGCCGAATTTGGCTAAGGCAAAAACAAGAATATTAATTTCATTTTCATTTGATCAACTTGATTTAAATATCTAATAATACTTTATAGATATTTTAATTAAGTCAACAAAGGCAACTAAATCATTTAATCCAAATATCCAAATGTTAAGATATTTATATTTTAATTAATTTAATCATTTAACAATTAATTAATAATTAATTAATTAAATACAAATATATTAAATATATATATTATATTTACATTAAATATCAAATACATATATTCATTTAGGATATTATTCAAATATCTCAATTTGACTATTAATTAATGTGTATTTAAATTAATCAAGTATTAAATGTAAATACACAACAATAAACAAATGACTATCGGGTCCCTTTAGCATGTATCTTGCGTTTAACCTTTAAACGACTTTATAATTATCAATATTATTTATAAATGTTGCTCTAGTGCTCTACGAGTATGTTTCATTATTGAGACTCTCTAGATTCAGGTATATCCATCACGAAATCCAATTTCGTGTCCATAATTTATCCACCCGTAAATTATGACGATCACGGATAAACTCGCTGAATCATACAGGTCGAGGTCATGGAAAATGTATAATTCCTCCATCACAGGTATCTAGATATATCCCAGAGATATAGATGTAAACGTCAAATCTCTATGGGGATTATCCAGTCGACTATTCTATTAGCAATCTCTAAAAGAATGTTTAGAACTAGCTTCTAAACTTTACCACGGGCCCATGGTTTTATCTGATTGCTAATCATATGGACTACCTATGCTCTGGTACACAGAACTGACGGATCCTATCTTGATACACATAGGACACCCTGAGGATCTATCTACACCCAACGAACAGACGGAGTTCTGATCTAAATAGATCGGTGACGTGACTGCCATCTGTAGTGTAGAAGATGTCTCATGTGCCCACAATGGCATCTCAAGTCTAAGAATCACAAGTGTTACTCAACCCGAGAAGATTCTTATTGACGTTGGTGTACCATCCATTAAGAATCTCTGGTGATTCATTCAATGTTTATCCGCTATAAACACCCACACGTCTATACTAGTCTCCAAGACTAATGGTTCATTGAGAAACCATTGGAATCATATATTCCAGTATACGACATGTACCGGTCTCAACGGTTTACTTTACTGACCAAGTAGTGTAAACCTTGACCAGGAACAGTCTGAGAATGACAACGTCATGATACTACTCAATGTCAGTTGCGACGCTTTTGCACAGTACCATGACTAATCATTCTAAGGTCATTACGTCTTTACTATATAAAAAGATACATTATATTATAGAAACTGCATATATTATTCATATAATAATGTTTTACAGAAGTATTCAAAAGAAATACAACCGGGAATTGGCGCTCTGAGCACCAACCCCAACAACCTCGCATGTCTTTGGGTGTAGACTGATGCTCATGATATTCGGTGATGTGTCTAGAGAGGATCTGTCAATTCTGCATACAGGATTTAGGTATCCACTTTATGAGATTACGATTTATCAAATCCATGGCCATGGTATACTCGGAAATATGTTCTGAGTGTTATTGAGAAATCGTGAATCTATACATTGACGAGATAATACCTTAAGATATTTGACGATTATATCTATGTCTCTGGTATTTATCCGGATACCTATGACGAAAGGATTATACGTATGCGAATATCTCAACTTGTATGGTTCAGCAAGAATATTCGTGATCGTCATAATTTATGAGTGGGTAAATTATGGACACGGGATTTGATCCTGTGTGGATATACCTGAACTTAGAGTCTCACATAATCAAAAATACTCGAAGAGCACTAAGGTGACTTAAAACGAATATTATTGATTATTCGGAAATCGTTTAACGGTTAAACGAAAAATTTCACATGCGGGGTATTCGTAATTTCCTAAATTAATATGTATGTGTATTAAATACATAATTTGATTATATACATATTAATTAATTATCGAATATTTTTTAGGACATATGTCAACCTTGAATGTATTTTAACATTTATTGTAAATGTAGAAATACATTATACATTTGATTAAATGGATTAATTAATTAAAGTGTTAATTAATAATTTATCAAATAAATATATTGGGAATTATTAAGTATATAATTTACATGTATAAGATATGTGTATGATGCTTTATAATTATGACATGTGGATTTGTTGGAAATTAGTGGAAAGATATATTTGTTTTGATTTGTTGAATTGTTTTTTTTTTATAAATCAAATAAATTGAATTTTTTCTCTCTCCCACTACCTACAAGTTTCAGCCAACTAAGATTTTGGGGAACTATTCTCATTTCTTCAACAACAAAATTAGAGAGAAAAACCTAAAGAGAGAAAGAAAAATTCATGGATCAAAATCAAACCAAAAAGCTTAAAGATTTTTTGAAGTTTAAGGTAAGTTCTTTAATCTTTTAGCTTGGAAATTGCTTCCTTTGTATTTTGATAATACATATGATGTATATTATTTTTTTCCTTTCTTGAATTTGGGTTTGTTATTTGTTGGATGATTGTTGGGAATATTATAAGCATGTGTAATGATACTTTGATCTTAATAATAGTTATTAAAGTTCAATTTGATATAAGAAATAGAAGTTGTCATTCTAGAGCTTCTATTCCACTTTATAGAACCCTAGAATTGTTCTTGAGTATTTTTGAATGTGGTGAGACTTTAAGAATGTTGGAATGATTATTGGAATGTTAGATTGAAAGTCAATTTGATGGAAATTTGATTAATTTGATTAATTGAAATTTCTAGGGTTCATGTATAATCCTAAATTGGGGCTTTTCATTTTATGGATTCAATTGGGCATATTAGATGTATATTAATCATTTTGGTAGTGTTTTGGAAACACTTAAATGTGTAATTGATGCTTTTGGACTAAATTGAGCAAAATGTAAAAAGTTTGCCACTTTTGAGTATTTTCAGTTATTGGGGTTTTTGGATAATTTCAAATTTGATTTGGGATTATATATTAAACTAAATAATTTATTTTAATAGTCCAAAGAAAAATTTGGAAATTCGAAAAATCGAATTTTTCACGTTCTGCTACGCCCCCGGCAAAACCGCTAATACGCCAACAAAAGTAGACTACCATTTCATAAGTGAGAAGGTAATGAATAATGATATTTCGATTCACCGTGTTAGTGATGAGCGGAAAATATATCAATGTTTACCGCCCCTTTTACTTAATATTTTGTATAGTTTCTCGGGGTTTTATGAACGTTTTGATGTGTTTTTTATTTATTTTACAGATAAAATAAAATCGGGACTCAATGGAATCAATCAGGACTAAATATGAAACAAATAAGGGCAAACACTGGACTTGACATTTGGAATTTGGAGGTTGGAAACTTGAAATGGCGTTCTAACGAAGTACAATTTTGGAAATTTCAGCTTTGCGTAATTTTCGTATTTTGGCCCTAACCTTTTACTCCGATATCGGATTGAGGTGATCAAAATTCCAGATTAAAGAAGACTCAAAGATATACAATTTGAAGTTCATAATAATTTCGAATTCAAAAGTTTTCATGACCGAAATTGATAAAACATCTGGAATTGTGTTATGTGTAATTACTAAAGTCATTATCAAAAATAAAAAAAAGGAAAATGACAATTTACAATTTACAATTGTCAAACTTCCATCAAACATGTGATGAGTGGTAAATCTATCACTATTTCCCACTCATTTAACCTTATATTTTGTATAGTTTCTTGAGTATTATGAAAATTTTGATGTGTTTTGTGTTATTTTGTAGATAAATAAAGTTTCAGGACACTCTGGAGGTGATTTGGGCCAAAACAGTGAAGATTGGAAGAAAATGGCATTTTGATAATTTTACGCGTCGCGACGCCAAGACCTTCAGCGTCGCGACGTCTAACATGCGCTGAACAGTGCTAACGTGCGCCGGGTCCACAAATCAGAATCTGAGAAAAGTTTGACTTTGCTAACGTGTGTCGTGCCACGTGTCACCATCACATCCGATCTGCTAAAATACGTCGTGCCACGTGTCAGCATCCTACGGTGCCGACAGTCATCATCGCCACGTGTCACTCCACGTCATTGCCACGTCATCAGCCACATCACTAGGTTGACCAAGTCAAACTACCACCTCACCGCCACATCATCATCAGCCAATCAGGAAGTGCCACGTGTCGCAATCCTACGGTACCGACAGTCTCTTTCCCACGTGTCGTCACGTCACCGCCACGTCAGTGCCACGTCAGCATCAATCATTGAGTATCTAATCCTTATCTGACACGTGGCGGATAAGAATCTCATAGACCAATCAGAAGCCGCCACGTGTCACAATAATTGAAGCCCAACCACCTCGCCACGTGTCACCTTATCAGCTTATAACGCAAACTTGACCGGCGTAAACACACACGTATAACGCAAGCGTACGTATCGTTCAAGTAGTATAAAAAGTATCGATCCCACGAGGACTTAATACCTAAACTATTAATTTTGTGAGGTCAAATGATTACTAGTATCTAACAGGTTGTTTAATTAATTTGAAATGGCGACGATTCTAAATTTAAAGACAAGTAAATAAATTTGTTCGAAAGTAGATTTTAAGAAAATTCAATATTAAAAACTATCTAGGGTTGTGATTTATTCCAATATTATTTAAAGATGAAGTGGTTATCTTATAGTTGGGTAAAATATTGATTTATTAACCTGGAACACTAAATTATGTAAAAGCCTCTTCCGATGGTCAATTACAAATACCTAGTATAATCCAATTGAACCATATGTCTATGTCAACCAAATTACCTAGATTCATTAAGATTAAGTTCCAATTATGGCTACCCCCGCCCGACAGGTATATTCATATCCTGTAAGGAAATCTATTAAAGGGTTATCTATCCTCAAGGAAGATCGTGGGCTATTGAATTTAAGGTCTTAAACCTAAAATCCCTATGTCTAGTTCATTTTAAGTTTACCTTATCAATTTTATTAGTGTCCAATTAATAAAAAGGCATTAAGATTAAGACTCAATAAATAAATCTTTATATTACCCAAATTATAATCTAACCCCTTATAAACCCGTGATATTGAAATTCATCACAACCCTAGATAACTAACTTAGTTATGACACATAGCTAGGGCTAATGAAAACTTAAAAGTAAAAGCCATAAGTAACAGTGCTGAAAAGTAATTGCAGTAAAGTAAAAGCTTAAAAGTAAAATAAAATAGAATGCTAAGGTAAAAGGAATTATTTCTACTACTACTTATTTAGATATCTCCCAATAAAATAATATATAAACTTGTGATTATTACCAACCAGCCAAATAGGTGGTAACCTGATTAAGTCAATTTAAGTCCAACCAGCCATAAAGGCAGAACCAAAATAAACCAGCCATAAAGGCGGAACCAAAGTAAACCAGCCATAAAGGCGGAACCAAAATAAAATTACCAACCGACCAATCTGGCGGTATCCTTGATTAGTCAGGTTTAAACCAGATTAAATTAAATTACCAACCGACCAATATAGCGGTATCCTTGATTAGTCAGGTTTTAAATAGTGAATATATTATTTTTAAGGGAGATTAATCTAAATAGCAATAGTAAAAGAATTACCTTTCACCCTAGCATAAGGAAGTTACCTCCTCATAGTGAATAGTAAAAACTGTAAAATAAAGAAAGTAAATTATTATTATTACAGAACGTAATTAAAAATTACAAAACTAAATTAAAAGAAACTTAGAGAGAGAAGAACTCCCTAATTACATCAAAGAAGTGGGAGGGAAGGTACAATGAAATCTGAAATTCCGAGCTCTATTTATAGGCGCGGATAAGGGTCCAAAGTCGCGACGCTAAAGGCTTCAGCGTCGCGACGCCAGCTACAGTGAATCGTGGCACAATGACGGCTTGACACGTGGCGAGGCGGCTAAGAGCTCAGATCCTTATCCGATGATGTGGCATTGTTCATGACGTCATTGGTGACATCACGCTGACGTGTGGAGGGCGATTTTCAGCACCGTGAGATCTCGACACGTGGCACCGGTGCACATTAGCAAGTCCGTTGAGAAGGCGACACGTGGCACGGCGTAAGATAGCCTGATCGGCGCATTTTAGCAGGCGGCGCACGTTAGCAAATTTTCTGATTGGTCCACGTGTCCACGGCGTACTTTAGCAAATCCGGCGCATGCTGGGCGTCGCGACGCGAAAGGCTTCAGCGTCGCGACGCTGAAATGACGATTTTGCCCTTTTTGTCTAGTTTTTCCTGTTTTGCTCCAATTCACCTCCAGAATGTCCTGAAACTTTATTTATCTACAAGATAACACAAAACACATCAAAATATTCACAAAACTCAAGTAACTATACAAAATATTAGGTTAAATGAGTGGGAAATAGTGATAGATTTACCACTAATCGCACCCCCAAACCTAACATTTTGCTAGTCCTCGAGCAAAACATTAAATAAAATAACATGAAAATAAAATTTAACTAAGCCACTTTCGTAGGGATCACGGCTGCATTTAGCGTATGCAACAAGCCTTTAAACCCCTAGGTGTCCCTAGTGGACGAGTTGTAGTCTCGTGAGGGCTTACAGCAACGATACCCACAAACGTTTTTACAAAAGTAAAAAGTTAGTTAAAACTAATGCACACAAAAGCAAAAAGACAAGAGAAAAGAGAATAAAGAAGTTAGTGACTATTCAAGTGAAACTTCTTCTCCAAGTTACTAGTTGTTTTGTTTCTTTCTAAATTACCGAATAAGTAAATTCTCCGATTATATTTACCATTCTTCATATACACAGCCAACAAAATATTAAACAACTCATTTTTGCCCACAACAGTCATAAGTGCAGTTGATAAGAGAGTAATATTTTTGTCCTAAAGTTCTATCAGATTTCACACCTTGTTGTAGCAATGGAATAATTTTTTTCTGATTTTTCTGATTTTTTTTCTTTGATTTTTCTCTATTTTTATTTATATACAATATCTTCCGTCTATGTAGCGAGTTTTGGGTCGGTGGCTCCCAAACCAGTTGGCTTTAGGGCACCAGGTGTTAAGACACCCCTACGAACTTAATTACTCAGACTTCAGATATATATATTTTTGCAGCATCTTCGATCCATGTAGCGAGCTTTGGGCCAGTGACTCCCAAACCAGTTGGTTTTAGGGCACTAGGTGTTAAAACACCCTTACAGACTTAATAACCCGGATCTTAGATACTTAATTTTTGTACATCAGAATTTTTTTTTTTCCATTGCTATTTATAGATGCTTCCTCCATTTAAACTAGAGCACAGAATATTACAAACTTTTCAATTACAGCTCATGTCCGTATATTACTATGCATATTGATAATACCTGCAAACTGAGCATATGAAGATCCATTTTAGTCAGTATTAAGGAGAATTTACAAATTAAATAATTTAAAATGAAATAAACAAAAATTAACTTGTTCCGAAATAAATGGTTTGAGATACGTATCAGGAGTGGGAACTCCTTACTCAGCTACCTCTCACCAATTTCACCTTTTTAGTCAAAACAAAAACAAAAAAAACAAAAAATATTTTTGTAATTTTTGAAATTTTTGAAATTTTTTTTGATCAGCACAGCATTTAAACAGGTACGGTTCATCCCAGACATAGTGCTTGACTTCTTTGAAGAACTTCTTCCGTTGCTGAGTTGTCCATTCCAACGGCCATTTTCCTGACACAATGTAGTTGACATAGTCAGCATACCAAGGGACTTCCTGTTGTTTCATGGCGAACAGCTGTTCATCTGGAAAAGTTTCTTTGATTGATAATTCTTTGCCAGCTGTTTCTCCATTCTCGAGCCTCGATAAGTGATCTGCCACCTGGTTTTCTGTTCCTTTCCTGTCTCGAATCTCCACGTCGAATTCTTGTAAAAGAAGTATCCAACAGATCAATCTGGGTTTGGCATATTTCTTTGTGATAAGATATTTGATTGCTGAATGATCTGTGTAGACCACCACTTTGGGACCCAACAGATAGGAGCGGAATTTGTCAAAAGCGTACACAACTGCTAGCAACTCCTTTTCAGTGGTTGTGTAGTTGAGTTGACCTTCATTCAGAGTTCTGCTGGAGTAGTAAATGGTGTGGAAAATCTTTGCTTTGCGTTGTCCCAAAACTGCACCTACAGCAAAATCACTAGCATCACACATTACCTCGAATGGAAGGGTCCAATCTGGTGCTACAATGATAGGAGCAGAAATCAGCTTCTGTTTTAAGATCTCGAAAGCTTCTTGGCATTCTTTGGTGAAGTTGAAAGGCACATCATTTTCCAGAAGATTGCAAAGAGGTTTAGCAATCTTGGAAAAGTTTTTGATAAATCTCCTGTAAAAACCTGCATGTCCAAGAAAACTCCGAATCCCTTTGACAGATGTTGGTGGAGGTAGTTTCTCAATTGTCTCGATCTTTGCTTTGTCTAACTCGATTCCCTTTTGTGAGATCCGGTGTCCAAGAATAATGCCTTCTTGCACCATGAAGTGGCATTTCTCCCAGTTGAGTACCAGGTTTGTATCTTCGCACCTTTGTAATACATGTTCCAAATTTGGCAAACAATGGTCAAAAGAATCTCCAAACACAGAAAAATCATCCATAAAAACCTCCATACTCTGCTCCAGCATGTCTGAGAAGATGGCCATCATGCAACGCTGAAATGTAGCAGGAGCATTACATAATCCAAATGGCATCCTGCGGAAAGCAAAAGTACCATAGGGACATGTAAAGGTAGTTTTCTCTCCTGGTCTTCTGGTGCGATGGCAATCTGATTGTACCCTGAATATCCGTCCAGAAAGCAATAGAACTCATGTCCTGCCAGCCTGTCTAACATCTGGTCAATAAATGGTAGCGGAAAATGGTCCTTCCTCGTGGCTTTGTTAAGTTTCCTGTAGTCCATGCATACTCTCCATCCAGTCACCGTTCTTGTTGGGATCAGCTCGTTCTTTTCATTGGTGACCACAGTAATTCCTCATTTCTTTGGTACACACTGTGCATAGGACTTACCCAAGTGCTATCTGAGATGGGGTAAATGATGCCAGCATCCAACCATTTGATGATTTCTTTCTTCACAACTTCCTTCATGATTGGATTGAGTCTCTGTTGATGCTCCACTGTGGGTTTGTATTCATCATTCATCAGAATCTTGTGCATGCAAAATGATGGACTAATGCCTCGAATGTCTGCTATAGTCCAGCCAATGGCTCTTTTGTGCTCTCGTAATACTCTCAGTAGCTTTTCTTCCTGATCCAATGTTAGAGAAGAAGAAATAATAACAGGTAATTTAGAAGAGTTTCCAAGAAATGCATACATGAGATGGCTCGGAAGTAACTTTAGTTCCAGCTGTGGTGGTTCTTCAATCGAAGGCTTGATTCAATCTTTCTTTGGCAGTTCCAAGCTTTCAACTGGTGGTGTTGCTTTAAATCGGAATGGTTTGTCAAGGTAGTTGATACATTCCAGGATTTCAGCATCTAGCTCGCTGTCAGTCATATTGGTGATGCAAGCTTCAAGTGTATCTGTGGGATTTGGCTCAGTATTCTGAATGATACTATCAATAACATCAACTCTGAAGCATTCTTCTTCTCATTTTCATTCATCGCTCGGAAATTTCATAGCTTTGAAAACATTAAATGTCACTTCTTGGTCCTGCACTTTCATGGTTAGTTCTCCTTTTTGCACATCAATCACAGTTTTACCTGTAGCCAAAAATGGTCTCCCAAGAATGATAGATATTTCTTTGTCTTCTTCTTCATGTCAAGGATGATGAAGTCTGCTGGAAGGATGAGTTTGTCAACTTTGACCAGCACATTTTCAACGACTCCTCTCGGAAATACGAGCGTTCGATCAGCAAGTTGCAAAGATACCGAGGTAGGCATTGCTTCTCCAATTTGCAATTGTTTCCTGTAAATAGAAAAATGCATTAAATTAACACTGGCACCTAAATCACATAAAGCCTTACCGATGTAATGTTCTCCAATGGTGCAAGGTACAGTGAAACTGCCAGGATCTTTCAACTTTGGGGGAAGCTTCCTCTGAATGATGGCGCTGCATTCTTCTGTCAAAGCTACTGTCTCATATCTCCCAATCTCTGTTTTCGTGAAAGAATGTCTTTCATGAATTTTACATAGCTGGGCATTTGTTCCAAGGCTTCTGCAAATGGTATGTTAATGTGCAGCTTTTTGAAAATCTCCAAGAAACGAGCAAACTGTTTGTCCAGTTTGTTTTTCTGAAGACGCTGAGGAAAAGGTGGTGGTGGAGTGATCTGTTCTTTTTCTTTTTCCTTTGCTTCTTTTTCCTCCATCTGTGGGACTGCATCTTTTGGAATATCTTCAATTGTTGCCTTGATTCCAACATCTTTGTTGATCTCAGTACCATTTTTTAAGGTAATGGCTTGACATTGCTCCTTCCCTCGGTTCCTTGGATTTGGTTCTGTGTTGCTGGGAAGATTACCTTGCGGTATGTAACTCTGAGCATTGGCCAGCTGTCCGATTTGATTCTCCAGTGCTTTGATGGAAGCTGATTGGCTCTGAATCATGGCTTCATATCTTTTTAATTGAGCTAACATCTCTGCCATCACTGGTTAATTTGTCTGCTCATGGCCTTTATTCTGTTGCTGGAATCCAGGTGGTGGATAGTTCTTTTGCCCTGAATTGTTGTTCCATGAAAAATTAGGATGATTCCTCCACCCTGGGTTGTAGGTGTTGGAATATGGATTGTTCCCTGTCTGTTGAAATTGTTGACATAATTCACTGTTTCTTCTTCAAGTTGGTTTGGTTCTGGTGCTCCTCCATATGGTGAACTTGTGGATCCAGTGATGCTTTGAGTGTTGAGAGTCTCCATAAATTTGCATATCTGATCCAGCTTGGTGTTGACTGATGTATTGGCTCCAACTTCATAAATTCCTGCAACTCTTTGAATTATGCTCCTTTCTGTTGGCCATAAGGAATTGTTGTTGGCCATTTCTTCAATTAGGTCACAGGCTTGATCTTCTCCTTTTGCCATCAAAGCTCCTCCAGCAGCAGCATCAACTGTGGTTCTCATCAGTCCAGAAAGTCCATTATAGAAAGTTTGGACTTGAAGCCATTTTGGAATCTCATGGTGAGGACATTTCCGGAGCAAATCTTTGTATCTTTCCCAAGCTTCGTACAGGGATTCTGAATCTTGCTGCACAAAGGATGTGATGTCATTTCTCAACTTTGCAGTTCTGGCTGGTGGAAAGTATTTTGCAAGGAATTTGGTGGCTATAGTGTTCCAAGTTGTGATGGATCCAGCTGGTAGTGAATGTAGCCAAGCTTTGCTCTGTCTTTCAAGGAATATGGGAAAACTCTCAGCCTCATAGCTTCTTCAGCTCCTCGGTTGTAATTGAACGTGCCGCAAACTTCCAGGAAGTTGCTGATGTGGCATTAGGATCTTCAGTTGCATTTCCCCCAAACTGAACTGTCTACTGAATCATCTGAATGCATGTTTTGATGTCACCCGCATTTGCTGGTAAATGAGGAAGTACAATACAGGAAATGAGGCCATCTACCACCGGAATGGTTCTGTCTCGAATGGGGATTGGTGGTGCAACCTCCAAAGGTTCAGGTTCCATGCTGACTAAGGCTTCTTGGCCTTCTCGCCTTTCCCTTCTCAACTGTCTGATGGTTCTTTCAATCTCTGGGTCAAGCGGTCGGAGTTCAAAGCTTCTGGTTCGTCTCATGAAGTTTATGAGAACCTGAAACACAAGAAAACAATAACAATAAGTAAAAAGAAATTAGATACAAGTAAAAGTATCTAACCCCTAAACTAATAATAAAAGATAAATAAGTCCCCGGCAACGGCGCCAAAAACTTGACGGCGTAAACACACACGTATAACGCAAGCGTACGTATCGTTCAAGTAGTATAAAAAGTATCGATCCCACGAGGACTTAATACCTAAACTATTAATTTTATGAGGTCAAATGATTACTAGTATCTAACAGGTTGTTTAATTAATTTGAAATGGCGACGATTCTAAATTTAAAGACAAGTAAATAAAATTTGTTCGAAAGTAGATTTTAAGAAAATTCAATATTAAAAACTATCTAGGGTTGTGATTTATTCCAATATTATTTAAAGATGAAGTGGTTATCTTATAGTTGGGTAAAATATTGATTTATTAACCTGGAACACTAAATTATGTAAAAGCCTCTTCCGATGGTCAATTACAAATACCTAGTATAATCCAATTGAACCATATGTCTATGTCAACCAAATTACCTAGATTCATTAAGATTAAGTTCCAATTATGTCTACCCCCGCCCGACAGGTATATTCCTATCCTGTAAGGAAATCTATTAAAGGGTTATCTATCCTCAAGGAAGATCGTGGCTATTGAATTTAAGGTCTTAACCTAAAATCCCTATGTCTAGTTCATTTTAAGTTTACCTTATCAATTTTATTAGTGGCCATTAATAAAAAGGTATTAAGATTAAGACTCAATAAATAAATCTTTATATTACCCAATTATAATCTAACCCCTTATAAACCCGTGATATTGAAATTCATCACAACCCTAGATAACTAACTTAGTTATGACACATAGCTAGGGCTAATGAAAACTTAAAAGTAAAAGCCATAAGTAACAGTGCTGAAAAGTAATTGCAGTAAAGTAAAAGCTTAAAAGTAAAATAAAATAGAATGCTAAGGTAAAAAGAATTATTTCTACTACTACTTATTTAGATATCTCCCAGTAAAATAATATATAAACTTGTGATTATTACCAACCAGCCATATAGGCGGTAACCTGATTAAGTCAATTTAAGTCCAACCAGCCATAAAGGAAAACCAAAATAAACCAGCCATAAAGGCGGAACCAAAGTAAACCAGCCATAAAGGCGGAACCAAAAATAAATTACCAACCGACCAATCTGGCGGTATCCTTGATTAGTCAGGTTTAAACCAGATTAAATTAAATTACCAACCGACCAATATAGCGGTATCCTTGATTAGTCAGGTTTTAAATAGTGAATATATTATTTTTAAGGGAGATTAATCTAAATAGCAATAGTAAAAGAATTACCTTTCACCCTAGCATAAGGAAGTTACCTCCTCATAGTGAATAGTAAAAACTGTAAAATAAAGAAAGTAAATTATTATTATTACAGAACGTAATTAAAATTACAAAACTAAATTAAAAGAAACTTAGAGAGAGAAGAACTCTTAATTACATCAAAGAAGTGGGAAGAGAGGTACACTGAAATCTGAAATTCGAGCTCTATTTATAGGCGCGGATAAAGGTCCAGAGTCGCGACGCTAAAGGCTTCAGCGTCGCAACGCCAGCTACAGTGAATCGTGGCACAATGACGGATTGACACGTGGCGAGGCGGCTAAGAGCTCAGATCTTTATCCGATGACGTGGAACTGTTCATGACGTCATTGGTGACATCACGGTAATGTGTGGAGGGCGATTGTCGGCACCGTGAGATCTCGACACGTGGCACCGGTGCACATTAGCAAGTCCGTTGAGAAGGCGACACGTGGCACTGCGCAAGATAACCTGATCGATGCACGTTAGCAAATTTTCTGATTGGTCCACGTATCCACGGCGTACTTTAGCAAATCTGGCGCATGCTGGGCGTCGCGACGCGAAAGGCTTCAGCGTCGCGACGCTGAAATGACGATTTTGCCCTTTTTGTCTAGTTTTTCCTGTTTTGCTCCAATTCACCTCCAGAATGTCCTGAAACTTTATTTATCTACAAGAAACACAAAACACATCAAAATATTCACAAAACTCAAGTAACTATACAAAATATTAGGTTAAATGAGTGGAAAATAGTGATAGATTTACCACTCATCACCTAGTATGGTACGATTTTTCATCTCTTTTTTTTAATACACACCGACCTTTTAAGGTAGCATTTCTCCTCATAGTGGTCCTAACACTCGCACATGGGTAGCTTCACGCTTATCTGTTATAGGTGGTTTCTTTTTCTTATCATACTATACATCATAATACTAGCATATTGAGATAAATATCCAAGCAAACAGTCATTCATCGGCAAAATTTCATTTAAAGCAAACAAATTCATCATTAGACTATGCTTTACTATCAATGAATAAAAACAATTTTTTTTAATTATAACAGGAACTATCACTACATGCACACACCCCCAAACTTAAAACTCACATTTTCCTCAATGAAAGATATACATAAAAGAATAAAATTAAGGAACAACACTACCTGCATGGAGTTGATCAGGCTCCTGCTGTTCAGAATTTGGTTGCGCGGGTTTTGTGTGTTTCGTGCTACCTGTATAAATAGCATGCAAACTAATAAATAAACAATAGCACACAATTAAAAAGAATTAAAATAAAGAAAATACTAATAAAACAAATGCAAGGGTTTCCTCCCCGCTAGCGTTAAGTTTAACGTCTTCAGCTAGACGCAACCACCAAAATGGTCATGGTAGCTTCTTCTTTTGTATCCACTGACTGTTTTGACATGAAAAGATAGCTTGGCGGCTGTGGTAGTTTATCCAAATACCCCTTACTTTTGTTTGGTCATTGAGCAAGTAATCTGCCCAATCTGTGTCTTTAAGGACTTCATTGTTGCCCTGATATTTTCCATGTGTGTCTCAATATTTTTCAGCCTTGATTCATTCTTCTCAAACCTCGCTGAAGTATTAGCAATAAATGTGCTCATGAAATCTTCCAAGGAAGATTTCTGCTCAGCTCTTTGATAGTCAAAGCCCGATGAAGGTTGCAAGACATTCTCTGTATTAGCATATGACAGGTTTGGATGATAGCGGTTAGGCACAGGATTGCCTCTATAGCTGTTGAAGTTCCGATTGTTCACAATTGAACTTGCTCAAAGTTCAGGTTGCCTTCCAATAACAACATATTTGTAGCCGTCATTGAATCAATAGATGGTTGTACTCGTGGATTTGTGAGGGCTGCTACTTGAGTGGATATGGTTGAAATCTGAGTTGTAAGTGCCACAAGAGGGTCCACTTCACAATTTCCAGCCACTTTGGTCATCGTAGTGCGTTCACTTGACCATTGAAAGTGGTTAATGGCCATTTCTTCTAACAAATTGTAGGCGTCCTCAGCTAATTTCTTGAATAGAGCTCCCCCAGCTGCTGCATCAACCACAGTCATATTCGAACCATTCAGCCCATTATAGAACAACTGAATCTGAATCCAGTCTACATAATCGTGTTATGGGCATCTTCGCAGTAAATTCTTAAAGCGCTCTCATGCTTCATACAAAGTCTCAGTCTCCAACTGCTTAAATATATTAATTTCTCCTCTCAGTTGAGCTGATTTAGCTGGTGGAACGATCCTCTCAAGAAATTTCGTGGTCATATCTTGTCATGTCATGATACTCCCCATCTGTATTGATTAAAGCCAATCTCACGCTTTATCCCTTAAAGAGAATGAGAACAAGCCTAGCCTGATAGCCTCTTTAGTCACGTCATTCATATTTATGGTGTCTGTGATCTCTAGGAACATCCTTAAGTGCATGTTGGGATCCTCTACAGCTAAACCTGTAAACTGATTCATTTGTACCATGTTGATAAATGTAGGTTTTAGCTCAAAATTATTGGCGTTGATTGGTTGATGGCCAATCCCAGAATAAGTATCATATATGACCGGCTTGAAGTGATCTCTGATTGCCACCTAGCGTGGGTTGTTCTCTATGTTTTCAGCCGTAATTGATTCCTTTTCAATTTTCCTTTTTTGCCTTAGTATCCTCGTTGTTCTTTCTATTTCATGATAAAACAGGAGCGAGTCGAGACTTGTGAACCAAAAAAAAAAAGAATCAATAATCCAATAAAAACAAAGCAAAAATAAATACGAAACAAAAATAAACTAAAAATTAAAAATTAAAAATCTAAATTAAAGCTAAGATTACTTGGTAATAGTATTAATGTGAATTAAACAAACAATCCCCGGCAACGGCGCCAAAAACTTATTGCAATATTTTATATCGTACCGCAAGTGTACGGTGTCAAGTTTTAGTAAAAATGAGTTAAGAGTGTCGAATTCACATGGATTGTGTTCATTCACACTAAGTACTACAATTGATAATCTTAACTTTATTTAGAAGATAAATAATAAAGATTTAATTAAATAAATAACATATAAAAATAATTAGATAGGAGGAACTAATACGATAGAGATTCTAGAGTCTCATTTCACCTAGCTATCCCATATGTATTTGTCATGCCAATCAACTTGTTCAGTTGTATTGTTCGTAAGTCAAGAATCTTAAGTATCCACTTCATCTCCCGAGTAACAGTGAAAATATTATCAACTACAGATTTCGATATCCGTATAAAAATCTAGTAATTAACAACTCATTACGTCTTGTGATTCTATGTTAATGACTTCAAAAGAACTATAAATTCTCCCGAATTCTATAAAACTCCTAGGTTATATTTTCTAGATCTATTTAAAATCTCTCTCTCCCGAGTGATAGATTCTAAACATGCATCATCTTAATTTGTGGCCATCAAATAAGAAGCATTAAACTCAAAAGAATATAAATAACTGAAATATAACTTCATAACAATATTAACAAACAATACAAAGGTTCAAGCATCAGTTACATCATTCTCCAGAATTAAGAGTTAGTTCATGACTAAAGATACAAACAATAATAATAAGGTCATGAATCTAATGGAAATCATTAGATATCTAAGAAAGAAACAAGAAGATAAAATCTGAATTGAATCTCTTCTCTTCGGACGTCACTGTCTTCGTCTCCTCTTGTTGCTCTCCAATCCTCCTCATTGTATATCTCTAAAATATATGTTTTTATGTTGTATTGTGTATTAGCATGCCCCTTGATTTTGGACGAACTTATGTAATTATAATATAGCCTTGGGGTCCTTATGCATGTAAAACCCTAGAATTTGGTGTTTTTGGTCGCTGCGGGGCGCCGTGGCGCCTGAAAGTTGGCGCTGCGGTGCCAAACTCTCGGCAAGTATGTGTGAGATGCTGAAGGGGCGCTGCGGCGCCAGTCAAAATTCTGGCGTGCTAAATTCTGCGCTTTCCTCTCTTCCCGTGTGCTCCGGTGCGTCCATATGGTCCCAAAACACGTACAAATGCCCCAAGATCCATGTATCAATGCTTCTTACAAATAAAACATAAAAGAACTATAAAATACATTAAATGATACGGAAACTAACAAAATAGTAAGTTAAGAATACATGAATAAGTGGCTATAAACCACACTTATCAGTAATGTCTTCACCAAAGGACATACTATAGTTCGTTTTCACATACTGCGCAACACAACTGTTAATCACTAGTGTTCCCATCAGTTCCAAGGGGTGTTTTAAAATCAGTAAACTAGATCAGAGAAATCACAAGAAAATAGCCCAGTCAATAGTTTAAGATTCTTGTGAATCCGAACCAATAGTTTGATTTTTGTAAAGATAACGTTAGAAACAAATTCTATCATTAGATAACTTAGGTTTCTCACTTTCTGTTGATATGGATAACTATAAATAGACAAGTAATACAAAGGTTGCATTCAGAACCATTCTTTTTGAACTAAGGCTACATTCAGAACCATTCTTTTTAAACTTCGCAAGTGTTTACATCAGGAACCTTTCTTTCTGTTTAAGACAGTGTGCATACAACTCATGCAAGTTGTAAACGTGTGTGTGTGCATGATAAGAAGCCAACAAGAAATGAGTATAGAAGAAGCTGGCAAGACGTGTGAAGCTGTCAAAACGTGTGCACTGTAGCACACGTTTTGGCAGCTATATAAGGAGCCCTAAATCCATTATTTTCAGCATCCCAGAAGTGAGAATAATAGAGAGTAAAGAGGGTTGAGCGTTTTTTTTGTAAAGCTTGGGTTTGTAAGCTTTGTAATTCTTTGTTTGTGTATATAATAAGAAGAATTTTCTCTCACATCTCCTCTATTGTGTGTGTTTCATCACAAAAAGTGGTATCAGTAGCTAAGGTTACTCGGAGGGATCCCGAAATTCTGAAAACAGAGCTTCGGTTCGGAAAATCGATTCCGACGAAAGTTGTCAAAAATCGATTTTGAGGTTACCATCAGACTTTTCACGGCGAGAAGAGCACAGTGGTATTTTTCGGTGATCGAACGGAGCTCCGGTGAAGCCTCACGAGCCAACCAGAGACTGTCCCACGAACTCCGACGCGCTCCACGCGCCTGCTGAAGGTAGAAGACGCTGAGTCAGCCGCAACGTCAGCGTCCAGTCAGCGCCCAGTCTGCGCCACGTCAGCGGACCCTGCACAGTTAGCAGCCCAGTCAGTAGTCCACGTCAGCATACCAGTCAGCAGCCACGTGTGCATCCAGTCAGCGCCATGTGTCTGCCACGTCAGCAGAACTGCCACGTCAGCAATTTCCGGGTAAATTTCAGATAGGTCCCTTAACTTTCTGGAAATTACATTTTGGCCCCTGTATTTTTTTGGAAATTATATTTTAGTCCCTGAATTTTTCCGTAATTGCACTTTGGCCCTTAAACTTTTGGAAATTACACTTTTACCCATGTAATTTCTAAAATTTGCAATTTGGTCCGTGTCGGATTTTGACAAATGAAGTGTCATTTCCACCATTTTTTACCATTCCGGACGCAACGGTGAGGTCTGTTTTTTGAAATTCTGCTTAGAATTTTTATGATGGATGGGGGCAACGGAAAAAAATGGTTTTGTTAACCAGTACAAACTATTTCACATGGAGAGGAAGGATGAAAGACCTTCTGTATGTGAAGGACTATGATGGATCGGTATTTCTGGAGCAGAAACCAGAAGGAATTTCCGATGAGAAGTGGGCTAATCTTCACCAGAAAACATGCAGTACTATTCATCAGTGGATCGACGACAGTATCGTGTGAACCATGTCAGTGAAGAAACATATACACGTGTCTTTGGAAAGCTGGAAAGCTGGAGGAGCTTTTCCAAGCAAAGACTGGCAACAACAAGCTGTACTACATCAAGAAAATAATGGGTTTGAAATACCATGAAGGTACAGCTGCGGCGGACCACATCAACGATTTCCTCGAAACAATGAAAGAATTGTCTAGATTGGGCATAGACTTCGGTGATGAGGTAAACGGCTTAATACACCTTAATACGTTACCAGAATCTTGGGAAACGTTCAGATCTACGGTGATAAATTCAGCCGCAGATGGGAAAGTCACTATGGAGATGGCAAAGACCAGGATCTTCGAGGAAGAAAAGAGGACGAGAATGCAGGAGTCAGCATCAGCCTCAACCTCAGAAGCTCTAGTGACAGAAAAGAACATCAGAAAGGGGATGAGTAAAAGCCGAGGCCCAGGTAGACCAGACAAGAACCGAGGTAAATCAAGAACTAAATATATTGAGTGCTATCACTGCAAAAAGAAAGGTCATATGAGAGGGATTTCTACAAACTGAAGAACGAGCAGTCCAGAAGAGATGGTGACTCTAATCAAGAAAGAGTTGCTACTACCACCGAAAATACCTTCAAACAGTTCTTCATTATACACTACAAGAATTATGGCTTTTAGCGTCCAAATATTTAGCGTCGAAACAGTATTCGACGCTAAAAGTGAGTTTTAGCGTCGAATAACATTTCTGACGCTATATGTCATATTTTTAGCGACGGAATAAAACTTCGACGCCGAATATTAATTTTTTATCGTCGAACACTTTTTTCAACGCTAAAATCAGTACTTTAGCGTCGAATGTCGAATAATATTCGACGCTGAATAATTCTATTATTGCAGTAATTTTTGGCGCCAAATATTACACTTTTAGAGTCAAAAAACGAAGTCGACGCAAAAAATTTACTTTTAGCGTCGAATATTAGCGTCGCTAAAGGTTTATGAAGTTTCCACCGACAATCCTTAATTTTTTAGCGTCGAACACTTTTGTCGATGATGAGTGATAATGTATCACTATTTCCCACTCATTTAACTTGATATTTTGTATAGTTTCTTGAGTTTTGTGAATATTTTGATGTGGTTTTGTGTTATTTTGTAGATAAATAAAGTTTCAGGATATTCTGGAGGTGATTTGGAGCAAAACTGTGAATTTGGTGAAATTTGGCAAAAAGGTATTTTGGTAATTTTGGACGTCCCGACACCGAGGGTATTTTGGTAATTGCACCACCATGCCACATGTCAAAGATTCAACGAGCCGTCATTTTTAAGCACACCATGCCACGTGTCGAAAATTCAGCGATCCAAAAAAAAAAATAATAAAAATAAAAATAAAAATCAGAAAACTAATAATAATAAAATAGATTTTTTTTGCCTATAAGTAGATTTCGAATTTTTAGTTTCAAATGTACCTCTTCCTCTGAAATCCTTATAAATAAATTGAGAGTTCTTCATATTTTCTTCTTTTATTCAGTTTTATTTACGCTTTGTAGTAGTAATTCTATCCATCTATGAGGGAGTAACCTCACCATGCTGAGGTAATAAGGTAATACTTTTACTTTTGCTATTTAGATTAATCTCCCTTAAAATATAATATATAAACTATCTGAATTAATAAAGGATACCGCCATACTGGACGGTTGGTTTAATTTTTGTTCCGCCTTTATGGCTGGTTTATTTGAATTTGACTTAATCAGGATACCGCCATTCCGGACGGTTGGTTTAAAATATCACAAGATTATATATTATATTATTGGGAGATATCTAAATAGTAAATAGTAGAAGTTAATTCCTTTTACCTTAGCATTTCTTTTAATTACTTTCTGCAATTTCATTTTCTGTCTTTTAAGTTTATATCAGCTTTAGTTATGTGTTGTAACTAAGTTAGTATTCTAGGGTGTGATGATTTCTAATATCACCGTATTAAAAAGGGGTTAGATTATAGTTTGGGTAACTAAAAGAATTATTTGTTGAGTCATAACCTTAATGCCTTTTTATTAACTGATCACTAATAAAATTGATTAGATAAAACTTAAAATGAACTAGACATAGGGATTTTAAGTTTAAAGACTTTAGTCTCAACAACCCACGATCTTCCTTAAGGATAGATAACCCTTTAATAGATTTCCTTACAGGATAGACATATACCTGTCGGGCGGGGGTAGTCATAATTGGAACTTAACCTTAATGAATCTAGGTAATTTAATTGACATAGACATATGGTTCAATTTGATTATTCTAGGTATTTGTAAATGACCATCGGAAGAGGCTTTTACATAATTTAGTGTTCCAGATTAATAATTCAATATTTTACCCAACTATGATTTAACTACTTTATCTTTTAAAAGATATTAGAAAGATTCGCAACCCTAGATCTTTGAGTCTTTATTTTCCTTAGTATTTTCTTTTGTCTTTTTATTTATTTACTTATTTAGCAAATCTACAAAATCAAATCATTCAAGCAATCAATTCCCTTCTCCCTCAATTAGATATTTGTAAATAAATAGTATCAACAATTAATAACAACAGTAGGAATTAAGTCCTCGTGGGATCGATATTTTTATACTACTTGAACGATACGTGCGCTTGCGTTATACGTGTGTGTTTACGCCGGTCAAGTTTTTGGCGCCGTTGCCGGGGACTTATTTTTCTTGAGTTATTAATTTTGAAGCTATCTAATTTACTTATATCTAATTTTCTTTATTATTATCTGTACTTTTTATTTCTCTCTTTGTTTTCAGGTGATCGAAAAAACAAATGGAACATTTTGAAACATTACGAGCTTTACTAGAAAAAGATACATCCCAAATCCGGGAGCAACAGTCTAGTTTTCTGAGGCCTGTTGTCCAACCCAACAATTATCACTGGATTTCAGAATCAAGCAACACTACATTTGCTCATCAGAATGAAATGGGGAGATGTGTAATTTGTGATGGTAAAACCACCGAGCGATCAATGTATATACCTTTCAGAGTGGCAGAATTATTGGAATCATTCAAGGTACGAAGAATCATCACATTTTCCATCTTATCCACCATCCATCTACGATCTTCATCAAGAACCAGATCCATCAGAGGAAGATCAGTTGATTCACATTCTCAAAAATTTGTTCGAGGAACGGGAAGCTCAATTTAATGTAAAAATTCAGAGTCAAGCGGCGTCTATACAAAGGATGACAGATCAAGTTAGACAACTAATAGACAACCTGAATCACATATCTCACGGAGAAAATTCAAATAATACTGAAGAAGCCTTTGAATATCCTGAGATTCATCATGACATCATAACAGAGCACGAGGCTGAGCAGTATCAAGAATCAGAGGTATCAGTTTAGGAACCTGCACCAACAAAGTCTCAATTTGATTTTTATTCTTCTGACTCTGACGAGGATGAAGAAGCTGAGTTACTTGTACCAACTGCACCAACACGGAAGGATGAAACTTTCCATCCTCAGAATGCAGATCTTGGAGAATGCTTTGCACTAATGTTTGAAGACGATCTACCTAAGCCAATCAGCTCACTCAGATCAGAGGATGAAGACCTAAAATCTGATATTTCTTTACATTCTCACATTGATATTTCAGGAGCATGCATTTCACAAATGACAGATGAAGAACTCAATGCAGAAATCTTAAAAACTCATCTGTGAAGAAAATGTGGAGCAAGAAGCAGAGAAAATGGAGGAGCAAATGTCTGACCAAATTGAAAATCCAGAGCATTCAGGAGAAACATCGCTGTATCGGGGAGTACAAATTAGAGATATTATTCAGAACTTGACAGAATGGAAATTCCATTCGAAGTCAAGCATCATACAAGACCTCCTGATTTTCTTTCTTTCTTTTCAAGAATCACTGGAGCAACAAAGATCAAAAAGGTGGCACAAACACTGAATGAGACAAAACTCTTTTTGCCACTTTACCGTTGGAAGATACCCTTCAAAAGCAACGCACATGGGAATGTCTTTAATAGGACATCCAAAACGACGCTGAAACCGCCTTGACAGATAGAATTCAGTCACGTCTGGCTTAAGACGAAAAATTTAGCGCTAGCAGGGAGGCAACCCATGCAATTTGTTGTAATTTTTTTTTTCATATTTTGTGTATACATGTTATAGAATTTTTAATTTTGTGTGTTGTTTTGTAGGGAAAAGCACAAACGGAGCATTTTAAGACAGAAGGAATGGTGTTTGGCAATCATAAAGATGAGAACCAATTCATTAGCAATGGCTGAGTAAAGAATTAATTCTTGAGACACATCCTAATGAATTTATACTAAGTGCTTGGCGTATTGCGTACACAATTCTGTTGCCTTAATTATTGCTTTGATTTTCTTTTCTTTTGTTATTTTCTTTTATTTTCGTAGACAAGATCCAGACTTTTTGACCTTTCACGATTTCTTTTGTTTTGTTTAGCTAACAAGCTTCCTTTGGAAGATACTAGTGCTATTATTACTCACCTTTTTTCAGGTACTATAAATTCAGCCCGTCATTGCACCTTTGGAGGCATTCAGAGTTAAGAAAGAAATACATACAAAAATGGAAGCCACTTCAAGAAGACGAGTTGAAAACATCTGTGTGTTTTGCGGTAGTAGTGTTGGTACTAAGCCACAATACATAGAAGCAGCACAAGAATTGGGTCGAGTCTTAGTTGCAAGGAATATGCACTTAATATATGGCGGAGGCAATCTTGGACTAATGGGGATTGTTTCAAAGGCCGTACAAGAATGAGGCAGTCATGTTTTGGGAATCATCCCAAAACCCTTGGCAGAGGCAAATCTGATTGAACCATCAAACGGAGAGGAACTGATCGTGCCAGGTATGTCTGAACGACTGGTAGAAATGATTAATCGTGCTGATGCTTTTATTGCTTTGCCAGGTGGCTTGGGTACATTGGAGGAAATTTTTATAGTGTTATCTTGGGCAAACCTGAACATACACCAGAAACCGCTTGGACTGCTTAACGTTGATGGATTTTATGATTTTCTTTGTGTGTTTCTTGATGATGCCCGGAGAAATGGGTTTGTGTCAAAACCTATGAAAGAACTCCTCTATACTGCCAGAACTGCTCCGGATCTAATAGACCAACTCTTAGCCCATGAACCACAAGTTGACCCTGTCATTTCAAAGATAAAATGGTCCGATGATGATCGTGGTAAGAGGCGTCGGATTAATCTGGATCTTAACCTTTAATTTTCTTATAGTAATTCAGCTAACCAGGTACTATCTTCTAAACTCTTCTTCTACTGTTTAAGACATTGGGGACAATGTCTCATTTAGGTTTGGGGGTGAGGAATAGTTAATAGTTAATAATATCTTGTTTATAGTTTTTGTTTTTATTTTTAGTCCAAAATTTTTCGAAAAATACAAAAAAATTAAAAAATTAATAAAACAATGGGCATATTTAAAGCTAGGTGATGGTTTGGTGTCTTCCTTCACTCACTACCTTTTTATAAGGAAAAGCTGTGGAGGCACCTAGATAATCATTCACTTGTAGCGTGTTGTGACAGACTAGTTTGGAGGACTCGTTGTTTATTCCTGACAACAAGCGATAAGAGCTTAAGGGGCTTGGGTATTTAAGTGAGCCTCGCTCCACCTTCCCTCTGGGGAATATACAACGGGAAGTCCATTCGACAGTTAGTCACACACCATAAATTTGTTGGCACGTACCATAAGGTATAAAAAAGGTGCGTTCACTTGGTCGCTTGAACCCTTGAGTGGGGAGTCCTAGTTGTGAACAATCCTTCGTCAGCAAGAGCCTTTGAAAAAAAAAAAAAAAAGAAAAAACACATGTAAATTATAGTTTTATGACTAGTAGAAATATGTGGTTGTTATGTTGATTAAAAAGATGAAATTGGTAAGAAATAGCTGTGTAAGGAATTTCCACTCCTGAGACGTATTTCAAACCTAATTCAAAACAAGTTAATTTTTGTTTATTCACTTTTGAATTTTAATCTGTAAATCTCCATTAAACTGACTAAAATGGATCTTCATATACTTAGTTGGCAGATATTATCAACATACATGGTAACATACGGACATAGGATAAAATTGAAAAGATTGCAATATTCAGTGCCATAGTTTAATTGGAGAAGCATCTCAAAAAAAAGTAATGGAATAAAAAAAAAAAAAATGTCTGAGATCTGAGTTATTAAGTCTGTAAGGGTATTTTAATACCTAGTGCCCTAAAACCAACTGGTTTGGAGTCACTGGCCCAACACTCGCTACATGGATCAAAAAGATTATAGAAATAAATATATATTCTGAAGTCTGAGTAATTAAGTCCTAAGGGTGTCTTAACACCTGATGCCCTAAAGCCAACTGGTTTGGGAGCCACCGGCCCAAAGCTCGCTACATAGATGGAAGATATTGTATATAAATAAAAAATAGAGAAAAAAAAATCAAAGAAAAAATCAGAAAAATCAGAAAATTTATTCCATTACTACAAAAGGTGTGAAATCTGATAAAACTTTAGGACAAAAATATTACTCTCTTATCAACTGCACTTATGACTGTTATGGGCGAAATGAGTTGTTTAATATTATGTTGGCTGTGTATATGAAGAATGGTAAATATAATCGGAGAATTTACTTATTCAGTAATTTAGAATGAAATAAAACAACTAATAAACTTGGAGTAGAAGTTTCACCTAATTAGTCACTAACTTCTTTATTCTATTTTCTCTTGTCTTTTTGCTTTTGTGTGCATTAGTTTCACTACCTTTTTACTTTTATAAAATGTTTGTGGGTATCATTGTTGTAAACCCTCACGAGACTATAACTCGTCCACTAGGGACACCTAGGGGTTTAAAGGCTTGTTGCATAAGCTAAATGCAATCGTGATCCCTACGAAAGTGGCTTAGTTAAATTTTATTATGTTATTTTATTTTGCTCGAGGACTAGCAAAATGTTAGGTTTGGGGGTGTGATGAGTGATAAATGTATCACTATTTCCCACTCATTTAACTTGATATTTTGTATAGTTTCTTGAGTTTTGTGAATATTTTGATGTGTTTTGTGTTATTTTGTAGATAAATAAAGTTTCAGGATATTCTGGAGGTGATTTGGAGCAAAACTGTGAAATTTGGTGAAATTTGGCAAAAAGGGTATTTTGGTAATTTTGGACGTCCCGACACGGTATTTTGGTAATTTTGGGCATTCCGACACCAAAATAAAGTTTCAAGATATTCTGGAGGTGATTTGGAGCAAAATTGTGAAATTTGGCAAACAGGGTATTTTGGTAATTTTAGGCGTCCCGACACCGAGGGTATTTTGGTAATTGCACCACCATGCCACATGTCAAAGATTCAACGAGCCGTCATTTTTAGCACACCATGCCACGTGTCGAAAATTCAGCGATCCAAAAAAAAAATAATAATAAAAAAATAAAAATCAGAAAACTAATAATAATAAATTAGATTTTTTTTGCCTATAAATAGATTTCGAATTTTTAGTTTCAAATGTACCTCTTCCTCTGAAATCCTTATAAATAAATTGAGAGTTCTTCATATTTTCTTCTTTTATTCAGTTTTATTTACGCTTTGTAGTAGTAATTTTATCCATCTATGAGGGAGTAACCTCACCATGCTGAGGTAATAAGGTAATATTTTTACTTTTGCTATTTAGATTAATCTCCCTTAAAATATAATATATAAACTATCTGAATTAAAAAAGGATACCGCCATACTGGACGGTTGGTTTAATTTTTGTTCCGCCTTTATGGCTGGTTTATTTGAATTTGACTTAATCAGGATACCGCCATTCCGGACGGTTGGTTTAAAATATCACAAGATTATATATTATATTATTGGGAGATATCTAAATAGTAAATAGTAGAAGTTAATTCATTTTACCTTAGCATTTCTTTTAATTACTTTCTGCAATTTCATTTTCTGTCTTTTAAGTTTATATCAGCTTTAGTTATGTGTTGTAACTAAGTTAGTATTCTAGGGTGTGATGATTTCTAATATCACCGTATTAAAAAAGGGGTTAGATTATAGTTTGGGTAACTAAAAGAATATTTGTTGAGTCATAACCTTAATGCTTTTTTTATTACTGATCACTAATAAAATTGATTAGATAAAACTTAAAATGAACTAGACATAGGGATTTTAAGTTTAAAGACTTTAGTCTCAACAACCCACGATCTTCCTTAAGGATAGATAACCCTTTAATAGATTTCCTTACAGGATAGACATATACCTGTCGGGCGAGGGTAGTCATAATTGCAACTTAACCTTAATGAATCTAGGTAATTTAATTGACATAGACATATGGTTCAATTTGATTATTCTAGGTATTTGTAAATGACCATCGGAAGAGGCTTTTACATAATTTAGTGTTCCAGATTAATAATTCAATATTTTACCCAACTATGATTTAACTACTTTATCTTTTAAAAGATATTAGAAAGATTCGCAACCCTAGATCTTTGAGTCTTTTATTTTCCTTAGTATTTTCTTTGTCTTTTTTTTTTATTACTTATTTAGCAAATCTACAAAATCAAATCATTCAAGCAATCAATTCCTTCTCCCTCAATTAGATATTTGTAAATAAATAGTATCAACAATTAATAACACAGTAGGAATTAAGTCCTCGTGGGATCGATATTTTTATACTACTTGAACGATACGTGCGCTTGCGTTATACGTGTGTGTTTACGCCGGTCAGTCGACGCTAAAATCAGTACTTTAGCGTCGAATAATATTCGACGCTGAATAATTCTATTATTGCAGTAATTTTTGGCGCCAAATATTACACTTTTAGCGTCAAAAAAACGGAGTCGAAGCCAAAAATTTACTTTTTGCGTCGAATATATAGCGTCGCTAAAGGTTTATGAAGTTTCCACCGAAAAATCCTTGATTCTTAGCGTCTAAATTAAATTCGACGCTAATTTGTTTATATTTAGCGTCGAAACAATCGTTTCGACGCTAAAAACCGCAACAATTAGCGTCGAATTTGAATATTCGACGCGAAAGATAGATTAAAATGCAGATTGCCACCAACCCTTCTCCCCCTCTGTTTTTTCTCTCATTCTCTTCATTTTCATCCTCTGAAATCTGAGAATTTCTCCTCTACAGCCTCACATCTCTCCTAAAAATTTTCAATAAAATTGTAATCAATTTCCGATAAGGAAATTCTTCTTAGGGGTGAGCAAAACCGGTTTCGTTTCCGGTTCCGCATAGAACCGGAACCTACCCGGTAAAATTCGGTTCCGCACTAAGTGGAACCGGAACCTACCCAATTAAACAGGGTACCCTATTATTCGGTTCCAATCCGGTTCCGGTCCGGTTCCGAATTACCCTATTTTAAAATATTTAAATGAAAATTATATTGATAAAGCAAGAGTTTAGAAAGATAAAACTACTAGTATACTACTATAATGGATTCTACATTAACACTTATTTATGGTTCTCTGAATACAAAGTTGAGTGATAAATACTCTACCATAATTATTACCAATCAACTGTTGCAAGCTAGCTGCATTCTGTAAGATAATGATACATAACTAAAAGTTGCGAAAGCAAGCAGTATTAGTTACATCAAGCAATTAAGACAGAAGCTCAGCTGGCTGCAAGTCCTTTTATAAACTAATGACCCCCTCAAAACCAATCACACAGTTCACAAAGACATGCACTTATGCTGTTTCATCAACATTTTCTAGGACAAAAAAGAATTCAAAGCAACAGAGACGCTTAAAATTAGAAAATGAGCCTATTGCAAACACACATATAAACCGGTTCCATGGTCCGGTTCCGGTTCCGACTATTTTGGAACCGGAACCTACCCGGATAAAATCGGTTCCTTCATATTTGGAACCGGAACCTACCCGATTATAACCGGTTCCGGTTCCAAACCCAGAAAATCGGTCTGGTTCCAACCGGTTCCGGGTAGAACTGGAACCGATACTCACCCCTAATTCTTCTTTCATATTTCTTTATTATTTTCAATTTTTATGATTATATATGTTGTTTATATGTTGTTTGTTAGTGATTTATGATTCATATATGTAGAGTAAGTATATTAATTAATAAAATATAATTTTTTTGTAAACTATTTAATTTATCAACCAAATATATATATATATATATATGCTTAAATAAAGTATTAATGAATTAGTAATGTTGATTACTGTAAAATGATATCTAATAATTATATTATTATATTTAGGTATTCTGCTGAAATGTATAGAAATTGGATGAGCTCTCTGGATAGATTGAGTGTTGAATATCGTAATAGAGTGTCTGAGTTTATGGAAGTCGCAAAGCAACACATTGATGCAGAAGGTCGTGTTCGTTGTCCATGTGCAAATTGTTTGAATAGGAAAAGGAAGCGGTTAGATGAAGTTCATAATCATTTATACATGCCAGGAATATCACCAACTTACCGTACGTGGATTTATCACGGTGACCAGTATAATTCTCAGTCAAGGTTTTTTTATTCCGGCGAAGGGAGCAGTAGTTACAATCAACCTGCAAACGATGAGATCACCGATATTTTGCATGACTTACAAGGTCCACAACTTGGTCATAGTGTTAGTGGTGACATGCCAGTGTTAAGTGGAAATGATCAAAATTTATTTAGTGAACTACTTGATGAGGCAAAAAAAATTTCATTTGAATGTGTTGGAATGTCGATCTTGAATTTCGTTGTGAAATTATTACACATTAAAGTGATCAACTGAATGACCAACAAAAGTATCGATATGATGTTAGAGTTACTGGCCCAAATGTTATCGGTTGGAAGCGAATTGCCTAAGTCGTACTACGAGGCAAAGAAAATGTTGCGTTATCTGGGAATGGGGTATGAATCCATTCATGCTTGTAGGTTTGATTGTGTATTATTTCGTGCCGAGTATAAATCACTTGAACATTGTCCGATACGTGATGAAAGTCGGTACAAAGTCCGTGGTATGGGGAAGAAAGTGCATCAAAAGATATTGCGATATTTCCCTTTAACGCCCAGGCTGCAGAGATTGTTCATGTCACGACACACAGCGACTGATATGATGTGGCATCATGAAAAGAGGATCGGTGCGGAGGGCATACTTAGACATCCTGCGGATGGAACCGAATGGAAGGAATTTGATGACATGTACCCCCGTTTCGCTGAGGACCCCCGTAATATCAGGTTAGGTCTTGCCTCTGATGGTTTTAACCCATTTGGGAATATGTACAACTCTTATAGCATATGGCCCGTTTTGTCATTCCATATAACTTACCTCCATGGAAATGTATGAAGGATCAGTTCATGTTTATGTCATTACTTATCCCTGGTCCACGTTCATCTGGTAAAGATATAAATATTTACTTGAGACCATTGATCGATGAGTTACAAACATTATGGAATGTGGGTGTGCATACCTATGATGCAGCTTCAGAGCAGTATTTTCATATGCATGCCGCATTATTATGGACCATTAATGATTTTCCAGCTTATGGTTCATTATCTGGATGGAGCACTAAGGGATACATGGCATGTCCAGTTTGTGCGGGTCAAACACCTTCGCAACGATTACGGAATAAAATCGGATACACATGGCACATGAGATTTCTTGAGTTGAGTCATCTTTGGCGGAGGAGTCAATTATTTAACGGTCAACATGAACCTCAGAGTATGCCCACTCCATTGTCTGGATTCGACATATTTTGCCAACATCAACAACTCAGAGACATCACACCAGGTAAACATCCTAATAATAGAGATAAAAATCGAAAACGCTTACCTGAAGAGTTGAATTGGACAGGAAAGAGTATTTTCTTTGAGTTAGAATATTAGGGACTCTGAGTTTGCGACATAATTTGGATGTAATGCATATAGAAAAAAACATTTGTGAGAGTTTAGTGGGTACACTATTCAATATTCCGGGTAAGACAAAAGACACTGTAAATGCTAGATTGAACCTACAAGATCTTAGAATTCGCAGTGAATTGCATTTCCAAGTCACCTCTCGAGGTCTTATTAAGCCTCCTGCTAGTTATGTGCTCAATCAATCGGAGAGAAAATCATTCTGTGATTGGCTGAAAATGGTTAAATTCCCTGATAATTATGCATCGAACATTGGGCGTTGGGTCAGAGATGATACAATAACGGGATATTAAAGAGTCACGATTGTCATGTGCTTCTCGAGATTTCCTTCCTGTTGGCATTCGACCTTATCTCCCCCCGAATGTATGCGACGTCGTACTTGATCTATGTGGCTTCTTTAAACAATTATGTCAGAGGACATTAAGCACATCTGTTATTGACGACCTTGAGCGAGGAATCGTGATAATCTTATGCAAGCTGGAGCGAATTTTGCCACCTGCTTTTTTTGATGTCATGGTACATTTGGCTGTGCATTTACCGGCTGAAGCTAGAAAGGGAGGTCCTGTCCATTACAGATGGATGTATCCAATTGAGAGGTACTATATATATATATACACAGTTTTATATAAGAAAATTCTTAACTTTTTTCATGTGCATAGAATTTAGTATTAATGCAAACTTGTTGTCATATCTGCAGGGCTTTGGGAGATTACAGACAATATGTGAAAAACAAATATTCGACGAACATGGACCTTCAAATGCTCCACAACACAAGCCTGATTTTATAGAGGAACAAGATTGGACATTCTTATGTGAGCTTTGGACTAGCAAAAAACACGAGGTAAATTTTGAAATAAACGGAAATTTATAATTGTCTTTGTTTTCGGTACTTACAGTGTTGGTAAATACAGGATAAATGTCACGCAAATGCGGAAAATCGAAGTCACTTGCGTTTTAACCCCGTGGAGGTTCGAAGCCATTTATCCAACATCGTGCCGAACATTCTGAGGTCAACATATCCTAACGTAAAATTTAACAGTTAATTTTTTACTAATCTGGAATAATATTGAATTTATTTTATGTTTATAACAGAGTAGCACAGGTGAGGCGCAATCATTTCCAGATTTTTTCCGTGTGATGCATTACAATGAGAGGAACAAATGGATAAATGAAGAAGCCGAACACTGCTATGTAAGTTTCAGTTTTTAAAATAAAATAATTAATATTATATATGTTAATTTTTTTTCTCAAATTCTAATATTAACTTATTTTTTGAAACAGAACGAAATGATGGAACTCCAACATCAAACTCATGAGACATGGTCCGACCCCATACCAGATGAGCAGCTGTCGCAATTGATTTTCAAGAATCAGACAGCTTACAACGTTGGCCTTGGCACTCGTAAGAAGCCAACGTCATCTGCACGCAATAGTGGTAATTCGGATAATGTCTCTCTTCAAGACGAGTTAGTCACCACCAAAGACGACCTAGCCAGCACCCGAGACGAGCTGCAGCAGACTAAGGAGAAGCTACAACAGGTCATGGTGGACCACGAGAAGAAGATGGTGGACCACGAGAAGAAGATGGAGCAGTTGGAACAGCAACTGCTGGCTTTCCGTCAGATGTTCGAGGCCTCAATGAGTCAGGGTGCATCGGGCTCGAGCGTCCCTCCATCACAGTAGCAATTAATTTTATATTTGGTTTTGTATAACATTTTGAACAAATAGATTTAATATAATATTTTTTTTTCTAAAACAAAATTTAAATATAATATTTCGTCATTTTGTTATTAATTACATTTTTTTTTCAACTAAATTAAATATTTTAGACCAAAAAATAAGTAAATTACTAATTTTTAAAAAAATAAATTTTTTACTTTAGCGTCGAATATTTCGACGCTAATAGTATCAAAAATGGCCGTTGTAAGCGTACATATAATACTTTTTTAATATACGTTAGCGTCGACATATTTCGACGCTAAAAGTCAGTTTTAGAGTCGAATATTTCGACGCTAATAGTAACAAAAAATGGTCGCTGTAAGCTTACATATAATACTTTTTTAATATACTTTAGCGTCGACACTTTTCGACGTTAAAAGTTTGGATTTTTACGTCGAATTATTTCACCGCCAAATATAAAATATAGCGTCGGACATTTACTTTAGCGTCGAAACAAATTGGACGCAGAATACTGTTTTTTAGCGTCACATTTAATTATTTCGACGTTAAAAGTGATTGTCGTCGACATTTTATCGTCCATTGTTGTGTCTAATTTTTCGACGCTAAATGTCTTTTGCGTCGAAACCGTCACTTATGGCGTCGAAATAATTCGACGCTAAATGGTTTAATTCTTGTAATGATATATGAAGAAGATGTTGTGAATCTTACCAGCCACGAGACCAGTTGGTGATAGATAGTGGCGCCTCTATACACGCCACATCTCGCAGAGACTTCTTTTCATCTTAGACACCAGGAGACTACGGTGTTGTAAGGATGGGGAATGACAGACAGTCCAAAGCCGTCGGTATTAAAGACATCTGCCTTGAAACAGACAATGGGACAAGGCTAGTGTTGAAGGGAGTCAAGCACATCCCAGACATCCGGTTAAACCTGATCTCAACAGGCAAGCTGGATGATGAAGGTTTCTGCAGCACCTTTAGTGACAGCACCTGGAAGCTCACTAAAGGATCTATGGTGGTGGCACGAGGTAAGAAAGATTCAACTATGTATTTGATGCATGCTAAGCTTCCAATAATAACATAAATACAGTCAACAGTAATGAGGCAGCCGAGCTATGGCACAAAAAGCTCGGTCACATGAGTCAAACGGGGATGGAGATACTACGCAGGCGGAATGTTCTTCCTAAATTGAAGAACTCACACTTACGGAAGTGTGAACACTACATGGCTGGAAAGCAGAACAGAGTGTCCTTCCAGAGCTCCCCTCCTCAACGAAAACTGGAGGTACTTGACCTCATACATTCAGATGTATGTGGTCTGATGCAGACACGAACACTTGGTGGGTCACTGTATTTTGTGACATTCATTGATGATCATTCAAGGAAGATCTGGGCATACACCTTGAAGAGAAAAGATCAAGTGTTGGGAGTGTTCAAGGAGTTTCACGCCCTGGTGGAGAGAGAAACCGGTAAGAAACTCAAATGCATCATAACAGATAACGGTGGAGAATACAGAGGTCCGTTTGATCAGTACTGCAAGACGCAAGGAATCAGACATCAAACGACACCTCCGAAGACACCTCAGCTGAATGGCCTAGCTGAGATGATGAACAGAACCTTGTGCGAAATGGTCAAAAGCTTGCTGTCACAAGCCAAGCTTCTGAAGACATTTTAGGGGGAGGCATTCAACACAACAGTACATGTTTTGAACATGTTCCCAGCGGTCGCACTGAAAGGTAATGTTCCTAACCAAGCTTGGACAGGTAAAGAAGTGTCATACGAACACTTGCATGTCTTGGGTGCAAAGCATTTGTACACATCCCAAAGGACGAGAGATCTAATCTTGATGCAAAGACGCGACAGTGTGTCTTTATTGGCTATGGTCAGGATGATTTCGGCTACAAACTGTATGATCCTGTTGAAAAGAAGATTGTCAGGAGCCGAGATGTTGTCTTCGTCGAAGATCCGACCATAGAAGATATCTGGAAGGAGATAAAGACAATGCCCCAGCAATACAGAGATGTGAATCCAAAACCTCATACACCGGTGCCAGTACAAGTTGAAGATGAGGTTCCCAGACATGAGGGTACAAGTGATGAAGCTCCCAGAGATGATGATCATGATCAACCACCAGTACCATAAGCTACACCAACAGTTCCACAGAGAATGTCTGACAGAGAGAGTCGACCTTCAACCAAATACTCTGCATATGAGTATGTGTTGTTTACTGACGGGAGAGAACCCGAGAGCTACCAGGAGGCTGTGGAAACAGAAGACAAAGAAAAGTGGGAGGAAGCCATGCAATATGAGATGAAATCTTTGCATGATAATCACACTTTTGAGTTGGTGAAATTGCCAAGAGGCAAACGGGCTTTGAAGAACAAATGGGTGTACAGGGTGAATCAACAGGAGCATACTTCACAACCCAGGTACAAAGCCAGATTAGTTGTCAATGGATTCAATCAGAGGAAAGGCATTGACTTCGATGAAGTCTTCTCTCCAGTTGTGAAGATGCCATCCATCAGAGTGGTACTCAGCTTAGCAGCAAGCCTCAACCTGGAAGTTGAGCAGATGGATGTCAAGACCGCATTTCTTCACGGAGATCTGGAAGAAGAAATTTATATGGAGCAACCAGAAGGCTTCAGAGTCATAGGGAAAGATGACTATGTGTGCAGACTCAGGAAAAGCCTTTACGGTTTGAAACAGGCACCGAGACAGTGGTACGTGAAGTTTGAGTCAGTTATGGGGGAGCAGGGATACAAGAAGACCACTTCAGACCATTGTGTTTTCGTTCAGAAATTTTTTGACGATGACTTTATCATCTTACTGCTGTATGTAGATGATATGTTGATAGTTGGCCAGAATCAATCGAGGATTGATAATTTGAAGCAGCAACTGAGTAAGTCTTTTGAGATGAAAGACTTGGGGCCAGCTAAACAGATTCTTGGCATCAGGATCGGTCGTGATCGGAAAGCCAGGAGATTATACTGTCACAGGAGGAGTACATCGAAAAGGTACTTCAAAGATTCCAGATGGACAAGGCTAAAGCGGTTAGCACTCCTCTTGCTACCCACTTTAGATTGAGTACACAGCAGAGTCCCTCTACTGAGACAGAGAATGAGGAAATGAAACAGGTTTCATACACCTCAGCAGTGGGAAGTCTTATGTATGCCATGGTGTGCATGAGGCCAGACTTAGCACACGCAGTTGGATTGGTCAGCCGGTTTATGTCAAACCCAGGACGGGAACACTGGAATGCGATCAAATGGATCATGCGGTATCTACGAGGCACATCCAAGATGAGACTATGTTTTGGAAGCAGCGAACCAGTGTTAACGGGCTACACCGATTCAGATATGGCAGGAGATGTGGATACCCGAAAGTCTACTTCGGGGTATCTGATTACTCTCTCAGGAGGAGCTGTGGCATGGAAATCGAGGTTGCAGAGGTGTGTTGCACTTTCTACAACAGAGGCAAAATTCATTGCAGTGACAGAAGCTTGCAAGGAATTGCTGTGGATGAAGATATTCGTCCAGGAATTGGGTTTCAAGCAGGAGAAGTACATTTTGTACTACGATAGCCAGAGCGCTATCTATCTCGGTAAAAATTCCATCTTTCATTCGAGGTCAAAACATATCGATGTGAGGTATCACTGGATACGGGACGTCCTGAGCTCAAGGCTGTTAGAACTCAGGAAAATTCACACCGACGACAACGGTGTCGATATGTTCACGACGGTTTTACCAAAGGAGAAGCTTGAAATCTGTCATGTCATAGCCGGGATGACAAAACTCTCCACATAGTCAGAGTGGGGAGATTCAGAGAACTACGATTGGCTTTATCCCAACTCAGGGTACGTAGGCAGTCATACAGATGCAGCCAGGGGAGGATACTTTTGAGGATCCGGTTTGGATGATAATGGTCGGCTCAGTTTTTAGGCAAATCTTCACCGAGTGGGAGATTTGTTGAAGACAGTGTGCATACAACTCATGCAAGCTGTAAACGTGTGTGTGTGCATGATAAGAAGCCAACAAGAATGAGTATAGAAGAAGCTGGCAAGAGCGTGTGAAGCTGTCAAAACGTGTGCACTGTAGCACATGTTTTGGCAGCTATATAAGGAGCCCTAATCCATTATTTTCAGCATCCCAGAAGTGAGAATAATAGAGAGTAAAGAGGGTTGAGCGTTTTTTGTAAAACTTGGGTTTGTAAACTTTGTAATTCTTTGTTTGTGTATAATAAAGAAGAATTTTCTCTCACATCTCCTCTATTGTGTGTGTTTAATCACAAAACTTTCCTTTGTGCATGCCTTTGTTTCTTGTCCAGCTTTTGAATTTTTGAGTTGTCTTAATCTATTCTTATATAGCAAGCACTATAGTCAGCTTATTCACTCTATAATATTCTTTTTCTTTTTCTTATTAAAAAAATAAAAGCAGTATATGTACGCACAAGATATCTTCTTAGACCTAGAAGTTTGAGATGTCAAAATCATTCACTGTGGAACATCTGATAGATACTATGGGCTTGTGGCTGCTCTTGACTGGCTTGTTGAAAGGGATCAGCTAGTTTTACTTGTAATGGTGAATCTTAGAACCAGGACTATATAATCTGAAAATCTTACCTTATTTTTCCAAAATTCTATCTGAATAAGAGTGCTTCTTTCAGACGTAACAGTTGATTTTCGTTCAGAGAAATAATGGCTCTTTTTCCAAATAATTAACGATCGACAATTGAATTTGTTTTTGGTGGGGAAACTGTACGAAAATAAAGTGGTTCAGCATTAGGCCTACATCCACCAGAGAGGAGTTAAGAAATTTCCATCAAAAGATTTACAATTGGTGCCTCTTCTCTTGTATATGAGAGTATCGATGGTGAATAAAAAGAAGATGATATTCGAATAATGAAGATCTGAATTATGGTGCATAAACTATTCTTTTATAAATATAGGTTTCGTACTCTAATGGGATTTGTATTACATAATTTTAGTAGGATTAGGATTTCCTCCCTAATTAATTAATTTAGCTTTTCTTGTCTTTATAAGTTTCTTATTTGAGCATGTCTTGTAAAATTAGGACTCCTTGTTAGACCCGGCCGGCGGTTCGGTTCCGGTTCGGAACCGAACCGAACCGGCCGGTTCGGTTCGGTTCAAAGATTTTTTTTTTTTTTTTTTGAAAATTAATAAAAATAAATTAAATGAATTTTATAAATAAAAAAAAATTATTACATTAAAGAGCTTGGGCTGAAATTTTAAAAAATTTAAATTGCCTACGTATCCTCCAAGGGTGAGAGGAATCAAAGCTCACGTAGTTCCATTACAAGTTTTAGTCTTTTAGACATATCCCCTTTGTAAATTATAATTTTACAATTATCAATCATCATTATCAGTTGATCCTTCGGCTCCGGTTCCGCTTGCACTTGTTGCAGAAGCATTATCGAACAAATCTTCAAAATCATCGGGGGCATCTTCTTGTTGTCTCAGATCAGCTCGAGTCCAATCATCCACACAAGCTGTTGCTTCTAGAGTGCTTGGATGTAATGAAGATCGCCTAGCTTCCAATATATTACCTCCCAAGCTGAAGGCTTGCTCAACCGCAACGGTGGAAATAGGTGCTGCCAAGATCTCTTTAGCAATAATAGATAAAACATGATATATATTTTGATGCCGGTTCCACCATTCAAGGATTTTAAAATTTTTACTGCATAAACTTTCATTAGAAAACTCAAAATTTGTAGATAAATAATTATCTAATTCAGGGTTATTAGTTGTTGTCGTATCCATAGATTTTTTATTTCGTTGCAATAACCAACGATCCCCTACGCTAAGTCTTGTTTGAATTACCGGTCGCTACTACTAGATTGACCTAATGTTCCTAAGTTATATCTTACAATATAATCATTAAATAAAGTAATTAAATCACTTCTTAATTTCGTCATTATGCTCGTAATATCAACATCATCTAATATTCCTAAATAATCATAGTAAGCTTGTAAACCACCATTCAAACCTTCTAATTTAAATTTAGGATCAAAAACAGCAGCAATAAGATAAAGTAAAAGAATTTCTCTAAAATAATTCAACCATTTTACCTTCATAGCAGTAATGGCTTCGAGCAAAACAATATCATTAGGGTCGTCACTGTCAACATGTTCATCGAGAGTGCCAACAATATTCAAACTGTCAAGAAGAAATAAATGTGCTGTAGGATAATAAACACCGCTAAAAATTAAAGTAGCATCATTAAAAACTCTTAAAATATCTAAAAAAATTTCACAAATATCCCATTGACTAGGATAAAGTGTGATATTTTGAACATGTTGAGAAAAAAAAACTACATAATGCATCTTTGTATTGAAATGCTTGACATAAAAGAAAATAAGTAGAATTCCAACATGTTGGAACATCTCTTGAAAATTTAATCGGTTTAATACCATTTATTTTACAAAACTTTGTCCATTCTCTCCTAACTTGATAATATGACCAAATACAGTTAAGTGCCGTTTTAATTGGATCAAGGAAAGGTGATAATAATTTTAGTCCGTCTTGCACACATATGTTAAGGACATGACATGTACAACGAATATGAAAAAATCGACCCCCTAAATTTGGTTCACATAAGGATTTTAAATCATGAATGGATGCAGTATTTGCAGATGCATTATCAAATCCAATTGTTAAAATTTTTTCTACTAAACCATATTCATCAAAAATTACCTTCATCATTCTATAAATATTATGTGCAGTATTTGGGTCATCAAAAACTCTAAATGCAATAAGTCTTTTTTGCATGGTAAATGATGCATCAATTCAATGACAAGTCACACCCATGTATGAGTGTGTTTGCCAATGGTCACTCCAAATATCTGAACATATAGAAATACGACCTTTCATCTCTTTAAATATTTCATTTAAAATAATTTTACCATCTTTATATAATTTGAAAATATGACGTTTTGTTGTGTTTCGAGTCATTCTACATGCAGCAGGGTTTAAAGCATTATGCACGTAATTAGTAAAATGAAGTTTTTCACCAAAGCTTAAAGAAAGATGTGCCATACATGTTAATTTCGCAAATTCTTCTCTATTTTTTGCATCAGAATATTTAAATAAATCTACACTACTCGTACCTCTACTAGATGATGCGTACCTGGCCATTTGAGTCTGCGTCGTATCAATGCCAAATTCACCGGATGATGTTTCTCCATGAGCTTGATCATATTGCCGTATCCACCAGAAAATTTATAGATAACCCCACAATAGTTGCAAATTGCTCGTTGTGAACCATCTTCTAGGCGTTCCAAAGTAAAATGAATTTTGAAAATATCCGAGGATCGAGCCTTAACTTCTCTTCTCCGTGATTGTGCACTGACACTAGGGCCGCTCTCTTGGGTTGGCATATTTGACATAATGTTCTCAGATGAGCTTGCCATTTTTTGTTTGAGAAATTAGGAAGAAAAATAAGAAAATTGAATAATTGCGATGCGAATGATAACAAATTAACAACTAAATGAATTGAGATTGAGAATAATAATATAAGATTATAAGAGAATTGTATTGAAGTAAGATTTAGAATAAGAGATTTATAGAAAATGAGAGAGTTGAGAATTTGGTGTGATGAAATTATGAAAAATGAATCCTATTTATAGAATTTTAGAATTTTTTTGATACCAAAAATGCCCCTAAATATAACCGTTTTATTACCATTATTAGGGGTACATTAGTAATTTATATTTTATATAATAAATATATATTTTTTTTTATGTATTTTTCTCTAATGGGCTGAATTTTGGTCCTATCTAGAAATCACCATCAATAGCTATCCCCTAATTCTCGGTATCAACAAGTTCGCGAGTTAATGTCGACAACAAAAAAATAGTTTCTCGATCGGGTTTGAAATACGTGTCTGTATATGTCTTTCTCTCATCGGGTGGAATCTTTTTAGTGTAGCTCTTCTGTATGGTAAAAAATTTCACTACCAACAATTGGTGACAAATCTTCTCTCCTTCACATGATTTTAAAATAGAACTAGTCTTGGCCATGGTATATGGTGATCATTAGAAATTCAGATAACTTGAGAAAACAATGAGATTTTAGTTTTGATCTTTTTCCTCCTACTATATAAATTTTTTTTTAAGTATAGAGACATATATCAACTTAACAAAACCAGTAGACTTGATATTTTACAAATTTACCAGAGTATTTTCTAAATATGGGATAGAGATACACTTTTCATTTTATGGAGTGTGATTATACATTTGCAGTTCCATATATATATATATGAATGAATAGGCATGATCTTTATAAGAAAAGAATATGACTCTTAGGATTGAAAGGTTTCCTTGGAATGTATGACTCCTAAAGGGGTGTGCACTTTGACATAAGGGTACCTTTAGAAGGCAACCCTCCATGTATATAAATAAAGGCATAGGGTTCTCATTTTAGTCACTCAATTTTTCCTATATACATTCTCTTAAAAAGTCTAAGGTTCTTCCATATTTGAGAGAGTTCCACCATTTTGTCCAAATTCAAGTTCTTGAAGAAATGAGTGCCTCTTCTACAAGAAGCGACAAGTAATCCTAGGAGAACGTTAGCCACAAAACATCCGTAGAGCACCGAGGCGGGGCTAATAAGTTTTAAGGACAGAGGCGACTCGGCTTGGTTTTTTAAGATCCATTTCCATATTTTATTAAGTTACCATTTTTTTTTTTTTTTGATTGCATGATAGTGGAAATTCAATAATACATATTTAAATTGATTAATAACACATATATTCCAACGGTATCTATCAATTGAAACTTTTCTGTGGCACGGATTATCTCGACAATCCACCAAGTGTAAGGTTTATTTAGACTAGGATAAACATGACCTGCATAGATCAGGAGAGAGGATTGGTAATTAGTGGTGTTTCTCTTATGCTTGCAATATGGTTGGAACTGATAAACCAACAAGTGAATAAATACAACGTTGAACCGAGCCTTTTCCCAATTGGCTTAGGGAGAATACAATTGGAGGACATATTGACTCAGCTGAAGAAAGAAATGATGTCTCCACAAAACTGGAAGCTTGTTCAACCTCATGAAGGTGTGTCAACTCTGAATTGTTGCCTTCTACTTGTTATACATCTTTATATATAAGTATTGATATATGGTTGATGTTTGATGGTTGATGGTTGATTTTCTTTCAAATAAATAATAAGATATTTTCTCTAATAATTCGTTGTCGAACATGTAAATTTATTTTTGATAGGGAAGTTGTACGAAAATAAAACACACGATAAAATAATAAAGAACACAAGATTTTACTTAGTTCGGCCCTAGATCAAGGTCCACGGGAGAGGGGAAGAATAAGTCATTGTATTGGAGAAAATTATAATGGATACTCAATAAGTATGAGAGCGAGTTTATGAATGAAAGAAAATATATGGGAAGAGATTCGATGGAGATGTTAATATGATATGATGATATGAATTATGGTGCTTAATGTCACGACCTTAATTTATCGTGCGGCCTTGCACTGCAAACTGGACAGTTTTGAGCACAAGCAGCCTTTGTGCATGTGTTTTATTTAGAGAGGAGATGAGCCACGAAAATAATAAGGAGAATATGTTGAATAACTTGGTCATTACCATCAATAAGACTTTGTTTAAATACACAAACAAACACGATTCTAATAAGAACTTAATTTCATAATTGTCCAAAACAGTCCCTAAAACTCACTGCTCTAGGGTGAAACACTGCAATTCATGGGCTGTTTTATGCCCCTAAAGTTGCCCCATTGGCATCATAACCTCAAGAAATATGTGCCTAAAAGCCAAGTCAAGTGCATGTTGCACCAAAGTGAGATGTGCATGTGCGCACAGCAAGTAGTCACGACTCACGCTTATGTCCAAAAAGTTAGGGCGTGACACTAGGCTATCATTTTGTAAGTGTAGTTTACTTAATTATTAGGGAATTTATATTCCCTAATTAAGATAGGATTAATATTCTCTCCTTTAAATGACTTAATTTTTGTTCTCTTTATAGGTTTCCTCTTTGAACATATCTGACAATAGCGAGACTCATAATAAAACTGTACCGACCTTAAATTAATAAGATTTGAGTCAATTGAGCCAAAACTATCAACTGAGATTCTGTACGAGCATATTGTAATACAAATATTACAAATATTTATTGGTAATTGGGAAAATCCGAATTTGGCTTAATCTCAGCCCAACAGACCCTCAGTGAGCAGAGCAGACCCTCACGGCAGACCCACGCAGCAGACCCTGAGAAGCAGACCCACGCAGCAGAGCAGACCCTGACAGCAGACCCTGACGAGGAGGTTCAGACCCTGTTGAGCAGACCCTGAAGGCAGACAATGAAATGTTGTACGTCTGGCGTTGAAAGCTTTGTGCCTTTGCCTCTGAACGTCTGTTGAAGTCGAGCCTCTGACGATGATGAAAGCGAGCCTCTGACGCGACGCCCTGACTCTGATGAAAGCGTCTGCCTCTGACCGAACCACTGAAGACAATGTTGAGTCAGAACCGAACCACTGCTTCACTTTCCCGAGGCTTGTTGATGCCAACAATCTCCTTAAAACAAATTCGTCCCCTACCGTAGGTGCAGTAGAACGTGAAACGTATGTTTCCCAGGATGCAACGGAAAACGAACGAGCAATGACACCACCAAACTCGTATCCAACGAACCACAAAAGTGCTTGAACTCTTCTAAAAAACCGAAAAACAAAGAAAACCGTGGGCAAAACCTTTAAAACGAAAGCTTATGAATTTTTCTTGTGTGTTGTCTCTAACCAAAACGAAATGCACATTCAGCATTCAAGTGGGAGACCTTACATTTGCTTGTAACCACAAAATTAATTGGAAAAATAAAGAGACTTGCAAAAATTGGCTGGGTCGGGCCCGCACAATTTGGTCCGGCATTCGTGTAAGCAGGACGCGCGGGTGCACACGAGCCAAGCCTGTTTGGATTTTGATTTGCACCCCCCCTGCGCGCGCACGTAGAGAGAGTCTCTATCCTTATACTCTTACCTATTACATATGAGCAATCATATATAAGCACAACTTCTCTCTAATAGTTTTCTCATGTGGGACAAGCACATTTCTCTTTATTTTCCAACATCAATTGGTGAACTTTGAGCAACAATTTCTCATTCACCCAAGCACCATTTTAAGCATATGAATATACCATTTCGAACTACTCACGGAGGAGTATCTGAATCATTCAATAACAACCACTAACACGAAGTGGACCATGCTTGAAATTGTGCCTCAAAATGCTTACTCATAAGCATTTTCCAACACATATAAGCTAAAATATGTATATAATTATATGAATTAGACTGTTCCAACTAAGTTTGATTGTAAGATGTGATACAGAAATGGAAATGATTAATATGCATTACGTGATGACAAAGACACAAGGATAATCGTGTGCTGTTGCCAGAAGTTTGTAACTTGTAAGCAACAAGCAATTTATCTCCATTCATACAATTTTATTTTTTTTTTTGAATCACAAGCTCGCATCATGGTTACCTGGCTTAGAGGGCTTGAAATTGAATATCCCAATTTAGTTTGCAAGTTTTATTCAGGCTAAAGATGAGACCAATAAATATGGAGCAATAATTGAGCTTCCATTAAGGCACACAAAAAAAAAATATATTCGAGATGGATATTGGATAATGTGATTTCACGGGCGTATCCACGTTATTTGCCCGGGCTAGTCCCGGTTGGATTTAGAAAATTTTAAAATGTAATTTTAAAATTAATTTTAATTTTTTTAATTTTATGAAAGCGTCTCACCTATCTAATTAATTTTGAAAAGTTTCAACTTGTATATGATATAAAAATATAATTATTTAAAATTTATTTAGTTATTTTGATTTAATAAAAATCGAGTACCTTACAAAAAATTAATAATAGTATAACATAAGATAATGATAAAAATTTTCGTTTTTTTTTTTTTTCCCTTAATGCTACTTCTTAAAAAAAACAACTAATATAAGTATATTTTATATTTAAATTTTTTAAATTATTCATCTTAAAAAATCTACAAATAACAAAAGAAAACTTTTAAATATACGTATTCTAATCTCAATGATATCGATTTATCACCGCTATCATTACTTATTCACCACCCAACGCCGACTATCCGAAATATGAATTGATAATAAAATTATTATACATCAATTTTATTACATTAATTTCCGTTAAATAATAAAAATATTATAATATGAATTTTTTGAATGTATCTCGAATGAACAAAATTTCTAAATACATCTGTCAATGTGATTGTGATTGTTGTGAGATTGTGGAATTGACGTGAAAGCATAGGTAAGAGAATTAAGGCAAGGCTGGTATATATGGTGCTTTTGTTTCTGAAAAGAAGAAGCCAAAATCTCTTTCTTTGTTTGGCTTCTTTGCTTTCGTCTCCATTGTTAGCAATTATTAATTGCTGGCGCTACTTCTGTGCTTGGTATCTCTTTCTACTTGTTCCTCACTTTTTTATTATTAATATTACTTTTATTATTATATAGTCTCGTGTATAGTGATATTATTTTAATTTTTCATAAAAAAAATATAGAAAATACTCTTGATTTTAATATGAACAAAATAAAAATTATCTCATTAATAAATCAAATTTTCATTAACATATAGATTTTTACTAAAAGGCCAAAAAAAAATCTTGGACTTCGATATACCAAAAACAAAAAAAATTAAAATAAAGTAAAATTGTTCAATGAGAGATTTCTTTTTTTGTTTTTAGTTGTTGTTTATAATTATAAAATGGAAACGGTGTGATTTGAGAATGATTATATATATATAATTTTTTCATCGCGTCACATGACGATTCACTATTAAATTATAAAATTAAATTAATAAATTTATTAAATAAAAAAAAAATTATAATAAAAATACATTATAATTTTATAAGAAAACATCTTGTTAAAATAAGAAATACTATTAACTTAATAAATCTAAAAATAAGAACATTATTATAAAAGAAAATATATTATACTTTCTTATTAAAATAAGAAATACTATTAAATTATAAAACTAAATTAATTATCTATTAAATAAAAAAAATATTACAATAAAAATGTATATATATTCTAAATTTATAAGAATTATATCATAATAAGAAAACATATAATATTATCCTATTAAATAAGAAATACTACTAAATTATAAAATTAAATTAATAAATCTAAAAATAAGAACCTTCTTATAACAAGAAAATATATTATATTACTTGATAAATTTTTAAATAATATTACATATAATTTTATTACTTAGTAGTGTTTCTTATTTTAATTAATAAGAACCTTATTATAATAAGAAACCTATTAATTAAAATAATTAATATTTTAATTTATTATTTTTAAATTATAAAATTAAAATGATAAACTATTAAAAAAAAACATATTATAATAAAATATATATATTATAATCTCTCATTAAAATTAAAAAAACGTATGTGGCATCTAATATGTAATTAATTTTTTATTACTAATTATAAAATTAAATTTATATATATATTATATATATATTTATATTAGCTAGACATTTTTAAGCCTCCTCATCGCGTCACGTGACGGCTTCATATTAAAGTTATAAAATTAAAATAATAAATCTATTAAATAAAAAATAAATATTATAATTTTATAAGAATTCTATTATAACTAGAAAATATATTATACAATCCTATTAAAAACACTATTAATTATCTTCAATTAACCTAATCTCTACAATTATTTTTTTATTATTAAATTATATAATAAAAATATCTATACAATTATATTTTATTATTAAATTATAAAATTAAAGTGATAAATCATTAACATAAGACACTTATTACAATATAAAAAAATAATCTACTAGTAAAGCAAGAAACCTGTTAATTTAATTAATTAATTATTAATATTTTAATTTATTATTATTAAATTATAAAAAAATAAAAAAAAATCTATCATAATAAGAAAACATATTATAATCTCTCATTAAAAAATAAAACATACGTGACACTTAATCTCTACAATTAATATCTACGATTAATTTTTTATTATTAATTATAAAATTAAAATATCTTTACAATTAATTTTTTATTAAATAAAATACATATAATAATAAAAATACATATTATAATTTTATAAGAATGCTTTTATAATAAGAAAATAAATTATATTATTGTATTATAATTATAAAATATTATAAAATTAAATTAATAAATCTATTAAATAAGAACCTTATTATAACAATAAAATATATTATACTATCCGATTAATTTTTGAATAATATCACAGGTAATCCGACAAAGAATATATATATATATATTTCATCGCGTCGCATGACACTTAATCTCTACAATTAATTTTTTATTACCTATTAAAATGAAGATTTAATAAAGATGTCCTTCACTTGTATAAATATATATATTGAAATTTTTGTTTTTTATATCTTTTAAGTATAAAACTTAATAAATTGATGAAATAATCGAGCTGATATTTAAATATTTTAATAAAGTTTATCATACAAAATTTTAGAATAAACAAAAAGTTAAAAATATATTTAGTTTTACTCTCTCTTTATCCTTAAAAGAAATTAAAACAGATGGTAATGAAAACGTGCAGAGATGCTCATCCGCCCAATTACGGTATGGATTTTTCAAGTAGAAGAAACTCAAAAAAGACAGCCATTCCATTTTCCTTGAGCTTGAGTGGCTAACTACCGTCCTCCGCCATATTCATGCATACAAAGTAATCAAAAAGAAAAAAAACACAAACCAATAAATAAATTAATTAATAGGAGATTTTGTTATATTTATTGTCTTGAAAATAGGAAATCTGATATTTGAAAAATGATTAAATAAAATAAAGGAAAAATTAAATTTCCAGATTTTTTTTTTGGCGAACGGACAACTGTTGAATTCATAAGTTGCTTAGCGTTTTAATTAAGGCACGTGGTCCATTGAGTCACGTTTATTCCCCAAATATAGCTGTCTTTATTTTTTTCTTTCCAATTTTTGAAAAAAAACAAATTACGCAACAAGAATCCATTTAAAAGCAAAGCAAGCATGTTATAGCTTCACTTTAAATTTCGTCCCATCGATCATTTTAATTGTTTCATTTTGTTTTTTGTTCTCCATCTTAAACAGAAAGAATTTCATCTCTCTTTTTCTTCTTTCATGGCTTCTTCTTCTGTTTCATCAAACACTACCCAACAAGGTACAGATTTATGCATGTTTATTTATTTTATTTTTTTCAGATTTTTGTGGGTCTAGAGAGGTATGCAGGTTTTGTTAATATTAATTCTTGGTTTTTTTGGTTGTTGAAAATTTGCAGAAAATGGGAAATTAATACCGAATAATGAGAACGTTCTGCAGAAACATGTAGCTTTCTTCGACAGAAATCACGACGGCGTCGTATATCCTTGGGAGACCTTCAAAGGTTCCTTTTATTCTTTACTTGATTCTTCGGTTTCATCTCATTTCCTTCAACAAAAAAAAAAAAAAAAAAAAGGGAATTCGAAAAATTTATCATCTGTTCCATCTCCATTTATGTAAAGGGATATTTAACACTAAAAAATTAGTCATTGTTAATATTTTATATTTAAACGCACATTTTTACACCAGAAAAGTAGTAATGTTGGTTGGTGTAAAATGTCTTTTTTGTGATGACATGATATTTTTTTAATTATAATTTATTTTTGAGTTGATGGATGATAATTTCCCAAATAAAAATATTGTTTTGGTTTTTAATAGGTTTCCGTGCAATTGGATGTGGCATCCCTCTGTCCACCGGTGCTGCCCTCTTCATCAATATGGGTCTCAGTTCTAAAACTCGCCCAGTAAGTCTTCATTTATGAATTATGAATTACCATTATCCTGGAGCCCTAAAGAGATGTGGTGTGATGTTAAAGGGTTTCGGATTTAATTTTAAAGTTTTGATTTCGAGTTTAGAATTGTATTTTTCGTAAGAATTTGATCCATTTAAATTGGAGTCATTTTACGACAGAATTTCCAATTTTTCCAACCAAAAAAATATTATCCGGAATGGAAAGCCTCTTCATCGATATAGTGTAGGTACTACCATTGTAATTAAGCAGCATCCTTTAAATGAGTAGGGGTGCTCCCGAGTCCCGACCTCCATAGGGAAAGGACTTACTCTATGTCGAAGAGTGAGATGGTAAAGACCTCACTCAATTATTTGCTAGAATTGTCGATTTTAACCGGCTAGAGAGGGTCCTCTTAAAAAAAAAAAAACATCACTCCCTTTATCATCCATTTGGGACCTCGGCTTTTAGACTTTAGGTAGTATTAATTCGAGTAGAATCCTAACCCGCTATCTCCATTTTTTAGATTATGGAGGCGGATATGACTTTACCTAATCCATTCTACCTTCAAGAAAAATCTCCTGTATTTTATGTGTTGGATAATTAGTCTGCTAACAACTGAAACTTAGAATTCAAGTCTTTATCACTTATTAGCCATCACACTCACCTATTGCCTTTACTTTGGCCCCATTTTAAGAAAAGGGATGGCATCATAATTGACCCAATAATATATGGCTGCCATAGATTATAAATTAAATATCTAGCTAGTATTCTTATGTTCCGTTAGCAAATTCAATAATTACAGAATTATTATAGAAGCAAAAAAAAAAAAAAAAAAAGACACTGAATTTGGATCCACTGGACAATAACAAGCTGGGTTGGAGCTAACCTTCAAGCTTAAGCTACACTAGTTTTAGAAGCAATTCATTGCAAAATCACTTGGGACTGACCGGGGTCGATAGTTCACCAGAAATTATTTTGAACTTTTAAAAACTGTTCTCTAAAATTATCCGTGTTCTGCAGGGAAAATTTCCTTCTCTTCTCTTCCCAATTGAGATTAAAAATATTAACAAAGCCAAACATGGCAGCGATTCTGGCGTATATGACTCTGAAGGAAGGTATAATTTTTAGGAATTTGCTTTTAAATGTTGTTTCTTACAAAGGAGCAAAGTGGCTAAAACTCATGAAGCACCTACACTTTTTTTAATATTCACTTTTCTTCTTGTTAAGATTTGATGTTCTTGTTCATCTTGCTGTGTGATAGATCATATAAAGTGACATGTATTTATATAATGCTCAAATCATCTCATTGTAACTACTGTTTTTCCACAGGTTTGTTCCTTCAAAGTTTGAAGAAATTTTCAGCAAGCATGCGCGTTTGCACCCTAATGCTTTGACATCCGATGAGCTGATGGGAATGCTAAAAGCGAACAGAGAACCCAAGGATTACGGAGGATGGTTGGTTTTTCTTCCTATTATTCTTTCAACTTACTCTCTTCTGAATTCCTGTGGCAATCAGTTTAACAAAATCAGATCTTGAGGATCGTGTGTTAAGTGAGAACTGTAAGTTTAAGATATTTAAAAAAAATAAAATTGCAGGCTTGCTAGCTACACAGAATGGAAGATATTGTATGTTCTTTGCAAGGACAAGAATGGTTTGCTGCATAAAGACACAATCAGAGCTGTTTATGATGGAAGCCTCTTTGAACATATGGAGAAGGAACACCAATCAGCCATGAAGAAAGCGTAAATGAAATTGACTGACATATAATAAACAAGGGGAAAATAGTAAAATCTCTTATGTTGGTGAAACTAAGCGAAACTTCCTTACGTAAATATATTTGTTTTTATTGTAAAATATATGGTTGGTTTTGCTTAGTTTCACAACATCAGGGGGTTTTGCTTAATTCCGGGATTTCGTTTGTTTTCTCTAATAAACCATTTTTTTATGGTAATGATAATAAAATATGGGGCTGATTACTGATTAGCTCTGTTATGTCACAACCACCAAGTGTAAGGACTCTTCATTTGAAGATTTCTTCAATCGCTCAGCAGCTTTTTCAACCTACAAAAGCAGTACCAATTGTGATAAATTGCTGCAGAGCAATCAAGCAGTTCATTAAAACCAACATGTTATTACCTCAGCATTCCAATTTGTTCTGGCTGTGAGAATAATTAGAGTTATTGTTTGCAAGAGAACCCCAATAATCATTCCCAACCAAATTCCCTGTAAAAATATCAAGAAGCATCCGGTTTAATAATCAAAGATCAATAATTTGAATCTGACTTGCATGAAAGAATTATGATTCGAGTTTATGTTGTTGAATCCTGGATCAATAATTAAGAGATAAATGATATTCATTTAAGATGAATTATGGCAGTTGATTCAGTACTGAGTACAAACTCAGCTCAACATTAAATCTTGATCCCGCATGAAAATGTCACAAGAGATGAAAGTCTTCAACTTACTACTACTCCCATGCTTGTTTTGAAGCCAAGTAAACATCCAATGGGGAGACCAATTATATAGTAACAGGCTAAGTTAACATAAGCAACTATAGCTTGCCATCCACTCCCAATGGCCACACCTGAAAATTTTAAACAATAAAAAGCTCAAAATCATGTCAATGAAGAGACAGGATGTCATCATCACTCCATACCAAATTACCTGAAAGTATAGGTTGAATTCCATTGAGAAAAACAGAGATGGCAAGCAGAGGTGTTAACTTGGAAACTGCTTCAATGACCTTGGAATCACTTGTGAAGAGTTTGCTTAAATCAGCTTGGAAAATCAAAACAACTGCACTGAAGACCAAACTGATGAAGATGCTATTCGCATTCACTATTAGTACTGAAAATTTGGCAACTCTTGGATGAGCTGCTCCAAGTTCATTACTCACTCGAACACTGCAGTCAGTTTGAAAAATATTAACATCACTAAACTATTGGAGTATCTATCTAAATTTTCAGTATTGGAACTAACCTGGCTGCTGCAGATAAGCCCAGCATTACATTTATGTCCCAGTTGAGGTAATTCATACTGAATTTGAAATAGCTCCAAGTAAGTATCAAAATGTTTGCTTATCTTTAAAAAGGTTGAAATTCATTGTTATAATTAAACCCAAAAATTAGCTTGAGAATATAGGGTTGTCCAATTCTTATTTTTTTAAAATTCATTTAGCATCTCAGCACGTGGGATATTGCTCTCAATACTCTTCCTCATATGCTGACCGGCCTTTTGTTTGGTCCATGTCACGTGAGTATGTAATGTGGGTTCACTCGTATATGAGTCTAGATTGATACCATGTTGAAATTCATGAGCTTTACTCAATAAAAAAACTAACTTAAGAATAGAGGGTTGTTCGATGCATATAATTTAAATTCATTTACTTATCTCAGCCGATGTAAGATGTTTTCCTCTAACAAAAAAAATACATGTTGTAGAATAAGGGTGAAAATACCAAATGGAGATGGAGTCTAGAGAGATTGTAGGATTAGGGAGGAGTCCTGATATAAGCACCAGTCCTTGATTGTACCAAATCTCCAAACTGAATCAATGAAAAGTTAAATAAATTAATATCAGAACTATATAAAATATACAAGATCAAAGAAGATGTGAGATTCTGCACAAACCAAAGCATGACAGCAGAAGCAATAGTGAGCCTAAAATAAGGCCAAATCCCTGTAAACGCTTTGACAGAAAAACCAGTCCAGGTTTCTTTGCAAGAGGGGCTTCGAACAATGTAAAGACCAATTATGATAACAAGAACCCACCAAGATAGGCTGAGTGTTAAAGATATTCCCATAAGCCCAAATTTCAAAACATAAACACCAATCCAAGTCAAAAGAGTGTGAAGCAGAAACACCCCAACAGCAATATATGCCAAAGGGTTCACTATGTTCTGTGCTTGAAGGAACCGCTGCATTGGGCAGCTCAGTGCAAATGCATAAATTTGTGGAATCAAGCCGCGGGCGAAAATTTGGCCTTGCTCTGCTATGCTTTGTGATTGCCCTATTGCTTGAAGAGCCAGGCCTGAATACCAATATAAGAATGTGAGGATTACAGCTGCTCCCAAATGCAGTATCATTGCTTTTTGGCAGATGATGCCCATTGCTGCATATTTTCTTGCTCCGTAAGCTTGCCCACAGACTGTTTGGACAGCACTAGCCATGCCCAGCTGTTAAAAATTGTTAAAGTTTGTTGTGTGTAAAAATCTAAAGAAACAAAGTTGAGATGCATAGAAGCATTTGATTGACATGCGTTTCTTAGTCATGGGTGCTTCAAAAACAATCATATTAATGATATAATAAAATTAAATAAAAAAGTTACTTAAGACATAACCATAACCATAACCATAACCAAACCCAATCAAACAAAATATTTTTTGCCTTTTTTATTAGGTGTAGTTTGACATAATGGTGTGCTGGTGACCACTTAAGGCTTTCTCACAAATGTCACGTGACTTAAAGCATCTTTAATTTGTTTTGACATTCATTGCATCTTATAAAAGCTATAAATAATATATAAAAATATAAACACACCATGATTCCATAAGCGAGACCCTGAATCCCCACGCTAGCTACGGAAGCACCAGCAAGCTCTGAAGCACTCAAGTGACCAGTAAACATCAACGACACAAAAGTAAGCATGTAATTAAATACAGAAACGACAATAGACGCCCCAGAAATAATCCAGAGCAGCCTCGACTCCCACCCATAAACTCGAAGCCACCACCGTAATGCCACCGGCCGACGTCGTTCCAAAAGCTCCTCGATTTCATCAGACGACAAGTCGGATATCCTCCTGCTGGCATTTGAATCCTCTAACAATGTCGTCTCATAATCTGCATTGCCCATGAACATGATAGTCAAAGCAAATTGATTAATTAAGCAAGTGATTAATTAAGCAAGTGATTAAAATGCAAGTATACTCCAAGTTTTAGTGTGTATAAGTAAGTTTTAATAATAATGAAGATAAGACGAGTAGTTGAAGCTAACTCTTGTCAACTACTTAATACTTATAACTCTTGTCAACTAATTTTTTTAGCGGGATTATGCTGACACGTGCTTCTTAGCTCTGACCGGTAGATTTGATTTTATCTTAGGTTGCTAAAATCAAGCATGGCAATGAGGCGGATTCAGGCCCGGCTTAGTCCGCGGGTTCAAAGTCAGGTTTTATTCGGGTTCGATTTTTTTAATAAAAATTTATATATATATATATATAAAAGTAAATATATTTTTTATATTTTTTAAGTCTAGACCGTGCTCGGATTTTTTGCCACACTTAGTTAAAATTATATTTAAAATAATAATAATAAAATCTTTTTGATCTAACATTCTTTAAGAATCATAATTGCTTTTTTAGAATGTTTTTTTTTTTTTTGATAAGTCGTGGAGAATAGGGTGGATAAAAAAGTAAATAAAATTAAAAAATCGAATCAAATTGGAAAAACCGAATCGAATTGATAATTTTTTTTAATTTCAAAAATAAATGTTCGATTTTTTAATTAAAAAATGAACCTAATCGAATTGGAATAATTTTTTAACAAAAAAAGAACCAGACTGAATTAATTGAATAATTTAATTTGTTTTAATTTTTTTAAGTCTAATTATATTATGTTATTATTTTGTAATTATATTTGTTATATTATTTAATTTATTTAGTGTTTACTGATGATTAATTTCATGAAATATTTATAATTTTTTTACTTTGGTTATTATTATTATTTTTCAATATTTTAAGTAATTTAAATGAAGATTATATCTTATGAAAAAAATTTATTGATATAATTATGATGATTAGTAGAGTTACAATGTAAAAAAATTTAAGTAAATGTTACATACTAAATGTATTGAAAAACCAAGTACCGCATATCAAACATTACATTGAAAAATCAGAAGAAATAAAAAAAAAATAAATAAATAAAAAATAAACAAGTGGAGAAAAGAAACTAATAGAGATTTGGTGCTAGACCCGGCCACGATTCCGGTTCGGAATCGAAAATGAATTGGAATCTTTTAAAAAAAATTAATGATTGCTACAAATGTTTTTAGCGGAGTTTATTATTTTACAACAAATTTATTTCTTATTGAATGTTTGGATATTATTGGTACTTTATATGAGCATATTGAAAGTTCTAATATTAATGATATTATTTTAATTGAAGCTATTGATGTTATGAAGAGAAAATTGTTGAATTATTTTGAAGACATTTCATTACTTTAACTTATTGCCATAGTTTTTTATCATAGATTTAAATTAGAATGTCTGAATAGTGGCTTACAAATTTACTATGCATTTTTAGGAATAGATGATGAAATTAATATTAGAAAAATATTAGATGGAATAAAAATTGATTTAATAGATTTATTTAATGATTATGTTAGTATATATAACTTGCAATCACTACGACAATCTAGTAGCAACTCGTAATACATTCAAGACTAAGCATATATGATCGTTGGTTACTCCAACGAAATAAAAAACAGATGGATAACACGACTAATAATCCGGAATTAGATAATTATTTATCTATCAATTTCGAGTTTTCTCTAGAAAATTTCGTAAGTAAAAATTTTCAAGTACTTATCTGGTGGAACCGACATCAAAATGTCTATCATGTTTTATCAATAATTGCTAAAGAGGTGCTGGCAGCGCCTGTTTCCACCGTAGCAGTTGAGCAAGCCTTCAGCTTATGAGGTAATAATTTGGTAACGATACGGTCTTCATTACATTCAAGCACTTTAGAAGCAACAACATGTGTATATTATTGGACCCGAGCTAATATGAGGCAACAAGAAGATGCCCTCGATGACTTTGAAGACTTGTTCGATAATCCATTTGCAAGTGCAAGTGAAACGGGAGCTGAAGGATTAACAGCAGGTACATATAATGATTGTGATTGATGAGTAAATAATTATAAATTTGTAATGGGGAACTATCTAAAAAATATAATAGAATTATGTGAATTTTGATTCTTCTCACCCCTAGAGAATACATAAACAACTTAAGTTTTTAAAATTCAAGTTCAAGCTCTTTAATTTCATTTTTAATTTAATATAATATAAATTAAAGTTAATAATTTTAAATATTTTGAAATCCCATTTTTATTTTTTTAAGAAATTAAAAAGTAAAATTTTAAAACCGGAATCGTCCGGTTCGGTTCGGTTCCGATTCCGATGGCCAGGTCTATTTGGTTCGCATGGGTAATCCTTCGACTGCAGCTTTGGTGGGCCCACCTGTTCTGTGTTGGGTTGTAAAGAGAGCATTGAGTGTGTTGGGTTTTTTTAAATGAAATTCTTTAAAGTTATTATAAAAAAAATATAAATATATTGCTAAATAAATTCGAATATAATATTTAGGAAAAATTTAAGTCTAAAACCTATTCATTATAAAGGCTGATGACATAAACTCTATATATTATGTATTTTCCATAATTAAAGAAAACTTGAATTTACACCTAAATCTACTTTGACCTTAGTAGAGATATGAATCCCGCCGAATTTTCAACAACATGAGTTAATGAGTATAAATTGTAAGACCAAAGTAGAAAAACATACACAAAAGAAAACATAAGATAATTACAATAACTAAAAAAAATTATTACAAAACAACAATCATAAATCTATAAATGAACAAAAAAAACAAAAATGCTTCTCTTCCACTTTTAATCCACAAATCATCTGTTCGAAATTTTCTAAATCAACTGGTATCCTGGCTCTTTCAATATCATCTAATGAAATTGTGTCAAGTTTTTCAAAATTCTCTCTCATCATTCCTTTTTTTATTAATTAGAAACTCTCTGGCCACAGAACCTATAACCTCAGAGTCTGGGAATGCAAGTACAGTCTCACAACTTGAACCAAAAACCTTATCAAACAAATTTATTATTTATTAATTGCCACACACATTTACTTCAATATATGTGATGGTGTGTAAGATTTTGGTTATTATTATTATTTATTTTATTTTTTTAAAAAAAAGGGGTCTTTAACTGCCATTCTTGCTTGGGAAAGATGGGTAACTACTAGTTTTTACATTCGGTAGAAGAGTAGGTGAAGTGAAGTTAACAAAACTCGTTTAATTTGTTGTTAAATTTAGATGAGTGAAAGTTCTATTTGTGAAAGTGGGGATCACTTTTCGAATGTTCTATTACCATTTCATAGCCCCTTTTCGAATAAAGAAATCATATATGAAAATCGCAACAATGACAACAGTTGCGTGTCTGGTCAGCCTCTGATTAGTAAAGGTTTTGTTTGCCTATCTAGTTGGTGGTAAGCTTGATTCTAACTATTCTCTCAAGGTTGGAATTTCACTTCCAAAAGTTATCCACCAAACATCTATAAAAAATAACACAAGGAAGTACTTAAAGAACGTAACTTCTTAACATCATATTTACCTAAAAACTATTTGAAGTAAACTACATGGAGCCATCTCATCCTTAGTCTTTGGGCACTAAGACTTCCAATTTCCCTTACTTTTCCCGGAAGGCTGCAAGCTCACGGATGATAACTACTTATTGATCTTCATTATTTGAAAGCTTATGGATACAATCTAATAGACCCGTCTGAACTTCATCATTGCTATCCATTTCATTTGGAGAATTGGGAGTGGCATACATATAAAGTGGGTTAAGATAATGAGTTGCTGCATGCAAAGGTTGTCTGAGTTGCTCATTCCATCGAGAATCAATAATAGACAACACTTTCTCCAAAAGTATTCCTATCTTCTTGAGTTGCATCTCCCAAATGGCAAGTAATTTTTCATTACAAAGTTTGATTGCACATATATGTTTTGACGGCTGATTTTGGTCTTAGGGGCAATAAATGTTTTTTACTCCCGAGACAATCCTCCTCCAACTGTGAATTTGTTTTGTTTATGGGAAATCAAAAGCAAATTTGGCAAAAGATAAGTAAATTCACCAATCAACAAAGAGATTTAACGTGGTTCGGCGGATCGGATCCAACCTACATCCACGGGCACAGAACGGACGATGTTTTATTACTGAAATATGCTTCTCTGCTCTGTTTTTGTGTTTACAAGTCTGATGATAATGATTCTGATACCCCTTACTTACACTTTCTCATTCTATTTATAATAATGAAGAAATCAGATTCCTTTTCTTATAAGGATATGATAACTTATCTCCTTTATCCCATAAAAATATGATAACTTATCTCCTTTCCCCATAAGAATAGGATAACTTATCTCCTTACCCCATAAGAATATGATAACTTATCTCTTTATCCCATAAGAATATGATAACTTATCTCTGGAGCATATCTCGATATATGGTCGGTCTTTATGAGGTCGGTCATGATGGTCTTTTGAACTGAGAATGATGTTGTCGATCTGATAATGCCCGGTCATCCGATCTTTAAGTGGTCGGGTTACCGATCATAAGCGCTCGGCTCCTAACTCATGTGGTCGGGTCGGCATTAGTGGTCTCGATCAAGAAGGGAGTTACCCTTTTTACCCCTGTCGTACTGCTTAAATATCATAGTGCTTAAAAAAATACCATCAACATCTATCCCCTAGTTCTCGATAACAGCGAGTTTGCGAGTTGATGCCGGGAACTATAAAAAAAGATGGTGTGCCGATGAATCCGTCGGTGGTCACTCCAGAAACTGCAGAGAAAAATGTCTTGGCTGCAAATATGGTCCTTCCTGCCACCTTCATGTGCTCAGTCAACGAGGATCCTGATATCTACCCGTGGAGAAAATGCTTTGCCCTTATGTTGATGACGATTGACTCGGTGGGACGTAACCCGACCCCGAGATGAGAAGAACATTTGGCTCTAGGGGAATGTCACCTCCCCAGACCAATAGAGGGCCGACCATGGAGGAGATGCTCCGATCCCATACCGATGATAAGTCTCTCGGTGGGACGTATCCCGACCCCGAGCTGAAGAAAGACTTGGCTATGGGGGAATATTACATCCCCAGTCCAAAGAAGCCGACTCGGTGGGACGTAACCCGACCCCGAGCTAAAAGAAAGACTTGGCTCTGGGGGAATGTTACATCCCCAGTCCAAATAAGCCGACTCAGTGGGACGTAACCCGACCCCGAGCTGAAGAAAGACTTGGCTCTTGGGGAATGTTACATCCCCAGTCCAAAGAAGCCGACTCGGTGGGACGTAACCCGACCCTGAGCTGAAGAAAGACTTGGCTCTGGGGGAATATTACATCCCCAGTCCAAAGAAGCTGACCCGGTGGGACGTAACCCGACCCCGAGCTAAAATAAAGACTTGGCTCTGGGGGAATGTTACATCCTCAGTCCAAAGAAGCCGACTCGATGAGACGTAACCCGACCCCGAGCTGAAATAAAGACTTGGCTCTGGGGGAATGTTACATCCCCAGTCCAAAGAAGCCGACTCGGTGGGACGTACCCGACCCCGAGCTGAAACAAACATCGATCTCGGCGGTACAAGAGCAGACCTGAGCCGGAAAGAAACATCGGTCTCGGCGGTACAAGAGCAGACCCGAGCCGGAAAGAGACATCGGTCTCGGCGGTACAAGAACAGACCCGAGCCGGAAAGAGACATCGATCTCGGCAGTACAAGAGCAGACCCGAGCCGGAAAGAAACATCGGTCTCGGCGGTACAAGAGCAGACCCGAGTCGGAAAGAAACATCGGTCTCGGCGGTACAAGAGCAGACCCGAGCCGAAAGAAACATCGGTCTCGGCGGTACAAGAGCAGATCCGGGCCGGAAAGAAACATCGGTCTTGGTGGTACAAGAGCAGACCCGAGCCGGAAGGAAACATCGGTCTCGGTGGTACAAGAGCAGACCCGAGCCGTAAAACATATATCAATAAAACGGACTCGACGGTACAAGAGCAGACCCGAGCCGTAAAACAAATATCAAAACCATTGTGTGGGCCATAACAAACAAGCATAATCAAATGTCAGCCTAAGACAGAAGAGGTCTTACTCACATTTTTGGGATCTGTTGCCTTTCTTGCAACTCTACAAGGGTCACTACAAGCAAGGCTCTTCTTAATACATCCTCTCTGCATCTCAGCATTCCACGCATCCGACCGGATGACTTCTGCTATCAACTTTGGTCGACCTCAAAAACCGAATGGTCTATGTACACACTGAGATAGCCTTTTTTCACCAAGTCTTCCACCTGCTCCCGCATGTCTCTGCACCCATTCGTGGCATGTCCCCTTACGTTATTGTAGATACAGTAAGCCCTACTATTTCCCTCCTCAATCGGGAACCTCCTCAAATTAGGCTAGGCCAACAGACATTTATTTTGGATTTCCCGAACTATCTGGGCCATAGGTTTGTTCAGGGGGGTGTATATTGTCCTCCCCGCGACACAATTGACTTGAACAGATGACTTTATCTCTTGAACATGACTACTCGGAGGTGTCAGTCTGAGTTTCTTCTGCTCCGGGACTGGTCTCCTCAAATTTCTGATCGAATCCCACTGATTGTCTGACCTGAGTATCTTAGCCTTTTAGGTGTCTACTCCTCGGGCAATCTTTTTCTCCTCCTCTATTAAGATAAACTTCCTGGCCAACTCCAGGGCAGTGGCATAATCCGATATGTCTTGAATCCTCAGGTGAGTCCACAACTTCCCGACCTTCAGACCTCCCTTGAGACTTTCTAGCGTTTCCGATGACTCGTACGCTCCGACCTCGAGCACCAAATTGTGGTACCTTTCAATAAAATTCCTTAGGGGCTCATCATCCCCCTGCTTCATCAGTCTCAATTCTCCCACCATTTTCTTTGGGACGCATGCCCCTTTGAAGTGTCGAACAAATGACCTTCTGAGTTGCGTGAAGCTTCTGATACTCCCCGGGGCTAGACTTCTAAACCACAGAATGACAGATCCCCCCAAGTTTAGGGGGAATACTTTGCAAACGGCATCCCCTACTACTCCTTAGACCTCCATCAACAGGACAAAACTCTCAATGTGGGATTTTAGATCAGTGTGGCCCTTGTAGGGCGTCATGGACGGCATGTTGAATCGTCTTGGGAATTTTACCGACCTTATTTCTTCTGTGAAGGAAGATTCAACCTCGTCGTCCCGAGCATATCCCGTGTCAGTTTTGGGGTTCACTTCCCACTTGACCATTTCTTTTCTTAACCAAGATTTTATATTGCCATCTCATGCGGCCTTCTTTGCGTCTGTCACCCTGGGTGCGGCGTTCCTCATGACTTGAGATTTCCCGTCCAGTCTCACCATCCTTCTTATCTCCCATTCTGGTGTCGCGGGGGCTATCATAAGAAAATCTGGCCATTATCTCCCCTCTTCTTCTTTCCACGTATCCTCCGTTTGTAAATTTTTTCCTACCACTACGGATCTTATCCCGTAGGGACCCTTCCTCATTGGTTCATCGTCATCACTCA
>SKCR01041015.1:0-113107 GCA_019454045.1 Zanthoxylum bungeanum
CTTGCGGCTGAATCCCAAGAAATGTGTGTTTGGGGTAACATCAGGGAAGTTGCTTGGTCATACAGTGGGAATGGGAGGAATAGAGGTAGACTCCGAGAAAATCAAGGCAATCGCAGAAATGCCTACGCCGAAGACAGAAAAAGAAGTCAGGGCATTCTTGGGAAAGATTCAGTACATCAGTCGGTTCATCGCCAAGTTGACGTCGGTATGTGAGCCTATCTTCAAACTGTTGAGAAAAGATCAGGCAGTGAGATGGAATGAACAGTGTCAGACAGCCTTCGACAGAATCAGAGAATACTTGGTAAAGCCTCCTGTATTGAAACCTCCAAAACCGGGAAAGCCCTTGGTATTGTATTTGGCTATCGAATCAGAAGCACTGGGGGCGATGATGGTACAGGCAGATGAGACAGGAGTGGAACATGCAGTCTATTATCTAAGTAAGAAGATGCTCCCGTATGAGGCTCGTTATCAAGAGGTAGAGAAGATCTGTTTGGCGGTAGTATGGGCTTCCAGAAAGTTGCGGCATTACTTCCAGTCCTACAAGATCCAAGTAGTGGCGAAGGAGAACCCTTTGAAGTATCTGCATTCAGTGCCGTCACTAGTGGGAAAGTTGGGCAGATGGTTAGTATTGTTGACAGAGTTTGACATTGATTACCTTACCTCCAAGGTGATCAAAGGGCGAGCAGTGGCAGAATTCCTAGCACTTCAACCTATCGAGGGGGATCAGTAAAAGTTTGAGTTCCCAAATGAAGAAGTCAGTACTATAGCAGTTCAAGGATGGAAAGTGTACTTCGACGGAGCAGTTAATTACAAAGGAGCCGGAATTGGAATTGTGATAGTGACCCCCGAGCCTAGAACAGCATGCGTCGTCCAGTTTCTGTTGTCTACAATAACGTTCAAAAAAACTATTCTTTAGACCGGCGAGCAAACCGGTATGGAGACCGGCGAGGAGCTCCCTGGTTCCAGAGAGCATGATTTTCTCTGTCAAAACCGGCATGAAGATCGGTGAGCAAACCGACATGGAGCTCCCTGGTTTCAGTATGTGCATGACCAATCAAGACTAACGACACTTGGTATTTTGGACATAACCTTCTCTAGAAAATTTCAAATCATGATCCATAAATTTCTACATAAACTAGACATATAGATATAGCTTCTGTAAAAATGTCAGCTCCAAAAACATTTGTATGGATTTTATGGAATTTTTCTAATATGACATGTATGTAGAAAATGTACATCTGAACATGTTGTAGTAAAATGGCTCTAGAAAAAGTTCTATACATCGGAATTGTGTTCCGTTTGAACCGTAGAAAACTAGAGACACATATCTATCTAATGTTATATCATTTGAAGTTTAATTCAATCATTTGATAGTTTTTAGAAGATCATTTATTCTATGCACTTGTGCATGAAGTTCATTTTGGTGCAAATAAAATACAAATGGTTCTTTTAGCATTCTAAGCCATTTTAAATGCAAGTGATGCAAAATGTATGATCCTAAGAACTTTGAAACATTTGAATAAACTCACTTATAATTATATTAAGCTCTTAATCATTTTCTTCGTTTTGCCGCTAGTCTTCACATTCTCGCTCTTCACCCCATATGCTTCGACACTTTTTGTATTGCTTCGTGCTTGCACGTCGAAGTCGTTGATTGCGTTGACGTCATCAAAATCCATTATGCGACCAAGTCGCCAACACTTTAAACAAGTAATAGAAAGTCATATGATATTGAAAAACATAATTATTTTGAATGATTTTTTTATATGTGTGATTTTGTGAGACTTTTTAGTGAAAATTATAAATATCAAACTCTATAAAAAAAATTTCACTCTAACCCATGAGACTTTTTACATAAGATTTTTTTGAGTGTTAGAAATCAGAAGATGGACATATATGTTAGCTTTTCGTGAACAAATTACTTGCTTAATAGTAATTTCTTTTTTCTTTAAACAAAACAATATGACTTTCTTTTAAATGTAACTGGTAATGTCTTTCATCCAATCATTTTTCTTAATGAATTTCATTTTTGAGGAGGAAAATTATATCACATTTAAAGATCATTTACTAGATTTTCTTTGAGGCCATTAGAACTTCTTCATTCAGATAGATGATAATGTATAAAGAGAATTTAGCACAATAAGGATTTTTTTTCCTCGTTTTCTTGCTAATTTTTTACTTGTATTTTTTTTTTAAAAAAAAACCTCAAATTTAAGGAAAAAAATATTTTTCAATTTTTAATATCATTGATGCCGAGGTGTTATCTTTTATTCATAGGTCAGAGAAATGACATCCTGTCATAGAAATTTAGAAAATAATCTGAGATAATTAAACATTTTCGTCAATAAAGTTATCTATAATGTTAGTAAAATATTGATAGATTGCTTAAGCCCATGAAATATTACCACCAACATAGCTTGTAAAGAAAATATAGTTATAATGGTTGAGGCATCCCCACGTAATCATGATAGAAATCATAACATTGTTAATTCAGTGGAGGAGATTGAACTAGATAGACATTACTCATAATCTGATTAAAAATTAGTTGGTTAGCATCATAAAAGTAAATAATAATAATAATAATAATAATAATAATAATAATAATAATAATAATAATAATAATAATAATAATAATAATAATAAAAAATTATATGTGGTCCTTTCAAATCTTTTATATTCTTATGATATAAATCTTTTAAAGTCCAATAAGTAAAAACTCAATTGAATACACCCCTTCAGTGTTTAATTTTTGTTACTGATAAACATTCTCTATTATTGGAGGCAAAACTAGATTTATAAAGAAAAACTTCGACAAGTTGTGATTATTTTTTATTTTGTAGTTTATAAGACATTTTATAATATTCATTAGTTAAGTTATAGTATGCATACATAAAATTAGCAGAGAAAGTTCTTCGAGACATTTGCTGCTCCATTCACCAATAGATCATTGTTGTTGAAGTCTTGACATTGAATAATATTAACTTTTGCTTTTCTTTATTAAAATTATTATTTCTTTGTTATCTTTTTGATTGATTTATGATTTTGAATGTTTGTTTTTATTTATGGTTCCATTTCATATGATCTAATTTTCTATTATTATTTATGCAAATGTCCACAGCTTGAACCAACTGATTTTCATTAACCTTATTTATTTATGATTCCATTCCATATAATATCGGTTCTATATAAATAATAATAATTGTAAATGTGAAGCCTTATCATCCGTTGGATAAGAGACACGTGGCGCAATCATTGCCGTTGTCCCAATTACATGTATTTGCTCATCATATATAAATGCCACTTAGGTTGAGTATTAGTTAAGGTTTTCATTATTTGTATTCTCTTTTTTTGGCTAGGTGTTGAGCATGGTTCCTTAGTCCAAGTTAGTGTAATTCTCAATTGGGAATTTGAAAGATTGACACTTTTAGAGATTAGGGTTTGAGAGATTTTGGGGAATTATAATTTGTAAAAAGATTCAAGATTCCGTGTGTAATCTTGAAATTATTTAGTGCAGCGAGCTCCCTATTCCGGAGTTCAACGTGGATGTAGTTGGAAATATTTTCCGGCGAACCACGGTAAAAATCTCGCTTCTTGATTGTTGTTTGTTTTGTTTGACGAACAAAATTTGCGGAAAACCTTCACAGTGGTATCAGAGCTTGGAGCAAATAGATCCAGTGGGCCGAAAGTTGTATTCCTTTGGGGGCAAGAGTAAACCCTAAAATCTGTAAACTCAAGAACGAGAAACAAGACTCATCTACCGAATTAGAGATCAAAAATTGGAGAAGGTCAAGAAGAGCCATCGAAGAAACAAAAAACAAGAAGTCACGGCCAAAAATCGAAAGGCAACAATAATCGATAAATTTGAAGACCACTGCCAAGAACAAGAAAGTAAGAACAGCGATCACCGATCAAGATTCAAAAATAAAAACTCAGAAACTGCTGAACACAGACCCTCTGGGTTTCCGAAGAAGAAGACCTGGTTTTGCCAAATACCAAGGTCGAAAGGGGTTGCCGAAGAACAAGACCCTTACTATTAAGACTGGACGACCTTGCCACTGACGATCAAGGGGACGAAGACTAGATCTGCCGAGGACGGAGAACGAAGGCCAAGTGGACCAAGAACAAAGTCTAAATGACGAACACGTCACTGGGTGTAAGCCGATCCTAGACCTAGACTCAAGATTTGAATCTGGGTCCCCTGTTGTTGTCGTGGTTGATTCATCAACAAAACTGTTTCAGGGGTGTGAAACTGTTAAAGATACTGTGTTGCTGAGTATAAAAGGATTGGGTGTTGCCAAATTGGAAGTTTGGGTGATTGGGGTTTTTTTTATTGTTCTGTGGTATTGAATCTCTGTTGAAGGCTTAGTTGCCTGGGGATTTAGGCACTATGTTGCCTAATATTGGTTGGGTGCTGAAGGATTAGCCAAATTGTTGCTTCTGTTTTTGCAGTTTGATACTGTGAGAGTTTTGTAATATAATCAGGGTGTGCGTTTCTTTGGTGCATTCAGCTTTAGGGTTTGAAATCTGAGAAATTGTGGCATGTGTGTATTGTATTGCTGTCCTGTTTAGGCAGATTGGTGGTGTTCTACCAAGTGTGTTCTGGGCGAATTGATGCAGTGAATTACAGAGTGTGTTCTGGGCGAATTGAGGCAGTAAACTGCCGAATTATACTTTGGCAGATTGAATTGTGAACTGCCGAGAGATCACCTAATTGTTGTTTGGGTGAGTAATCTGCCAATTATGTTTGGGCTAGATTGGGGCAGAATTGTCGAGAGTAATTGCAGAACTGTTGTTGGGTTATCACTCTAAAAATAAATAAACATGTCGACAATTAGACTGGACATAGGTATCTTTGACGGAAAGGGGGATTTCACCACTTGGAAGAAGAAAATGAAAGTTTTGCTTTCCCACCAGAAGGTGACTTTGGCACTGGAACCGGATCGAGAAAAGTGGCCAAAGATGGAAAATGAAACGAATGACGAAATCTTGGAAGAGGCTTACAACCTGATTTTCCTTCACCTTGGAGACTCAGTCATCAGAAAGGTTGACGGAATGGACACCGCCATTCAACTATGGGGTAAACTCGAATCTCTTTATTCTGTTATTTCTGCACCAAATTTAGTGTTCTTAAAAGGAAATTTGTTTAATTACAAGATGGATACTAATAAGTCGATTGATGATAATTTGGATGAATTCACGAAAATGACTCAAATCCTTAAAGGAACTGACCAAGCCCTAGGAGACTCTAGCAAAGCTATGATACTTCTAAATTCATTACCTGAAGAATATAGTGTCGTTGAGAACTCTCTACAGTACACACGAGTTGTACCTAGGCTAGACTTGGTGATATCTGGTATAAAGGCTAGAGAGCTGGAACTTAGAACCAGTAGGACATGTGGAGCGAACTTATTCGTGAAAGGAAAAAATGAAAGGAAATATAATGGTCCAAATAATCATCAGACTAATAACCAAGAACCTAAAGGCAAGAAAAAGAACAAACAGGATAAGAATAAAGATAGTGGCAAGAAGTGCTATCATTGTGGAAAGATGGGACACCTGAAAAAGAACTGTTATAAGGGAACAGAAAAATGAAGGCATAGCTACTGTGGCTGCCGAAAAGGGATCGATGTGCCTATTTGAGGCATTGACTGTGTCTAGTGATCACATTAGTAGAGAATGGATTCTGGACTCAGGGTGTTCCTTCCACATGAGTCCGTATAGGGACTAGTTTGTCAATTTTAGAAATTCTGACCAAGGGACAGTGTATATGGGTAATGACAATACTTGTAGGATACAGGGAGTTGGGGACATAACTCTTAAACTTCATGATGGTAAAGTTAGGATACTTACTGACGTTATATATGTACCTGACTTGAAACGAAACCTGATATCACTAGGAACACTAGATGAATTAGGTCTCACACATAAAGCCCATGAAGGACACATGCACATATCTAAAGGTAATAAACTAATCCTAACTGGTATAAAAAGAAACGGATTGTATGTCCTAAATGGCCAACATGTATTCTCGGATAAACCCATTTCTGCTTTAACTTCTAATGTTGATATGACTAATATATGTCACTTGAGACTTGGCCACATAGGCCAGAAAGGAATGCAGGTTCTCAGTAAGCAAGGACAATTTGGAAAGGACCAGTTGAAGCCACTTGAGTTTTGTGAGATCTGTGTGTTGGGCAAACAGCACAGACAGAGCTTCCCAACTGGAATTCACTTGTCAAAGGCAAGTCTGGAGTATCTACATTGTGATCTTTGGGGACCAGCAAAGGTCCAGACTCATGGGGGTAAGAAATATTTTCTCTCTATTATTGATGACTACAGTAGGAAGGTATGGACATTCTTACTAAAATCAAAGGATGAAACTTTGACTAAATTTAAAGAATGGAAAGTATTGGTAGAAAATCAAACTAGTAACAAAGTAAAAGTCTTGAGAACAGATAATGGCTTAGAATTTTGTAATAATGAGTTTGATCAATACTGTACTAGTGAGGGTATCCTAAGACATAGGACTGTTAGAAACACCCCTCAAAAGAATGGAGTTGCGGAAAGAATGAATAGAACCATATTAGAAAAGATCAGATGTCTTTTATTCTCTTCCGAACTTCCGAGGGTCTTTTGGGGTGAAGCCCTCAATACTGCTACTCATTTGATTAACCTTAGCCCAAATAGTTCCGTTCAATTTAAGACATCAGAAGAAATCTGGTCTGGTAGGGCTCATAAGCTTGCCCACCTTAGAGTGTTTGGTTGTGAGGTTTATGCTCACCAGTCCGTAGGTAAACTTGAACCGAGGTCAATCAAGTGTGTTTTCTTAGGGTATCAAGAAGAGACAAAATGGTATAGGTTATGGGAAAGGGAATCACCTAAAATCAAAGTCATAGTTAGTCGGGATGTTATATTCAATGAACTTTGTTTTCCTTGTAAATCTATTAACAAGAATGTAGGTGCCTTCGAAAAAGATCTAGAAGATTTTGATCTTGTAGGTGGAGCTCAGATGTAGGTAGAGCTAGGGACATCAAGGACCGCTGATCAAGTTGGTGACATGTCAGGCATGGAGACATCTGAGGACTCACAGCCCAAGAGGAATAACCCGGAGGAAAACAGAAATGAAGTAGCAGAGATACAAGAACAAATTGAAGATGACACAGTAGATCAATTGGATCAAACTGATCAGCATGATGAAACACCACAAGACACATTGGCCAACTACCAACTAGCAAGAGACAGAAGTATGAGGCAGGTAAGGTCTCCTACCAGGTATGATTACTCAACTAATGATTTGTATTTTTGTGCATTAATATCAAATCATGAAATTAATGAGATTAAGCCTGCTAGCTTAGGAGAGGCCATGAAAAACCTAAGTAATGCAAAGAGAATCCTAGGTATGATCATTTATAAAGATATAAGTAAAAATTATCTTAAAATACATCAATCCACATACTTGCAAAATGTAGCATCTAGATTTGGAGTAAGTGGTTGTAAACCGGTTAGTCAACCTCTTGCGAGTCACTTTATTTTGTCTAAGTCACAAAGTCCTGCTAATAGATCTGAGATGATAAAAATGGAAAGTGTACCTTATGCAAATGCTATTGGTTCTGTAATGTATACCATGATTAGTACTAGACCTGATTTGTCTTATGATGTATCTTTATTGAGTAGGTTTATGTCTAATCCAGGTGGAGCACACTGGAGTGCTTTGCAATGGTTGTTAAGATACTTGAATACTACTGTTGATTATGGCTTATGTTTTAACAAATCTAACGCTTTAGATTTGGTAGGGTATGTTGATTCTGATTTTGTAGGTGACAGGGACTCAAGAAAGTCTACTACAGCCTACTATTTCACACTTGGTGGAAATTGTATCAGCTGGAAGTCAAGCCTGCAACCGTTGGTCACACTCTTAACTACCGAATCGGAATATATAGTCATAACTGATGTGTTCAAGGAAGCCATTTGGCTTCAGGGTATCTTAACCGAAATACAGCACCTGCAGGGTAAGACAGTTGTGTATTCTGACAGTCAGAGTGCAATACATCTGAGCAAGAATCCAGTACATCATGGGAGAACCAAGCATGTGGATGTGAAGTATCATTTTGTGCCGGAAATTATCTCAAGCGGTAAGATTGAGATTAAGAAGGTTCCAACAGAAGATAACCCATCAGACATGGGGACAAAGATTGTGACTGCAACCAAACTCTCCCACTGCATGAAGCTGTTGCAGGTGGGGGTTGGCTGACATTGCAGCCGATATGAGCGATGATGTGAGTAGGTGAGTTTGATGTGCTATCTTGGCCTTAATGTGTCGTTGTGTATGATTGGGAGTGATAGATGTTTTTGGCTTCAAGGTGGAGATTGTAAAATGTTAAGCCTTATCATCCGTTGGATAAGGGACATGTGGCGCAATCCTTGCCGTTGTCCCAATTACATGTATTTGCTCATCATATATAAAGGCCACTTAGGTTGAGTATTAGTTAAGGTTTTCATTATTTGTATTCCCTTGTTTTGGCTAAGTGTTGAGCCTTGTTCCTTAGTCCAAGTTAGTGTAATTCTCAATTGGGAATTTGAGAGATTGACACTTTTAGAGATTAGGGTTTGAGAGATTTTGGGGAATTACAATTTGTAAACGGATTCAAGATTCCGTGTGTAATCTTGAAATTATTTAGTGCAGCGAGCTCCCTATTCCGGAGTTCAACGTGGATGTAGTCTGAAATATTTTCCGGCGAACCACGGTAAAAATCTCGCTTCTTGATTGTTGTTTGTTTTGTTGACGAATAAAATTTGTGGAAAACCTTCACAATAATCACAATAATAATAATAATAATAATAATAATAATAATAATAATAATATAATAATAATAATAATATAATAATAATAATAATAATAATAATAATAGTAATAATAATAATAATAATAATAATAATCGTCATTTCAAATATTACAAATTCTTATGAAATAAGTCTTTTAAAATCTAATACGTAAAAAATCTTGATTAAATAAATTTCATAAAATCTTGTAAGTCATTAAATTCTTTAAATGTCTTTTAAAATCTACATTACTTATTTATTCATAAATAGTCTTTTAAAATCTCAATTGAATACCTATGAGATTTTTTATTACTTGTTTAAAGTCTTGATTGAATATCACTAGTTTTGGACACCATCTTTAAAGAAATATAATAGTTTTAATGGAATACCACAAGATTTTTTAAATTATTTAAAAATCTTATGGGGTGTAATCAATTGAGATTTTAAAAGATTATTTATGGATGAATAAATCCAATGGATTTTTAAAAGACTATTTAATAATGTAATGATTTATAAGATTTTATTAAAGATTTTTAATCATGATTTTTTACTTATTGGATTTTAAAATATTATATAATAAGAATTTATAAGATTCGAAATGATCACATATAGATTTTTTTACTTTTATGATACTAACCAACCAACTTTTAATTGGATTATGAGCAATGTCTGTCGAGTTCAATGACACATTATTTTCTTGGGTCATTATCGTCAAAGTCATCCTCAACCGAATTACCAGTGCTATATTTCCATAATAGTTATGTGGAGATATCTCAACTTTTACAACTATATTTTATTTTTTTTCCTTATTCAGTGACTTTATCCCAGTGTCCTGGTGTTATTTATCACTTTTATTTTTTTACTAAGCTGAATACTTTATATTAAAATATTAATTATTATTTAATCATCAGTATTGCAAAGTGTAATATTGACAAATTAAATAACTGCACAAAGGTTTATGATACTAAAGCAAAAGATTAAGAAGAAACATTACTTTTTAAAAGTGAAACCGATAAGTTTTGCATCAGAGGCTAATAATTTAGCTGCTTCTAAATAGTGATTACTACAAAGTGAAAAAAATATCCTCTCAAGTGAAAATGATAATAAACATTTGCATCAAAAGCCAAACGTTAATTGACAGTCAGTATTATCTGTTTCAACTTTCAACAAAAACACCTAGAACCTCAAAGCTTAGAAGCTTCGTTATCCATGGTAAAATTCACAGTAAAGTTCATTCATGAAATTGTTGTGTGCCACTAAATATGTATGAAATAATTAGGAAGTTGAGATGTTAATATTATCTTAAATTTAATGGAGATTTGCAGTGAGTCCGGTCAAAGGATTAAACATAATCAAGGAATATCTCTGTTATTACAGCCACTAAAGTTGTTCAAAAAATTGAATTTACTTATAAGAAATACCAAATCGAGTAATTTAGCATTTTTTTTTTTTTTTGAAAAATCTATATCATTCATAGCCTCCGATGTCACCGTAAGTTTTTTTTTTTTTGGGTGATTTTTCACAATTTTTCCAATCATTTTTGAAGGGAATCATTTTCTACTTTTATATATTAATAAACCAATGTGGAGATTAAATTCTGCATTTGGTGCCCCTTAATTTAATTGCAATAATTAATAAGAAGACGGTCAAAAAGAAAAAAGAATCAAATTCGACCAAAAGCCCACAAGTATGAGCATGAGATGCTTGCTCATCTGAGACGAGCAATTGTTGTGTGCCACTGTCATTTCCATAATGGAGTATATTTTTTTTTGCTTTCTAGATTTTATTTGTAATAAACTAAACCCTAAGTTTGATAAGTTTTGGTTAATGAATTCAAGATAAGTAAATGTTACGTATAGCGAAATACTCAAAATGAGTTAAAAGTTAAGGTATCTTATTCATGAATAGTTCACATGTCTGTTCATCTTATCTTCTCTAACAATCAAAAAAAAATTCACATTAAAAATCTGATGAATTAGGGTCTGAATTAAGGTGATATTTTGTATAGAGATTGATATTTATATCTCCCACTAAGAAGTGTCACACAATTACACATATAAAAAATTCTTTCAAAATCAGCAAGTTTTTAATACTATGAGCTTTTATTACTTATTTAAAGTCCTGATTGAATACTACTAGATTTGGTCACACTCTTTAAAAAATCTTAAAAGTCTTAATGGAATACCACAAGATTTGTTAGATTATTTAAAAAGTCCTAAATGAATACCAAAAGACTTATTTAACCTAAAATAATCTTTTAAAATCTCAATTGAATACACCCCATAAGTATATTTGGGACATGTTTGTATCTCAGTTAAAATCTTGATTCAAAATTTTAAAAAATAAAATTTTTTTTTTTTTTGGACAAAGTAAATATATTAATCAAAATGTACAAAGCAAATGGGCATATCCCAAACAACTAGAGAGGACAGACCCTCCTAGCAGAAAGCCATAAGGCTACAAACAAAACAAGACCATCAGAATATGTCATCGTACATGTGCCAGGAGAGATGAAGTCATTTATTATCATAAGATGGTTCCACCCTCCTCAATAAACTAGCACGAGTCTGAACAGTAAACACAATATGAGAAGAGCACTGACAAGGCGATGAGGCAAATCATGAGTGCGTGCATTTCTCTCCCTTCGGATATAGTAAACAGAAGGAGCAAACGAAAGACGAACAAGAAGATGACACAATGAGCCATCTGTGAACTGGTACATCCACTCAACAGTCTGCAACTAATCTCAAGAACTTCAATCTAACCCACACATAGCCAGTACAGACGGCCAAATGCGCAAAGAGAAATCGCAATGGAATAAAAGGTGATCAACATCCTTGTTGGAAAAATGCTTATGAGTAAGCATTTTGAGGCTCAATTTTAAGCATGGTCCACTTCGTGTTAGTGGTTGGTATTGAATGATTCAGATACTCATTCGTGAGTACTTCGAAATGGTATATTCATATGCTTAATATGATGCTTGGGTGAATGAGAAATTGTTACTCAAAGTTCATCTATTGGTGTTGGAAAAAAAAAAAGAAGTTAGCTTGTCCCATATGGGAAAGCTATGGATGGAATATTGTGCTTATATATGATTGCTCATATGTAGATGGGTAAGAGTTATAATGATAAAGGCTCTCTCTATGTGCGCACAGGGGTTGTAAATCAAAATCCAAATAGACTTGGCTCGTGTGCACCCGCGTGTCCTGCGTACACGAATGTCGGACCAAATTGTACGGGCCCGACCCAGCCGAATTTTTACTAATCTCTATAATTTTTCAAGCTTTTTGTATTTCTATAACAGCTAATTTAATTAGCTTGGTGGTTACAAAGTTTAATTTCCATAACAGCTAATTTAATTAGCTTTGTGGTTACAACAAAGTGAAACGTCTCCCATTTATAAGATATAATTGGCTTGTTAATTTCCTTTAAATGAGCTGCGATTTCGTATTTTATAAATAGACTCAATACTGAGTTTTTTGTTAAGAGAGAACGGAACACAGAGAAGAAATTTTCAGAGCATTTTTGTTTTTCTTTGTTTTTTTAGAAGAGTTCAAACACTTTTGTGGTTCGTTGGGAACGGGGTTTGGTGGTGCCCATACTCGTTCGGGTTTTCCGTTTATCCTGGGAAACAATCGTCTCACGTTCTACTGCACCTACGGTAGGGGGCGAATTTGTTTTAAGGATATTGTTGTCATCAACAAGCCTCAGTAAAGTGAAGAAACAGTGGTTCGGTTTTGGATCATCAATTTCAGGGTCTTACTCTCAGCCTCCGCTCAACAGCCTCTGCCTCTGCTCGACAGCCTCGGCCTCTGCTCAACAGCCTCTGCATCTGCTCAACAGCCTCTACGTCTGCTCATCAGCCTCTGCGTCTGCTAAATAGCCTCTGTCTCCGCTCAACATCCTCAGCCTCCGCTCAACAGCCTCTGCCTTCGCTCTCAAGGTCTGATGTTAGGGTCTAATTTCTAGGTCTGCCTAGAGGGTCTGCTGAGTTGAAAATTAACCTAATTCGGATTTCTTTGTAACAACCAATCATTGTAATTGTAATATTCTGAACTAAAGTCTTAAAACAAATTTCGACTCTGTGGATATGGAAAACAGTCCAAACACAGTAGATCCGAATTTGGCAGCCTCTTCGGCTGGTCAGAATGTTGTGGCAGCCCCTGTGGCTGGCCAAATTGCAGTGGCAGCCTTTTCGGCTGGCCAACTTGCTTCAGCCTCTGGGCTTAATATGGCGGCCAGTGTGGCTGGCCAAGATGTTGCTGCCTCTATGGCTAGACAACTTGTTGGACATGTGAGCCATGTCAATCCGGCCTCGGAAAACCTGAAAAATTCAGTGGTCATAATTTCAAATGGTGGCAACAGAAAATATTTTTCTACTTGACCACGTTGAACCTTGCGAGGTTCCTAAAGGAAGATACTATTGTACCCAAAGAGGATGAGACATATATTCAAGTGATCAGTGCTATTGATGCTTGGAAACATTCTGAATTCCTATGTAGGAATTACGTGCTAAATGGGCTAAGTGATTCCTTGTACAGTGTGTACGCCGAAATGAAAACAGCAAAAAGGGCTTTGGTAATCTTTAGACCAGAAATATAAAACTGAGGATGCCGGTATTAAAAAATTAATCATAGGCCGATTCCTAGATTTTAAGATGGTTGATTCCAAAACAGTGTTAAGCCAAGTACAAGAACTGCAGATTATTCTAACAGAAATTCATGCTGAGGGGATGGTTTTAAGTGAAACTTTCTAAGTAGCCACGATAATTGAGAAACTACCACCTGGTTGGAAAGATTTCAAGAATTATCTAAAGCACAAGCGAAAAGAACTGAGCATTGAAGACTTGGTTCTTAAGCTAATAATTGAGGAAGATAATCGAGTATTTGACAAGAGAGAATATCTCAAGAAGCCAAAGCAAATGTTGTTGAACATGACTATAAAAACAATAACCTCAAGAACAAATGGTCAAAGATGTGCCCTAAATGAGGAGTTTCCAAGAAATCTAAATTTCAAGGAAGATGCTTCAACTGTGACAAAATGGGTCACAAGTCTTCTGAGTGCAGATTGCCGAAGAAGAAAAAGAAACAAGAGGCTAATGTGCTGGAAGACATGACTAAAGATGTTTCAGACATTAACCTTTCTGTCGTGGTTTCTGAGGTGAATCTGGTGGGTTCTAACCTAAGAGAGTGGTGGATTGATACTGGTGCCACTCGACATGTGTGCTCGGATAAGAGCATGTTTTCTTCATTTGAGCCTGCTGGTAATGGGGAGAAAATATACATGGGAAATTCAGGAACATCTGAGATAGAAGGTCAAGGAAAGATGATCTGAAGATGACCTATGGGAAAGAGTTGACTCTGAACAATGTTCTGTATGTACCAGAAATACGGAAGAACCTTGTGTCTGGATCGCTTCTGAACAAGCACAGATTCGGGGATGGTGTTTGAGTCTGATAAAGTAGTTTTGACTAAAAATGGGTTGTATGTGGGAAAAGGGTATGTAACTGATGGGCTTTTTAAGCTCAATGTAATGGTTGTTAAATCCAAGAATATCAATAAAGGTAGTTCTTCTGCTTATATTGTTGAGTACTCTAATCTATGGCATGGTAGATTAGGACATGTTAATTTTAATTCTTTGCGGAAATTGATTAACTAGAAACATATTCCCAATTTTAAAATTGATAACAAACATAAGTGTGATACTTGTGTTGAGGCAAAACTAACTAGATCATATTTTCATAGTATTGAAAGAAACTTTGAACCACTTGATCTTATTCATACCGATGTATGTGATTTTAATTCAATACAATCGAGAGGCGGTAATAAATATTTTATTACCTTTATTGATGATTGAAAAGATTTTGCTATGTGTCTTTGATGAAAAGCAAGGACAAAGCTATAGAGAAATTTATTCTCTATAAGAATGAAATTGATAACCAACTGAATAAAAGAATTAAGGAGTTAATAAGTGATCGTGGTGGTGAGTACGTTTTTCATTTTGAATCACTTTGTGAACAAAATGGAATCATACATCAAATCAAAGTTCCTTATTCACCTCAATCCAATGGGATTGCAGAACGGAAGAATCGTACCTTGAAAGAGATGATGAACGTTATGTTAATCAGCTCTGGCTTACCTCAGAATATGTGGGGAGAAGCTGTTTTATCAGCTAATTACCTTTTAAATAAGGTACCACGAAAAGAATCAGAGAAAACTCCTTATGAGATGTGGAAATGAGGGAACATTCCTATAAATTCCTCCGAGTGTGGGGTTGTCTTGCCAATGTAGTCATTCCTCCACCTAAAAAGGTGAAGATAGGACCAAAGACTGTTGATTACATTTTCATAGGATATGCACATAATAGTAATGCTTATCGATTTCTTGTGCATGAGTCTAATGTACCAGATATTCACAAGAATACGATAATGGAGTCGAGGAATGCATCCTTTTTCGAATACGTTTTTTCTTGAAAACTAATTCGAATTTAAATGTGCACAAACGGGCACGTGAGACTATCATTGAAGATAGTCAGGACCAAGAACAAATAAATGATCCAGATGATCAACAAGTTGTTGAACTTGAACCAAGACATAGCAAAAGAGCTAGAATGAAAAAATCATTTGGTCCAGATTTTGTGACGTTTTTGCTAGAAAATGATCCTCAAAGCTATAACGAAGATGTAAGGTCAGCTGATGGTGCTTTTTGGAAAGATGCCATCAATAGTGAAATTGAATCCATCTTACAAAATCACACCTGGGAGTTAGTGGATCTTCCTCCATGATGTAAACCTTTAGGGTCCAAGTGGATTTTCAAAAAGAAAATATAGGCAGATGGATCAATTGACAAGTACAAAGCAAGACTTGTAATAAAGGTTACAGATAAGGTGAAGGTCTTGATTACTTTGATACTTATTCTCCTGTAACGAGAATAAATTCTATAAGGATGATAATAGCGATTGCAGCTTTGCGCAATCTTGAGGTACATCAGATAGATGTGAAAACATGCTTTCTTAATGGAGATTTAGATGAAGAAATCTACATGGAACAACCTGAAGGCTTTATAACTCCATGATAAGAAAAGAAAGTCTGTAAGTTAGTAAAATCCTTGTATGGATTGAAACAAGCTCTGAAATAATAGCATAAAAAGTTTGATGACACCATGTTGGCAAATGGTTTCAAAATCAATGAATGTGATAAATGCATTTATCTCAGAGAGACACAATTTGGCTATGTCATTTTATGTCTCTACGTTGATGACATATTGATCGTCGGGAGTAATGTTAAAATGACGAAATCCACCAAGAATATGCTGAAATCCAAGTTTGACATGAAAGATATGGGTCTAGCAGATGTCATTCTAGGAATAAAGATCTCAAGAAGTCCTGATGGACTTATTCTTGATCAGTCGCACTATGTGGACAAGATTCTTATTAAATTCAACAATGATGATTCTACTATGGCAAGAACTCCTTTAGATGTGAGTCTACACCTATCAAAGAATAGGCGAGAGGTTATATCTCAGGTAGAATACTCTAGAGTGATCGGGAATTTGATGTATCTATCGAGTTGTACAAGGCTTGATATAGCATGTACAGTAAACAAGCTCAGCAGATATACGAGTAATCCAAGGGTTGATCATTGTAAAGCAATAGTGAGAGTACTTAGGTACTTACGTTTTACTCGTAATTATAGGTTGCATTATCATAGATATCCAGTTGTAGTCGAAGGATACAGCGATGCTAATTGGATATCTAACATGAAAGACTCAAAGTCTACCAGTGGCTATGTGTTTACACTAGCAGGTGCAGTTATATCATGGAAATCCTCCAAACAGACAGCTAGATCTACAATGAAATCGGAATTCATTGCATTAAACAAGAGTGCTGAAGAAGCAGAATGACTTCAAAATTTTCTAGAGGATATTCCAAATTGGCCTAAGCCAGTGCCAACAATTTGCATTCATTGTGATAGTCAATCTGCAATTGGAAGGGCACATAACTATATGTATAATGGTAAGTCTAGACATATTCATCGTAGAGACAATACCGTTAGACAATTACTCTCTACTGGAGTTATTTCGATTGACTATGTAAAGTCAAAGGATAACATTGCAGATCCGCTAACCAAAGGGTTAAACAGAGAGTTAGTTGTGAAATCATCGAGGGGAATGAGACTAAAGCCCATTAGATAAATGTCTATTACGAAGGAAAACCTAACCTTGTTGACTGGAGATCCCAAGACCTAGGTTCAATGGGACAACCTACTCGTAAAGACATAATTGGTTCACTGTGGGGGGGTTACCCTCTAGTCCATTCCTATGGTGAAATGAAACAGTGATGCTCGTATGGATTGAGGTTAAATAAAGGCTTTTAATGATTCTTATGCGTCGGGAATCCGAGCAGGGTATTACGAGATACTCTTAAATAAGAAATCACCTATGTGAGAGAGAAGTGGGGCCGCTTCAAAGGGAATTATATGGGGCACAATTCTTAGAAACTCTTGCAGAACCAGGTAGATGTTCATGGCCAAAATGAACATAATAATGAGAACTCAGATGTGTTAGGTAAAATATCTGTGTGATATATATATATTCTCCATTTACATGAACGGCAGTACAGTTCAATGACATCGCGTCCACTGTCAACCAGTAAATGAGATATATTTTCACAAGGGAAGGTTCAAAGGCCGAGGCCTACCTATCCTATGCAGGTGTTGAACCGTTGAACTCTTCTAGGTCAAAATAAAATATTTTATAAAATAATTTTATTTGACGTTTTTTCGCCAATTTCATTCATGTGGAGGATTGTTGGAAAAATACTTATGAGTAAGCATTTTGAGGCTCAATTTTAAGCATGGTCCACTTTGTGTTAGTGGTTGGTATTGAATGATTCGGATACTCCTCCGTGAGTACTTCGAAATGGTATATTCATATGCTTAAAATGATGCTTGGGTGAATGAGAAATTGTTGCTCAAAGTTCATCCATTGGTGTTGGAAAATAAAGAGAAGTTAGCTTGTCCTATATAGGAAAGCTGTAGACGGAATATTGTGCTTATATATGATTGCTCATATGTAGATGGGTAAGAGTTATAAGGATAGAGGCCCTCTCTACGTGCGCGCAGGGGGGGTGCAAATCAAAATCCAAACAGGCTTGGCTCGTGTGCACCCGCGTGTCCTGCGTACACGAATGCCGGACCAAATTATACGGGCCCGGCCCAGCCGAATTTTTACTAATCTCTACAAATTTTCAAGTTTTTTGTATTTCCATAACAGCTAATTTAATTAGCTTGGTGGTTACAAAGTTTAATTTCCATAACAGCGAATTTAATTAGCTTGGTGGTTACAACAAAGTGAAACGTCTCCCATTTATGAGATATAAATGGCTTGTTAATTTCCTTTAAATGAGCTGCGATTTCGTGTTTTATAAATAGACTCAATACTGAGTTTTTTGTTAAGAGAGAACGAAACACAGAGAAGAAATTTTCAGAGCATTTTTGTTTTTCTTTGTTTTTTTAGAAGAGTTCAAACACTTTTGTGGTTCGTTGGGAATGGGGTTTGGTGGTGCCCATACTCGTTCGGGTTTTCCGTTGTATCCTGAGAAACAATCGTCTCACGTTCTACTGCACCTACGGTAGGGGGCGAATTTGTTTTAAGGATATTGTTGTCATCAACAGACCTCGGGAAAGTGAAGAAGCAGTGGTTCGGTTCTGGATCATCAATTTCAGGGTCTAACTCTCAGCCTCCGCTCGACGGCCTATGCCTATACTCGACAGCCTCTGCCTATACTCAACAGCCTCTGCCTCTGCTCAACAGTCTCTGCCTCTGCTCAACAGTCTCTGCGTCTGCTCAACAGCCTCAGCCTCTGCTCAACAGCCTCAGCCTCCGCTCAACACCCTCTGCCTCCGCTCCCAGGGTCTAACGTTAGTGTCTAATTTCTAGGTCTGCCTAGAGGGTCTGCTGGGTTGAAAATTAGCCTAATTCGGATTTCCTTATAACTACCAATCATTGTAATTGTAATATTCTGAACTACAATCCTCACCTGAACAACCACAAAGGACGCAACAATAGCAAAAAGAGATACTGAAACTCATCAGTCGATCCAGGGAACAAAGGCCACTCTGAATAGTCAACCAAAGCAGAAAATAATGGCACGGAATAACTTAACGAAACCAAACAACCCGATATCAATGCATCAGAGTGTCTCTCATCCTCGCAGCATTCCATACACTATTCATTAAAAAACAATTTCATTAAAAAGCTTTATCATTATTTTAAAAAAAAAAAAATCGATAAATAGATTGAGTTTACTACATTTACATTCCCATATCACTTGCACTTAAATTACTAAAATCAAAGCCACCATTTTAATTTTCTATCTACTCTCAATCTCACACACACCCCCAGTTGATACCGATACGTTTTTTGCTTTGATAATTTTCCCCCTGAAATTTTGTTTTTTCTTTTTGGTGAAATAATGATGAAATTTAAAACATGAAGAATCTTTGACGGACAAATAGGATATTTGAATTTTTTGTTCAAATCTTTAAATATATATATATATATATATATCAGAAAATATAGTCTGATTTAATGAATCTGGTTATGAATCTAGATTTAGATCTTCACCAATTTTGCATTTTTATTTGAAAAAATAAATAAATAAATAAATAAAATAAAAAACTAACTAAAATTACACCTTAACGTGACTTGGGTAATCTGGGGCAAATTTGGGGCATTCCGATTCTGATCCGATAATACTACCCATGTTACAACAATCAATTTAACGGTGAGCAATTCTAATGGGTGCATTTAAAATAATAAGTTGTCTTCTTTCGGCAGAACCCTTTAAGGCCCGAAACAAAAAAGGAAAATTCACAATATATATTTGTCACAAGCCTCAACACTCAATTTTTAATGAAAGATTAATTTACATAATAAATATATGGGGATAGTTAGGTGAAATTAGGATCTAAAATTTTTATCGTATAATTTATATTTTATTTATTATTTATCTTCTAAATAAAGTTATGATTATCAATTGTAATAGTTAGTCTGAGTTTAACACGATTTATGTGGATTCGACACTCTTAACTCATGTTTATGATATACTCATGTGTTTGGTTATCTATAAATTGGCTAATTCCTATTTTTTTTCCTATATATAGAATATGTAACACACAACTACACCATCTCATGTTCTCTTATTTTATTTTTAACATTATGTCATGAAAGGTGTGTCCGGTTTTCGGGGAAAGAGTTCAAACATAATAGAAGTTCACTAGAAATAACTTGATTGTGCGCCAAAGATATTCCGTTCCCGTTTGATCATAGGAAATAAACGCCAAAAATAACTATAAGCCTCAACAGTATGAAGCAAATTTATTTTAAGAATATTGTGTGCTACACATGACTAAAGTTTTATCTCTATATCTCAGTTTTATTCACGGCTTCGCTTTTGTTAGTTTCATATTTGATCAATTAAATTTCAAAATTTTATATCCTACCGATGATATATTATTATTATTATTATATTACTAACGAGTTATTATTTTTCTCTGTTGGCAGATAAAATCCCCATAGGACGAATTCATCCTAGGACGAAAGGAAGCGCGAAGAGAAGAAGGGCGATGGAGCGAAGAGCGACAAAAAGACTTAGGACGATCGAGCCAATGGCCAGAACGAAAACTTGCGATGCAGTTATCTTCACTACCAAAACAGTTGAGCGGTTGTTCCTCCACGATCAGACAGTTAAGACACGCGACCCAGCAGTTACAAGCATGACTCGGAACTGCAAGAAGATGGTGGAACTGCTCAAGACGGTTATCAAGCGGCACTATAAAAGCTCGCCTACCCCAAGAGAATAAAAAAAACCCGAACAAATGAAGACTCAATCGAGTATATTTTATCTTTTTATTTCTTAGCTTGTAATCTAGGACTGTAACTTGTGTGCTTGTGCCCCTTGGAGGCTTATTCACTTGATTCAATACACCCCTTGATGGGAATTTATCTCAGGAGGTTTGAACCTTACACGCTCTTTTTCCCTGCACGCGTGAAACCTGTTGGACAGTTATGACCTATAGCATCACTATTTTGTAAATGATATTGTATTATTGTACAAAATCAACTATATAGTAATGAAATTACCTTTTACCGTTTTGTAATTTATTTACTTTGATATATAAATGGTAAAAGTCCCTATGATTAGTTTCGGATTGAGATGATATGAGACAGTATCAATCCATAAAGGTTTAATCATTAAATATCTCTAGTCGTAGTATTATCGAGATTGGACATCGATAATGCGGAATAGACTAGTATTGCACTTGTGCGCGTTGTGAGGGCACAACGGCATAGTTCTCATATATTTAAGTATAGGATACTTATGCAAGTGCGGTAGGAGGTTGTGTTTTACCGGTGGTATGGAAAACAACTTCGCTCTGGATAGACCTCGCGGAATCTCATTGGTAGTATGTCTGTGTGTCTATGGGAGTCTGCTTCAGGGTAGGTGTATGTGGTCTTAACCTGAGACTTGCATCGCTAATACTTACGACAATAGGTAGACTTTGGTTTTGGTCGTCCAGAGCTTTAACAGGTTCTGTGTACGCCTCTTCTGGGTTTATCGAGAATCGTAGTGTATTGGATGTGATGTCAAGATGGAAGTATCACTTCAGACATATGGAGATGATGATCGCGCAGGAATACATAACTAGTTCTCTATAAAGGTTACAACCATCGGGATAATATGACAAGGTCAAGATTATCCGATTCAAAGAGGCTAGTTGTTTGATATCCGATATATGTTTCATACGGGGCAGACACATCTCCAGCCCCAGGCCTTACATGTGATCATCCGATATTGGACTACTATACACAATACTACGGTATACTACGCCTGATAAAGATCATATATTCCAGTAAGAATATTTCTGGAGAATTGGGTAGGCATGGCACTTTGCTAGAAGCCAACCATGTCTTGTAAATCGGTTAAGACGTAGTACTAGGTACGTACGTGTTCGGATAGTCCGACAACCGTATTTACTGCCAACATATCCAAAGATCTCTTGGGTCGCTTCCCGAAGATACACCAATGATGTTTGATTCGAACTTTATTAATCTGGGATTAACAACGGAGAAATTTTATCTGGGATAAAGTACTATTTGAAGAGAGAGAAAGATTAATTTAGAATTAATCGATGAAATAATATATTCGATATATTAAACGAAATTAGATTTCGACGCGAAATTAAAATTGGATTTTAATTCGGGCAAATGAATTAATTTAGAATTAATTCGTGAGCGACGTGAATAGTGATTACACTAGGCATAATTATTTAATTACGTCGCGATGAAAATTCGTTAATTCGGAATTAGCGAAACCGAGCCCGGAAGTGTTTGCGAGCCCACTCGTATTTTGAATCGTGTGGGGCCCACAAGTCACATCGCGAGGTCACATCACAAGTCAAATAAAGTGGATGGATGTCAAAATCACTATTGAAGATTTTTTCACTATTCACCTAGACTAGGTGGCCATTTAATGGTGATTTAAATAAAAGGGGATGGCTTTTTGACTTGATTTTATTTACACCATTTATGGTATTAATTAAACTTTTTCTTTAAGAAATAAAACAAAGCAAATATTCTTCTTCTCCTCTCTAAAAATCGTGAGCTTCATGGTAGAAAATTGGATTTTCATTTTCTTCATTTGCTAGCACAAAACATTGAATCAAATGAGGTGTTAGGGAAACTAACACAAGAGCATGGATCTTTGAAAGCTTGGAGCTTGGAACCATTTTCTTCTTGGCCGAATTCCATCACCATTTTTCACCCTTGGCCGAACCTACTTGGAGCTTAGAGGAGTTCATTTTGTTGTTCATCACACTCAAAACCGATCTATGTAAGTATGATTCCGCCATACTTCATTATGGATTATTCATTCATATATATTTATATATGCTCTTTTGATCTTGGGACATGGATTAGAAATTCCAACAATTGTATCATTGAGCTTAAAGAGCATGAAATATATTAGGGTAATATTTGGGCAAAATTGATTGAAGCATGATTTGATGATTTTGATTGATTAAGTATGCTTAATGTATGTACATTGTGTTATACATTATCAATTTCATGAAAAATAAATTGGATTAATTTTCCCCCCTTTGAGAGGCTTGGCCGAATACTACCTAGGCATTGGACTTGGTATTTTGTTGTTTATAAGATCATTGGATGACTTTAAACAGACATAAAATGACGATTTGTGATTCGATTGGATTGAAAACGAAATCGGTAAAATTTATCACCATGGCCGAATGCAAAGAGGCATATTAGGGACTTGATTTTTTTATTAAATAATATTGGACATGTATTTAAGATAAAAATATGATTAATGGATTAATTTGATATTTTGGAAATATTGATTTAAAGGATTAATCATGATATTACACTTTAATTAATTAAGTTAAAAAAATTGGAATTTTAAAATTTGATTAATTGGGCTTAATTATGAATTGGGCCTAAAACTATTATATTTGGGCATAATGGGCTTGGTTGGGCCAAGTTGGTTTGGGCCAATTGGATTGGATCCAAATTGTGCCTAAATCATTCCATTAAGTCCAAATATAATAAATGGGCTTTTATGTTTAATTGGGCCTTATGGGCTTGATATTGATTTTATGGCAAATGAGGGTGATTCCTTATTGGGCTTGGTAATTGGGTTTGACCCACATTGACCAAAGCCCAAAGCCTAATGAAATCAATTGAAAGCCCATCGGACTTTAATTAAACGGACATTGGATGTTAGTTGGGCTTTGAGACCCGATAAATCTAAGTCATAAAAGCGCATTAAAAGTGTAAATATTTAATTTTGAATTAAATAAATGGATTAGTATTGAATACGACTTAAATTGGATTTAACGAGTAGTTCGATATAATTCATGAATTCGTACCTTAAGTACTTATTCTCAAACGAGTTGGACTCGCCAAAATCAAACCGTTGTTTGAACATTGGATTGTCACCTAATTAAAGACTAATTAATTGGATTAAATTGGTTGTAAAACATGCCTTGAATGAATGAATGTGGATGTGATGAATGAATAGTGTATATCATATGGATATTAGAAGGGAAGGGTAATTTTAGAAATTATTGTAATTTAGAATTTATAAATTGGACCTGCGTGTCCAGCCTTTCTCTTATTATCTCTTTGTATTCTCTTCTCACCTAATTCCCCTCAATGTAAATGAGGTTTCTCTTATTGTATTATGTAATTGGGTAGAAGTAGAATAGTGCTAGCCGGGGAGCGGAAAGGGAGTGTTTGTTCTAGGAACAAGTTGTTGTATATATCCATCCGCATATCACTATTATTTTATTTTTCGCGCTTTATGATGTGTTAGAAGCATGCTTAGGGGTGTATGATGATGAGACCTAACAAAGATAATTAATTGGTTGCCAATTACGCGAAAATCCCTCAAACAATATTAAGTGATTTTCCTTCCGTTGAGTGATTCTTACTCAAGATCCAAAATTGGCATTGGTTTGTTGGCCAAAGTCAAGACCTTTGTCAATTGAGGATGTGTTTAAATCATGAGAGTTTTGTACCATATCGGTGTCTTGTCCAAGTTGTGATTTGTTGGCCAAAGTCAAGATAACTTCTTGTCCATCGACATTGATTACGAAACTTTCCATGTCAGTGGGTCCCGCTTAACTGGAATCATTAAGTTTGTTGTGCCAAAGCCAAGGCTTAGTTGATTCAAAGGAAAAGGTTAGGAAAATATATTGGATACATTGGCATATGTATTATACATATATATGTTTCAGACTTGGATGTCCACCTACCGGATCTAGGAGTTGGATAAGATCCAATTGATCTTCGAGATCTACCTAGTTAAATATCATACAACTTGTTGGCCAAAGTCAAGGTTGTGTGTTATTTAACAGGATCCTAGCCCACTAGGAAACTGGATTTCCCGAGTACTCGACAGAGGGTTAGAGACTAGAAGAAAATAGTGGGAGGCTAGTATTGAATTTGCAATTTCATTCAGATACTTAGCTTTACGCGTTTTCAAAATTATTTCGTCTATATTTTAATATTAGTTAGACTAATACAATGTTATTTTTTTGTAACAGTTTAAAACTGTACCCATTTATCATTAACTAGATAGTTGGACTATCGTAGTTAAGATGGCAGGAAAGGGAAATGTTCGAGATATTATCATGGGTGAGAATGTCTTCAAGGGCACGAACTTTGCCGACTAGGAAATGAACCTAAGGATAGTCCTTGGGGCGGAGAGGCTGCTATATACTATACAAAAACCTCTCGGGCCTAAACCCATTGACCCACTTGAGCTGGAGCTTTGGAAGACTCACAGCGATGATTGTGATACGACTCAGTCCATCATGCTTGCTTCCATGACTCAACATTTTCGTCGTCAGAATAGGGACTTGGATCCTTATAACATGATGGCAAGATTGCATTATCTCCACCGCTCTTAAAAGAGGATTGAGAGATATGAGTTAGTGAAGAAGCTCTTTCATTCACGTATGACAGATGGCATGTCTGTTGAAGCCCATAGGGCACAGATGATAGCTGACATTGATGAGTTGGCCAAAATAGGGATAGTCTTAGAGGCTGAGCTTACTATAGACATGCTCCTACAATCGCTCCCCGATACCTGGAAATAGATTATCATCAACTACAAGTTGATGGATACTGATGATACTCTTAGAGAGTTATTATCAACTCTCAAGGAAGCAGAGAAAGAGCTAGTGAAAGGCAACAAGCGCGAGGCGCACTTTGCATCGACATCTCAGACGCCAAGGGCTAGGCCCAAGACGACTGGAGGTGTGAGAAAGAAGAAGCACAGAAAGAAGGGCAAGGCCAAATCGTGGATGGTTTCTGGGAAGCCAAAGGACAAGTCTCAAGATATTTTCCTACAATGTGGCAAGTGGGGTCACTGGAAGCGTGACTGCCGCATGAACAAGGCACTCAGAAAGGAGATCAATGTGGGCAAGGCCCGGCCTTAGGTATGTTTGTTATTGAAATAAACATGGCTACTTCTAGTTTTAAAAATTGGATTTTTGATTCAGGTTGTGGTACTCATATATGTACTGATGTGTAGAATCTACAGAATAGCAGGAGACTGACTTCAGAGGAGACTGATCTACGCGTTGGAAATGGAACTCCTGTTGTTGTTTTAGCCGTGCGCACTTTTATTTTAGAACTGCCATCGGGGCATGTACTTAAACTTAATGACTGTTATTATGTACCTAGTTTGACTAGGAATATTATATATGTTTCTATGTTAACCCAATATGGGTACACTTTTGTATTTAGAATCACTGGGTGTTATTTATATATAAATTATATAGAAATTTGCACTTCTGATGCAAGTAATGGTCTTTATATTTTGAATATAAATGAATCTCCAACATATAAGTAACAAACAAAAGGCTTAAAAAGAGTGATCCAAAGGATGAAACTTATATGTGGCATTGTCTTCTAGGACACATAAACAAGACTCGCATATCCACACTTTCGAAGAGTGGGTACTTGGACGGATTTGATCCAAATTCATATGACGTCTGCGAATCTTACTTATAAGGCAAAATGTCTAAATCACCTTTTAGCGGTAAAGGTGAACGCGCCACTAAACTGTTAGCCCTCGTTCATAGTGACATATGTGGGCACATGTCTAGCCAGGCTAGAGGTGGATATCATTACTTCGTAACCTTTACGGATGATGCATCGCGTTATGGTTATGTATACCTTATGAAACACAAGTCAGAAACTTTTGAGAAATTCAAAGAGTTTCGACACGAAGTTGAAAAACAAACAGGCAACAGTATTAAGACATTACGGTCAGACCGTGGTGGCGAATACTTGAGTAACGAGTTTTTTGATTACCTAAAAGAATATGGTATTCTTTCACAGTGGACTCCTCCTGGAACACCACAATTAAACGGTGTGTCCGAACGGAGAAATCGTACTTTGTTGGACATGGTAAGGTCGATGATGAGTCGCACTGAGCTACCTATTTCCTTCTGGGGATATGCATTAGAAAGTGCAATTCTTATTTTGAATAAGGTTCCGTCAAAGTCTGTTCAACAGACTCCGTATGAGATATGGACATGAAAGAGACCGAGTTTCTCATTCCTGAAGATTTGGGGATGCTGGGCATATGTTAAACGTTTGGAAGGTACCAAACTTGAACCTAAATCGGATAAATACCTATTCGTAGGATATCCTAGGGAACCAAAGGATATTACTTCTATCACCCACAAGAGAACAAAGTGTTTGTTGCTCTACATGCATTTTTCCTTGAGAAGGAATTCTTAAATGCAGTGATTAGTGAGAGGAAAGTAGAACTCGATAAAATCGTAGTAATACTATTCCTGGCAATGAATCATCAACGGGACATGAACAGTCCATCCGGGATGAGACTGTACCACAATCTTCAAATACACAAGGACCGCGTAGATCAGAGAGAATTAGGATAGTACCTGAGAGGTACGGATTCCTGATCTCGCCTCATGTAGATATTATTCTTATTGAGGATAATGAACCGGCTACGTATGAGGAAGCGATGCAAGATATCGATTCCGCTTTATGTCAAGAAGCCATGAAGGCCGAAATAGATTCTATGTACACCAACCAAGTTTGGACACTGGTTGATGCACCAGAAGGCGTAAAGCCTATTGGATGCAAATGATTCTTCAAGAAGAAGACCGACATGGATGGCAACGGGTATCGTCAACGACATGGTGTCGATTATGACGAAACTTTCTTACCTGTTGCCATGATTAAATCCATTCGGATAATGCTTGCGATAGCTGCATATCATGATTACGAGATATGGCAGATGGACGTCAAAACTGCTTTCCTTAACGGAAACCTGTTGGAGGATGTTTATATGCAACAACCTGACGGTTTTGTAGTACCTAGACTTGCAAACAAGGTTTGTAAGTTAAATCGGTCCATTTATGGGCTGAAGCAAGCATCGCGGTCATGGAACCAACGTTTTGATGGGATCATATAAGAATATGATTTCATTCAAAATGAAGATGATCCTTATGTATACAAGAAGGTTAGTGGGAGTGCACTGACTTTTATTGTCCTTTATGTCGACGACATATTGCTTATTGGCAATGACATTCCCATGTTAACGTCGGTGAAAGCTTGGCTTTCATTGAAATTCTCCATGAAATATCTGGGAGAAGCAGCATTTATTCTGGGAATAAAACTCTACCGGGATAGATCTAGAAAGCTGCTTGGACTCTCCCATAGTACATATATTGACAAAGTGTTGAAGCGATTCAACATGGATCAATCCAAGAGGGGATTGTTGCCAATGTCACATGGTGTCTATCAATCTAAGGACATGTGTCCTAAAACTCAAGATGAGAGAGACAACATGAGTCGGACATCGTTCGCCTCGGCAGTCGGATCGATCATGTATGCCATGATATGTACGCGACCTGATGTCTCTTATGCTTTGAGCATGTGTAGTCGCTATCAGGCCGATCCAGGTGAAGGTCACTGGATAGCAGTTAAGAGTATCCTTAAGTATCTTAGAAGAACTAAGGATGCTTTCTTAATATATGTGACCGGCGTAAACACTCGCGTATAACGTAAGCGCACGTATCGTTCAAGTAGTATAAAAATATCGATCCCACGAGGACTTAATTCCTACTATTGTTATTAATGTCGAATCTATTTATTTACAGGTATCTAATTGTAGGGAGAAGGGAATTGATTGCTTTGGTTAGTTGAATGTGGAATTGCTTAATTAAAATAAAAATAAAATAAACTAAAGAAAATACTAAGGAAAATAACAAAAGACTCAAAAAGATCTAGGGTCGTGACACCACACAATATCTTCCTAAAGGTGAATTGACTCTCCTATCTATGTGTAATTAATTAACTTGCTAACTTGGAACACGAAAACTATGTAAAAGCCTCTATCGATGGTCAGACGCAAATACCCAGTATAACCCAATTGAACCATATTCCTATGTCAATCACATTACCTGGATTCATTAAGACCAAGTTCCAATTATAGCTACCCCCGCCTGACAGGTATATTCATATCCTGTAAGGAAATCTATTAAAGGGTTATCTATCCTTAAGGAAGATCGTGGGCTATTGAATCTAAGGCTGAAATCTAAAATCCCTATGTCTAGTTCATTTTAGATTTACCCCATCAATCTTATTAATGGCCAGTTAACAAGACGCATTAAGCTTAATACTCAATAAACAAACTAAAGAACTACCCAAAAAGAAAATCAATTATTAAGTGTGTGGATATTGTGTTTCATCACTTCCCTAGAATAAAAATAAAATGCTGGGGGTTGGGGGATCCACTTTTACTATTTATAATTTAGATATCTCCCTTAATATAATACAGAAATTAAACGTGCTATTACCGACCAGCCATAAAGGCGGTATTCCTTATTAAGTCAAATGAAGTCCGATTAGTCATAAAGGCGGTAATAGTATTTGAACATAAACCAGCCATATAGGCGGTAATTATCTGTCACCTAAAGACCAGCCATACAGGCGGTGCCACATTATGTCAAATAAATAAAACCAGCCATTAAGGCGGTAATCTTTCATATTTTGAATTATAATTTCCATATTATATTTAAGGGAGATTAATCTAAATTAAAATAATAAAAGCTTCACCTTATCCCCAGCGGAAAATTAAATACTAAACTTTAAGAAAGGTAGAAGAAGAGAACTACTATTATTACTGAAAATTAAAAGACATAAATTAAAAATATTATTTATATATACAAAAATAGTTGCTTCCTATAAAAATCAGAGGAAATCCTCCAAGCGAAAGAAAGACGAAAAAATGAACTGAGGAGCCTTCAATTTATAGCCAAAATTCGGGCCAGGTCGTCGCGACACCGAAATTGGCCTAGCGTCGCGACGCTGGCCTTGGTCAACGCGTTTCATGCGGGGTCAGCGTACGCGGGTGTCGGCTACAATGATTGGACACGTGGCGAGCGCTGGTTGGTCGGCTTTTCGGTCCAATGAAATCACGCCACGTGTCACGCTTTGGTTGGCTGGAAATTCGGTCCAATGAGATTTCGCCACGTGTCGTTCTCTGATTGGTTACAGATTCGGTCCAATGAGATTGTGCCACGTGTCACGCGATTTGATTTGGTCCAATGAGATGCTGACACGTGGCGTCCGGCGTATTTTAGCAGTCAACGGCGCACGTTAGCAAGTCAACGGCGCACGTTAGCAGGTCAACTTCTCAGATCTTGACATGTGGCAGGCGGCGCACGTTAGTAGGTCCGGTGCACGATCAGCATCGCGATGCTGAGTCTTTGGTGTCGCGACGCGCAGTAAACCCAAATTTTCCAGGTGACCCATTTTTGTCCGTTTTGGCCCCAATTTGTCTTCAATGCCTCCAATTCATCTCAAATGCTTCCCAACTTTATTTATCTGCAAAACAACACAAAAATACATCCAAACGTTCACAAAACTCGAGAAACTAATCAAAATATTAAGTCAGATGAGTGGGAAAAAGTGATATAAATACCACTCATCACACCCTCAAACCTACCATTTTGCTAGTCCTCGAGCAAGACAGAAAATAAAATTACTTGAAAATAAAATTAACTAAGCCACTTTCGTAGGGATCACGATTGCATTTAGCGTATGCAACAAGCCTTTAAACCCCTAGGTGTCCCTAGTGGACGAGTTATAGTCTCGTGAGGGCTTACATCAATGATACTCACAAACATTTTACAAAAGTAAAAAGTTAGTTAAAACTAATGCACACAGAAGCAAAAAGACAAGCGAAAAAGAAAAGCTAGTGACTAGTTAGGTGAAACTTCTACTCCAAGTTACTAGTTGTTTTGTTTCTTTCTAAATTAACGAATAAGTAAATTCTCCGATTATAATTACCATTCTCCATATACACAGCCAACAAAAATTAACCAATTCATTTTTGCCCACAACAGTCATAAGTGCAGTTGATAAGAGAGTAATATTTTTGTCCTAAAGTTCTATCAGATTTCACACCTTTTTGTAGCAATGGAATAATTTTTCTGATTTTTCTGATTTTTTTTCTTTCTTTTTCTGATTTAGACTTTTTATTTATATACAATACCTTCCGTCTATGTAGCGAGCTTTGGGTCGGTGGCTCACAAAGCAGTTGGCTTTAGGACACCAGGTGTTAAGACACCCCTAAGGACTTAGTAACCCAGACTTCAGATATTTTTTCTACAACATCTTCGATCCATGTAACGAGCTTTGGGCCAGTGACTCCCAAACCAGTTGGTTTTAGGGCACTAGGTGTTAAAACACCCTTACAGACTTAATAACCCGGATCTTAGATGCTTATTTTTGAACATCAAAATTTTTTTTTTACTCCATTGTCATTTATAGATGCTTCCTCCAATTAAACTAGAGCACGGAATATTACAAACTTTTCAAATACACCTCATGTCTATATGTTACTATGCATATTGATAATATCTGCCAACCTAGCATATGAAGATCCATTTTAGTCCGTTTTATGGAGAATCTACAAATTAAATAATTTAAAAGGAAATAAAACAAAATTAACTTATTTCGAAAATGGTTTGAAAAATGTTTCTCACCAAATTCACCAGACTAATCAAATTAAAAACACAAAAACGTAAATATTTTTTTTTGATTTTTTTTGTAAAATTTTTCAATTTTTTTTTGTATTTTTCGAAAAATTTTGGACTAAAAATAAAAACAACACATAAACTAAAAACAAGATATTAATCAACTAAATCCCTCCCCCAAACCTAAATAAGACATTGTCCCCAATGTCTTAAACGGTAAAAGAAGAATTTAGAAAATCGTACCTGGTTAGCTGAACTACCGATTAAGATCTATATCCAGTTTTCGCTTCTTACCACGATCATTGTCTGACCAGTCCAACTTGGAGAGAATGGGGTCGATCTTCGGTTCAAAGTCAAGGATTTGGTCTATCAATTCATCGGCCTTTGTCGCAGTCAGGAAAATATCTTGTACTGATTTGGTGACGAATTCCTGTCTCTTGGCTTCCGTAAGAAATACAAACAGAAAGTCGAATAAATACTCAATATTGAGTAAACCAATGGGCTTCCGATGAATATTCAAGTACGCCCATGATGCCACAGTGAATATTTCTTCAAATGTTCCGAGCCCTCCTGGTAACTCAATGAAAGCGTCTACAGTATTGACCATTTCACGGAGCTGTTCAGACATACTCGATACAATGCGCTCATCTCCGTTTTTTTGTCCAATTAAGTGCTCATCCGCCAAAGGTTTTAGAATGATTCCCAAAACATGGCCGCCACTGTCCTGAACGGCTTTTGAAATACTTCCCATCAATTCGAAATTGCCACCGCCATATACCAGGTGCATATTTCTTTCCGCTATGACTCGCCCTAATTCCTTCGCAGCCTCGATGAATTCTGGTTTATTACCAGAATTAGATCCACAGAAAACACAAATTCTCTTGAAGCGCTTGTAGGCATTGTATTTTTGCATGTGAAACCGATGATGAGTCTCATTTGGAGGCACTACCTTTTTGAGTCATGAAAACCGCGGGAAACGGATGTCGGAAGGGGAATTCAGAATAAATAAGGTTCACTATTTTCGTTCGTGCTGCGTTCGTGTAGGCGTTCGAACGGAAGGCAGATTTCGGGCGTTCGTGTCACGTTCGATCAGGCGTTCGAATGGTGTCGGTAATTCTGGTTTTGCTGCTAGCCTCACACCCCAGCCCATTTAGCTCCCCAAAGCCCATAAAACACATCCCAAATTAAATTAAATAAATATTAATTAAACATTAACTAATAAGATAATAATTAAATTAATTAAGTAAGATATTTACCAAACATAAAATAAACAATTACCAACTTAAACTAAAATCATGCCTAAAATAAACAAATCACACATTAAATCAAAATATAATCATGCCTAATTAAAATCAATCAACCAATTATATTCCCAATCTAATAAGATTATTCCCAAACTTAAAATATTGTATGCCTAAATAACAACAATCAAATATTCAACCTTCCTAATTCACCAAATTTTGTCCCCCCAATCAATCAAATCCTTTCCTTGTTTAAAACCAAATCATATCCTAATTAAATGCACAAAATCCCTTCCCTTGTCAACCCTAACCCTTCTCTATATAAACCACTCTTCACCAAACCTTTTAGCTTCTTGGAGACACACAACCTAAGACAACCTAAGACACAACCTAAGACACAACCGAACACACCCAAGAACAAAATCAAAAACCAAAACAGAAAACAGAAACACAGAGGAAAACAGCAGCAAAACAGAGTTAAAATAGTGGCTTGAGCAGCGAAACAGCAAAGGGAAACGCAAACCAGTGAACCAGAAAAGTTACGGAGCTTTACCCCTTTCGATCTCCGCGAAACGCAAGTCCGAGGACAATCAAAAGGTTAGACCTGAGGGTATTCTTCACACTTATTCCTATTTAAGTTCTGTTCATTTATCTCGATTATATTTTCTGCATTTGTTGTATTTGTTGCATATACGATGTTTGTTGTGAATTTTGGATGAAAGGCATGCCGCCTCTTGTGGTATATAGGATGGAAACCCGGACGTAAATTTCATAGCCGATTCCGAATGGACGGTAGTATGATCTGTACTCGGGCCACAACTCCACGTATCACTTGAGTAAACGGCATGTTCATTTGTTTAATTTTGAGTTGTTTAATTATTCCGCCGTTTAATTTGCTGCATGATATTTACTTATGTAATAATGAGAAAAGCTCATGGGCTTAGTAAGTGCGATGAAAGGTCCTCTAATTGAAGAGGTTAAAATCCTTTACCACGATGCTTCGCCGCGCCAAGTATCTTTGTGTTTACTTCTGTCTTTATTTTATGCATATTGTATGTTCATTGCGCATGGGCTTAGTAAGTCGGATTAAAGGCACTCCGCCTCACGGGGATAAGATCCTTATCACGATGCTTCGCCGCGCTGGATGACGTATATTCGATTGGACGTGAGATGTGTTCAATCGGATATACAAAGTCCGATAACTCGTCTTTGTTATTATGCCTTTACTTTTATTGTATGTTCATTGCGCATGGGCTTAGTAAGTCGGATTAAAGGCACTCCGTTTCACGGGGATAAGATCCTTACCATGATGCTTCGCCGCGCCCCTTTAGCTTTCATGTATCGCGTCAACTTCCATGCATCAGGTCTGTCCCCGTTCGAACGCGTTCACGAACGCAACTCGAACGCGCATACATTTTGCCTTATCATGCATCAGGTCTCATTTCCATTCGAACGCGTTAACAAACGCCATACGAACGTGAGCATTCTGTTTCATTTCCGTTTGAACGCGTTAGCAAATGCCATACGAATGTGAGCATTCTGTTTCATTTCCGTTCGAACGCGTTCACGAACGCTCTATGAACGTGAGCATTTCATGCATCAGGTCTGTCCCCGTTCGAACGCGTTTACGAACGCAACTCGAACGCGCATACATTCTGCCTTATCATGCATCAGGTCTCATTTCCGTTCGAACGCGTTCACGAACGCCATGCGAACGTGAGCATTCTGTTTCATTTCCGTTCGAACGCGTTTACGAACGTTACACGAACGCGAACATACTGAACTGAAACATATTCATCACATGCCATGTATAACTGTTGCTTAAGTGATTTTCTTGATGAAACCACACATAGTTGTTCTTATCTTTGTGCACATAATAATGAAGAGCATGTTTATTCCCTATAATTGCATTATCTACCTTAGTCTTGGCTTAATGTATTATGATTTATGCGTCCATGTTGTGAAAGCATGTGAACATTATTTCATGTGGTATATCGGATGGAAACCCAGACGTAAATTCCGTAGCCGATTCCGAATGGACGGTAGTGCGGTTTGTACTTGGGATACAATTCCACGTACCACTTGGAAAAGTATTCACATGCATGCTTGCATTTATGTTTATATGAATGATTAAATGCTTGTGATGTTATGTGTTGTTAGAAATACTTTTAAGCATGTGAATTTGGCAATAAGATTTGACTTCATGTATGTTAGTTGTGAACTTTACTTTTAAGCATGCTAATTTAGGATTGTGGTGCACTTGGAAATATATGTCATAGGCTTGGTTAGATTATTGCATAAATCTTTACATTACAAGTGGCATAAGTAAGGGACCATTCCGAACCCAATGGTTTGAGGTCTTCCCTTGCGAGGGGTGAGTGCGGCCTTAAATCTTTGTCCCGGTTCACACCGGGTGGCGACTCCATCACTCTCCGGTTTAGTCCTCCGTTGGCTACTCCGTACTCCCAACTAGGCCCCCGAGCCTAGAACAGCATGCGTCGTCCAGATCCCACTGTGTTCCCACAGCGCTGCTGTGATGTTGCTTCCATTTTCTCTCTCTTATTTAGATGTGTATTTGGATGTGTCGAAGAGAAAAATGAATTGCTGAATTTATAGACCTGAAAATGGGTGAGTAATAATTGCACTAGTACCTGCCAAATAATAATTATTAGAAGAACGTTAAAATAAATCGTGAAAAGTCAAAAAGTATAAATTTTGTCGGCGAAAATAAAGATAAAAATAAAAGAAAAGCAAATCAAAACAATAATTAAGGCAACATAATTGTGTACTCAATACGCCACTCGCTAGTATAAATTTATGAGAATGCGTCTCAAGAATTCATTCCTTACTCAGCCATCACTCATGATTTATCTTTCATCTTTGCGATCTCCAAACACCTTTCCTTCTGTCTTAAAAATGCTCCTTTTGTGCTTTTACCTGAAATACTAACACACAAAGTTAAAAATTCTACAACATGTATACACAAATATATGAAAACAAAAATTATACAAAATATTGCATGGGTTGCCTCCCTGCTAGCGCTAAATTTTACGTCTTCAGCCAGACGTGACTGAAATTTATTTCTCAAGGAGTTTTCAGCGTCGTTTTGGATGTCCGATTAAAGATAATCCCATGAGCGTTGCTTTTGAAGGGTCTCTTCCAACGGGAAGGTGGCAAAAAGAATTTTGTCTCATTCAGTGCTTGTGCCACCTTTTGGCTTCTTGTCGCTCCAGTGGTACCTGAAAAGAAAGAAAGAAAATCAGGAGGTCTCGTATGGTGCTTGACTTGGAATGGAAGTTCCATCATGTCAAGCTTCTGGGTGATTTCTCTAAATTGTACTCCCCAACACAGTGATGTTTCGCCTGAATTCACTGGATCTTTAATAAGGTCAGACATTTGCTCCTCCATTTGCTCTGCTTCTTGCTCCACATTTTCTTCACAGATGTATTTTAGGATCTTCGCGTTCAGTTCTTCGTCTGTCATCTGTGAAATGCATATTCCATAATTATTATCTTGAGGATGTAAAGATGTGTCTGACATTAGGTCTTCATCCTCTGGTTTGGCTGGAATAGATGGTTTAGGTAGATCTTCATCAAACATCTGTGCAAAGCAATCTCCAAGATCATCGGCCCGAGGATGTAAAATTATGTATGTCTGTAAGCTTTTATCCTCTGTGGTCTGTAATTCTTCCTCGAACATCATTGCATTGCACGATCCAAGATCTTCTAATTGAGGATACATAATTTCATCCTTAATTTTTGTTGGTACAAACGGTTCAACTTCATCATCAGAGTCAGAATCTGAATAATAGAAATCAAATAAAGACTTCGCTGGTGTGGGCTCCAGAACCGATACATCTGGTTGTTGATACTGCTCAGCCTCCTCCTGTATTGAAGTGTCATTGTGGATTTCTGGGTACTCGAAGGCTTCCTCAGTGTCATCTGGAAATTGTTCCTCAGGTATATAGTTCTGGTTTTCTGTTAATTGTCTTGCTTGATCTGTCAGTCTCTGAATTGATGCTGATTGTCTCTGAATACTTTGAAATTGATTCTGGCATGTTTCAATCATTGCATCCAACTTTTCGTCTTGTTTCTTGATCCAATCTTTGAGCATGTTAATCACCTAATCTTCTTCTGATGGTTCTGGTTCTTGATGAAGATCGTATGTGGATGGTGGATAAGATGGAAAATGTGGTTCTGTAAAATGTGATGGTGTTTCATAGCATGATTGTCTCCAGAAATTCTCCCACTCTGAATGGTATATACATTGATCGCTCGGGTGGTTACAATCACAAATAACACATCTCCTCATCTCGTTCTGATGAGCAAATGTAGTATTGCTTAGTTCTGGCATCCAATGATAGTCGTAGGGCTGGACAACAGGCCTCATAAAATCGGACTGTTGCCCAGACTTTGGGTGTATCTACGTATAAGGCTCGTAATCTCTCATCTCCTAGTAGTGTTCCATTTTTCAACCACCTGAAAATATAAGAAAGAAATAAAAATTACAGATAAAAATAAAAGAAAATTAGATACAAGTAAATTAGATAGTTTCAAATTTAAAAACTCAAGAAATATAAGTCCCCGGCAACGGCGCCAAAAACTTGACCGGCGTAAACACACGCGTATAACGCAAGCGCACGTATCGTTCAAGTAGTATAAAAATATCGATCCCACGAGGACTTAATTCTTACTATTGTTATTAATTGTTGAATCTATTTATTTACAGGTATCTAATTGTAGGGAGAAGGGAATTGATTGATTTGGTTGGTTGAATGTGGAATTGCTTAATTAAAATAAAAATAAAATAAACTAAAGAAAATACTAAGGAAAATAACAAAAAACTCAAAAAGATCTAGGGTCGTAACACCACACAATATCTTCTTAAAGGTGAATTGACTCTCCTATCTATGTGTAATTAATTAACTTGCTAACCTGGAACACGAAACTATGCAAAAGCCTCTTCCGATGGTCAGACGCAAATACCCAGTATAACCCAATTGAACCATATTCCTATGTCAACCACATTACCTGGATTTATTAAGACCAAGTTCCAATTATGGCTACCCCCGCCTGACAGGTATATTCCTATCCTGTAAGGAAATCTATTAAAGGGTTATCTATCCTTAAGGAAGATCGTGGGCTATTGAATCTAAGGCTGAAATCTAAAATCCCTATGTCTAGTTCATTTTAGATTTACCCCATCAATCTTATTAATGGCCAGTTAACAAGACGCATTAAGCTTAAGACTCAATAAACAAACTAAAGAACTGCCCATAAAAAGAAAATCAATTATTAAGTGTGTGGATATTGTGTTTCATCACTTCCCTAGAATAAAAATAAAATGCTGGGGGTTGGGGGATCCACTTTTACTATTTATAATTTAGATATCTCCCTTAATATAATACAGAAATTAAACGTGATATTACCGACCAGCCATAAAGGCGGTATTCCTTATTAAGTCAAATTAAGTCCGACCAGCCATAAAGGCGGTAATAGTATTTGAACATAAACCAGCCATATAGGCGGTAATTATCTGTCACCTAAAGACCAGCCATATAGGCGGTGCCATATTATGTCAAATAAATAAAACCAGCCATTAAGGCGGTAATCTTTTATATTTTGAATTATAATTTCCATATTATATTTAAGGAGATTAATCTAAATTAAAATAATAAAAGCTTCACCTTATCCCCAGCGGAAAATTAAATACTAACATTAAAGAAAGGTAGAGGAAGAGAACTACTATTATTACTGAAAATTAAAAGACATAAATTAAAAATATTATTTATATATACAAAAATAGATGCTTCCTATAAAAATCAGAGGAAATCCTCCAAGGAAAGCACGAAAAAATGAACTGAGGAGCCTTCAATTTAAAGCCAAAATTCGGGCCAGCGTCGCGACACCGAAATTGGCCTAGCGTCGCGACTATGAACTTGGTCAACGCGTTTCACGCGAGGTCAGCGTACGCGGCTGTAGGCTGCAATGATTGACACGTGGCGAGCGCTGGTTGGTCGGCTTTTCGGTCCAATGAAATCACGCCACGTGTCACGCTCTAGTTGGCTGGAAATTCGGTCCAATGAGATTTCGTCACATGTCGTTCTCTGATTGATTGCAGATTCGGTCCAATGAGATTGTGCCACGTGTCACGCGGTTTGATTTGGTCCAATGAGATGCTTACACGTGGCGTCCGGTGCATTTTAGCAGTCAACGGCGCACGTTAGCAAGTCAACGACGCAAGTTAGCAGGTCAACTTCTCAGATCTTGACATGTGGCAGGCGGCACACGTTAGCAGGTCCGGTGCACGTTCAGCGTCGCGACACTGAGTCTTTGGTGTCGCGACGCGCAGTAAACCCAAATTTTCCAGGTGACCCATTTTTGTCTGTTTTGGCCCCAAATTGTCTCCAATGCCTCCAATTCATCTCAAATGCTTTCCAAACTTTATTTATCTGCAAAACAACACAAAAATACATCAAAACATTCACAAAACTCGAGAAACTAATCAAAATATTAAGTCAGATGAGTGGGAAAAAGTGATATAAATACCACTCATCAATATGGAGATGGAGAACTTGAGGTATCTGAGTATACCGATGTAAGTTTCCAAACCGAAAAAGACGACTCTAAGTCACAATCAGGGTACATATTTTGTTTGAATAACGGAGCAGTGAGCTGGAAATCTTCCAAGCAAGATACTGTTGCCGATTCAACAACAGAAGCGGAGTACATTGCTGCAGCTGAAGCAGCAAATGAGGCAGTTTGGATACGAAAATTCCTAATTGGATTAGGAGTAGTTCCATTAGAAGCTGAGCCCGTTCCATTGTATTGTGACAATAATGGGGTTATAGCGCAGGCTAAGGAACCAAGGTCTCATCAACGATCCAAGCATGTTCTTCAAAGATTCCATCTGATTCGTAAGATCATACATCGTGGCGATGTGAAGATCGACAATGTTGCATCAGATAACAACATTGCAGATCCGCTGACGGAAGTCATACCACAGAAAAAATTTGAGCGACATGTACATAGTTCAGGTATTAGATGCTTGAGTGACTGGCTATAGGCCAAGTGGGAGATTATTGGACAGTTATGACCCATAGCGTCACTATTTTGTAAATAATATTGTATTATTATACAAAATCAACTATGTAGTAATGAAATTGCCTTTTACCGTTTTGTAATTTATTTACTTTGATATATAAATGGTAAAAGTCCCTATGATTAGTTTCGGATTGAGATGATATGAGACAGTATCAATCCATAAAGGTTTAATCATTAAATATCCATAGTCGTAGGATTATCGAGATTGGACATCGATAATGCGGAATAGATTAGTATTGCACTTGTGCGCGTTGTGAGGGCACAACGGCATAGTTCTCATATATTTAAGTATATGATACTTATGCAAGTGCTGTAGGAGGTTGTATTTTACCGATGGTACGGAAAACAGCTTCGCTCTGGATAGACCCTGCGAAATCCTATTGGTAGTATGTCTGTTGTCTATGGGAGTCCGCTTCAGGGTAGGTGTATATGGTTTTAATCTGAGACTTGCATCGCTAATACTTACGAATCTCGGTAGACTTTGGTTTTGGTCGTCCAGAGCTTTAACAGGTTCTGTGTACGCCTCTTCTAGGTTTATCGAGAATCGTAGTGTATTTGATGTGATGTCCAGATGGAAGTAGCACTTCAGACATATGGAGATGATGATCGCGCAGGAATACATAACTAGTTCTCCATAAAGGTTGCAACCATCAGGATAATATGACAAGGTCAAGATTATCCGATTCAAAGAGACTAGTTGTTTGATATCCGATATATGTTTCATACAGGGCAGACACATCTCCAGCCCAGGCCTTACATGTGATCATCTGATACTGGAATGCTATACACAATACTACGGTATACTACGTCTGATAAAGATCATATATTCCAGTAAGAATATTTCTGGAGAATTGGGTAGGCATGGCGCTTTGCTAGAAGCTAACCATGTCTTGTAAATCGGTTAAGACGTAGTACTAGGTACGTACGTGTTCGGATAGTCCGACAACCGTATTTACTGCCAACATATCCAGAGATATCTTGGGTCGCTTCCCGAAGATACACCAATGATGTTTGATTCGAACTTTATTAATCTGGGATTAACAACGGGAGAGAAATTTATCTGGGATAAAGTACTATTTGAAGAGAGAGAAAGATTAATTTAGAATTAATCGATGAAATAATATATTCGATATATTAAACGAAATTAGATTTCGACGCGAAATTAAAATCGGATTTTAATTCGGGCAAATGAATTAATTTAGAATTAATTCGTTGAGCGACGTGAATAGTGATTACACTAGGCATAATTATTTAATTACGTCGCGATGAAAATTCGTTAATTCGGAATTAGCGAAACCGAGCCCGGAAGTGTTTGCGAGCCCACTCGTATTTTGAATCGTGTGGGGCCCACAAGTCACATCGCGAGGTCACATCACAATTCAAATAAAGTGGATGGATGTCAAAATCACTATTGAAGATTTTGTCACTATTCACCTAGACTAGGTGGCCATTTAATGGTGATTTAAAAAAAAAGGGATGGCTTTTTGACTTGATTTTATTTAACACCATTTATGGTATTAATTAACTTTTTTTTAAGAAATAAAACAAGTAACAAAGCAAATATTCTTATTCTCCTCTCTAAAAATCGTGAGCTTCATGGTAGAAAATTGGATTCTATTTTCTTCATTTGCTAGCACAAAACATTGAATCAAATGAGGTTAGGGAAACTAACACAAGAGCATGGATCTTTGAAAGCTTGGAGCTTGGAACCATTTTCTTCTTGGCCGAATTCCATCACCATTTTTCACCCTTGGCCGAACCTACTTGGAGCTTAGAGGAGTTCATTTTGTTGTTCATCACACTCAAAACCGATCTATGTAAGTATGATTCCGCCATACTTCATTGTGGATTATTCATTCATATATATTTATATATGCTCTTTTGATCTTGGGACATGGATTAGAAATTCCAACAAAACATGCGCAAACAGTTTTTGGAGGTTTGGACACCCTGAGGCACGAAGGACGGACTGTCCCCTTCCTCTTGGGTTATGATCTTGGTTTGTTTTGCTAACTCTTTCCTTATGTGTAGCGCCTGATCTATTGCTGTAATCGGTCCAGAGTCTTTTGGATCGTCTTGGGGAATTGACCTCTGCTTATTTTTGTCCATCTACTTCCCTAACTGGCGCGGGCACAGACTTGGAGAGTCTTCGAGAAGTTCTCCGTCAGTTCGCTTCCCTCACAGTAATGGAGGTTCACCAAGCCATTCAGCCTCAGAACATGCTCCAATTGGACGGGTGTTCCTCCGATTTAAGCCGATTACTGGCCCTCCTTTCATCGCCAATATCCATTGATGACAGCTTTTTCTTCAAGAGACACAAGAGGAAATAACGACCCTTCTCTCCGGCACCGTTATAGTTCATAGCCAGAGGATTGGGCTTCGCTCCTCGATGGTGAAAAGGGAAGAAATCCGTGAATCTCTTGGAAGCTACAACAGACCTTGAGGGAGACTACAGAAGACATGGTGACTGAAAAGTCAGTCTTCATGGACCTGGAGCAGCAGTTGAAAGAGCTTCGACGCCGTCTTGATATAAGTCGGATGAGGAAAGTGGTGAAAAATAGGGTTGTCGTATCTCAAAATGAAGGAGGTGGAACGGTCGATGGCCGAATATAAGGGGTTGGCTCGCATCGACTTTGAGAAGGAATTGGCCGATTTGGATGCGGCGAGTGCGGCTATACAGGAAGACTGGGGCCTGATGAGGGAGACACTCTCAGCTATCAAGGACCTGCCTGGGGGTTTTAGGCAATTTTTCGGGCCAATGATGATGTAATTCAAGACGTTATATTGTCTATTTTGTAATCTAGGACGTTCTCGTCCTTTGTTAATGCAAACTACTTATTGTTCTCCTTGAATATTTTCATGCTCCATAACGATAGCACATATTTCTTTAAATATTTCCTGTTTATCGATCTTGTATGCACTCGTCCTTTTAAATATTGCAAATGATAGGCTCTATTTGGCAACACACTTCTCACTATAAATGGGCCTTCCCAATTGGGCGACCATTTACCATATGCTGGGTCCTTAGAGCCAACTGGCAATATTATCTTTCTTACTAGTTCGCCCTTCTTGAAAGACTTAGCCATTACCTTGAGGTATATTCATTTGGCTATCTTTTTCTTCTGTGCTTCCAGGCGGTTGAGCGTGTCGCACCTAATATCGTCCAATTCCAGCAAATTCTGGATCATTGCCTCGTCGTAGTTTTCTTTTGTTAGTTTCTCCTGCAGCATCACCCTAGTGAATTCAATGTTCATTTCCACAGGAAGCACAACTTCTTATCCATATACTAACTGGAAAGGCGTCACCGACGTGCTTGTGCGCGGCGATGTCCTGTAAGCCCACAGAGCTTGACTCAGATATTCGTCCTATCGTCTAGCAATGTCTGTCACCATCTTTCAAATCAATCCTTTGAGAATTTTATTGGACGATTCAACTTGACCATTTGACTGAGGGTAGTAGGGATTAGTATTCACTAGCCGGATTCCATATTCGACCATGAAGTCTTTTACCTTTTCACCGTTTAAGGAGGTATACTCTTCTCTTTCTTTGTTCCCCAAGCCATCTGAGTCATCGGGGCCGAAGAAGGCTGCTGAGACTTTCAAGTCAAAGAAAACAAAGCCCGTCAAAAGGAAGCAGCATTCCCCTAGTCGAAGCTCTGATTCAGACGTCCCTCTGGTCCGTCGCCCTAAGGTACGAGTCTGGAATTCACCCTCTCTTGTTTCCATAATGCTTTGAGATATAGTGATGCTAGTATTGTATGATTTGACACAGGCCTTGAAAATTGATCCACCCTCACCCCCTATGGCACGTGAGACGGCACCAGCTCCATAGGCCAAAACTCCTGTGGACGGCAGCGCGAGCGAGGGACCCGTGAAGGAGCCAATGGTCCAATTTCCTCCTGAAGAGGAATGCGTGGGAGAAGGACCAAACATAGGAAATCTTATGAGAGGGAAGTACAAGTGGAGCTGTCCCCCAAAGTAGGAAATCTTACGCCGAGTCTGGTCATTCTCACCCAAGAGTTGAGGAAATTCCGGTGACCATTCTTTCTTCGAGCGCTTCTCTTCGAACGGCTCTGTACCGATTGTGCATGACCCGGATGATGAGGCTGAAGCGCTGGTATAACCGTGCCATTCAATGGCAATGATATACTAAGGGAGCAAATGACCAAAATCCTACAAAACCAATTCGGTCTAGGCATACGACCAATTCGGCCAAGATATCGGAAACCTTACCCTGATTGGGTCGATGTGACTTATCCTTGGCCGAGAAATTACAAGATACTAGACTTTACCCTCTTTACGGGGTTCTAGAGAAGTTTCCACTATGGAGCACATAGGACGCTTCACCCTCTAGTGTGGGGGAAGTCAACGATTTCACACAGACTAAGGTGTTTCATGGCTCGTTATCAGGGGTGGCTTTCTCCTGGTGGTATGTCAATTTACCAGCCAATTAAGTAGAAAGTTGGCAGCAAATGGAGCAACTGTTCCATGCATAATTTTATAAGGCCAAATCTGAAGTGGCCTTGGCTGATTTGGCAAATTTAAGACAATTTCCAAGGGAATGGGCCGAAACATTTTTACAATGATTTAAGGTAGCTCGAGGCCGATGTTACGTGCCTTTGCCCGAAAAAGAGTTCATAAGAATCGCTCAATGATGCCTGAACCTCAACCTGAAGAAGAAATTACAGGATCGTGAGTTTTGGGACCTTCCCCAACTCACCACCAGTATGGTGCGCTATGAGCGATTATTACGAGAAGATGAGCAGATGAAAAATTCGAGCAAAGGGACGTATTACAGGAACATTGACTATGATATGGGTGAAGTGAACGCCGACTCGGCTGATCTATGTTTGGCCGAATTAGTAAAAAGAAAACCTTACATCTGCAAAGCGTGGGTAGAACCCCAAACCAGTGAGACGAGCGATAAAAAAACAGGAAATTCTCCTTCGACATTACTAAAGTCGACGCTATATTTGACCAATTGTACAAAGACAAGCAAATCAGCTTGAGCGACAGACATACATTGCTAACAGCCGAGCAAATGTCTTCATTTGTTCGGCCAAATACTTTATGTATGAGGGAAACTACGGGCCAACCAGGGTTCTAAACGAAGGGGAGTGCCCGACCATCGTAGCCCAGAATGACGAGCCATACCCCGCAGGGTTGTTGAACGACCTGTTCGCACAAACAAGACCAACCACAGTGGTCTTTGGAGAACCCACACACGTCGGTATCAATGAAGCACGACCAGAGTAAAGAGCAATCCACCATTGCAGCCTCTAAGGCCAATTTAATGGCCTATGTTCTGTAACGAAAAATGAGGACGAGGCACATGCCGCTATTTCGGCCTTAAGAGGGAAACTACTGACACACCAGATGGAAGATAAGGTGAAAAAACTGTGCGAAGTGGACTATTTGATAGAAGGAGAAAATGCACTGGAGGACGAATACGCTCTGAACGGACGATGCAAGACAAACTTCTCAAGAAGGCAAGATGCTCTAGAAGAGGTAAATCTGGGGGATGAACACAATAAGCGCATAACCTATGTCAACAAGGAATTGAGCCCCCATGTACGGGAAAAATTGCTCTTTTATTACAAGAATACGAAGATTGTTTTGTTTTGCATGGGATTCTAATGAGATTTCTGGCCTAGATAGGACCTTGATGGAGCATAGGCTGCCAATCCTGTCAAGTCATAGGCCTCATAGGCGGCCTCCACGGAGGTTCGCGCCTAATGTTTTGCCTGATATTAAAAAAAAGGTCGAACGACTATTAGATGCAAAATTTATTAGAACGACCAGATATGTAGAATGGTTGTCCAACATCGACCCAGTCAGGAAAAAGAATGGGAAGATAAGAATCTGTATAGACTTCAGGAACTTGAACTTAGCAACGCCAAAAGACCAATACCCAATGCCGACGGTCGATTCCCTAGTGGATTCCACGGCAATGTATCAATTATACTCATTTATGGATGGGTATGCGGGTTATAATCAGATTTACATTGCCGAGGATGACGTGCATAAGACGGCCTTTAGGTGCCCAGGGTCTCTAGGATGCTATGAATGGGTAGTAATGCTGTTCGGCCTAAAGAACGCCGATGCCACATATCAACGGGCCATGAATTCAATCTTTTATGACATGATCGGCAAATTCCTAGAAGTCTATATTGACGATATAGTGGCTTAATCCGTAACCACGGATGAATATTTTATCCATTTAGCGTCGGTCTTTGAGCGAATGAGAATGTTCAAGCTTAAACTGAACCCTGCCAAGTGTGCTTTTGGGGTGTGTGCAGGCAACTTCTTAGGATTTCTAGTACACCCAACGGGGAATCGAAATTGACACCAACAAATCTCGGGTGATTACTGAGGCATGCCACCCTGAAATAAAAAAGAGTTGCAGAGATTTCTAGGGCAGGTTAACTTCCTAAGACGGTTTATCTCCAATTGTGTAGGAAAGACCAATGCATTCTCCTCCTTACTAAAGCTAAAAGGAGAGGACGAATTCGTCTGGACAGAAGAGCACCAATAAGCATTCGACAGTCTAAAGAGGTATTTATCACAGCCACCGGTGATGGCGCCTCCAGTGCTAGGGAAGCCAATAAAGTTGTACATAGCAGCTGATGAGCAGTCCATAGTTGGGATGATCGCGCAGGACGACGACATAAATGTTGAGAGGGCCATTTATTACATCAGCAGGCAATTGCTGACTTATGAATGTAATTATTCTCCCATAGAGAAGTTATGTTTGGCTTTATATTTTACAAGTACTAAACTACGTGCCTATCTTAGGTCGAACATTGTATATTTGATCACAAAAATCAATATAATAAAGTACATATTTTCTCATCCTATTTTGTATCAAAGGGTTGGTTTCTGGTCACTATCGCTCTCAGAATTTGATATATGGCACGAACCCCAAAAGACTGTCAAAAATCAAGCCTTGGCCGATTTTTTGGCCGATCATCCATGCTTAAGTACAACTAAGGAAAGAGAACTAGATCTGGACGAATGCTGTCTAAAACCATGGACGTTGTACTTTGACGGATCCAGCAAGGCCGAAAAGGCTGGAATAGGGGTTGTCTTAGTCAACCCATTGGGAGAACCCTTCCAGTTTTTAGCCAAATTGAACAAGTACTGCACCAATAACCAGGCAGAATATGAAGCCTTGATACTTGGGTTAGAAACACTCCTCGACATGGGAGTGACCCATGTGTCTATCAAGGGAGATTCCCAGTTGGTGATCCAACAAGTAATGGGAACTTATAAATGCCAAAGTCTGTCGGTCGTGGCATTATTAGACATGGCCAAGAAATTAATAGAATGATTTTATCACGCTGACTTGGAATACATTCCAAGGACGAAGAACGAATTGGCCAATAACTTAGCCCAGGCAGCCTTCGGTTATAAACAAACCAACATAAGTGCGGTGTATAGAAGCGAAGAAGTCAAGCCAGCCCTCATGAGAAGAGCCAAAGAAACAGACGTCATGGCCCTTGAAATAGAGGACGATTAGAGAGACGAAATTAGGACGTTCATAAGTAGGGAAAGACTGAAGATTGAAGATGAAAGCCTCGAACTATGTAATGTCAGGAGACGTGCTCTATAAAAAGCGACAAGACAGACTGTTATTGAAGTGTGTAGGGCCATCATAATCCAAAACTATCATGGCTGAAGTACACAAAGGCATCTATGGGGCTCCCCAAGCTGGAATCAAGATGAGATGGTTGATCATACGAAGTGGCTATTATTGGCCGCAGATGGGGGAATCGTGCAACTCATATACCAAATGGTGCATAGCTTGCCAGAAGCACGGTCCTATCCAAAAGGCCCCCGCAAACCGAGATGGTCCCAGTAATTAAACTTTGGCCATTTATGGGATGGGCGATAAACTTGATAGGAAAGATTTACCCTGCTTCAAGTAAAAGGCACACCTTTATCGTTGTTGTCACTGACTTCTTCACCAAGTGGGTAGAAGCTATCCCAGTTGTAGAGATCTCACAAGAGCAGATAATCAAGTTCATGAAAGAAATATAATTCACCGATTTGGTATACCACAGACAATCATGGTAGACCATGGTACCTCGTTAAACGGTGAAAGAAAAAGATAAAGGACTTCCTGGCTGAATATGGAATCCGGCTAGTGAATACTACTCCTTACTACCCTCAGTCAAATGGTCAAGTCGAATCATCCAACCAAATTCTCAAAGGATTGATCGAAAGATGGTGACGGACAATGCTAGACAATGGGACGAATATCTGAGTCAAGCTCTATGGGCTTCCAGGACATCACCGCGTGACCGGCGTAATCACACGCGTATAACGCAAGCGCACGTATCGTTCAAGTAGTATAAAAATATCGATCCCACGAGGACTTAATTCCTACTATTGTTATTAATTGTTGAATCTATTTATTTACAGGTATCTAATTATAGGGAGAAGGGAATTGATTGCTTTGGTTGGTTGAATGTGGAATTGCTTAATTAAAATGAAAATAAAATAAACAAAAGAAAAATACTAAGGAAAATTACAAAAGACACAAAGATCTAGGGTCGTGACTCCACAAATATTGTCCTAAGTATGAATTAATTCTCTTATTTATGTGTAATAAATTAATTTGCTAACCTGGAACACGATGATATGCAAAAGCCTCTTTCGATGGTCAGACGCAAATACCCAGTATAACCCAATTGAACCATATTCCTATGTCAACCAAATTACCTGGATTCATTAAGACCAAGTCCCAACTATGGTTACCACGCCCGACAGGTATATTCCTATCCTGTAAGGAAATCTATTAAAGGGTTATCTATCCTCAAGGAAGATCGTGAGTTATTAAGTCTAAGGCTGAAACCTAAAATCCCTATGTCTAGTTCATTTTAGATTTACCCCATCAATTTTATTAATGGCCAGTTAATAAAAAGCATTAAGCTTAAGACTCAATAAAAAAACTAAAGAACTACCCATAAAAAGAAAATCAATTATTAAGTGTGTGGATATTGTGTTTCATCACTTCCCTAGACTAAAAATAAAATGCTGGGGGTTGGGGATCCACTTTTACTATTTTTAGCTTAGATATCTCCCTTAATATAATACAAAAATTAAGCGTGATATTACCGACCAGCCATAAAGGCGCTATTCCTTATTAAATCAAATTAAGTCCGACCAGCCATAAAGGCGGTATCATCATTTTAACATAAACCAGCCATATAGGCGTTAATTATCTGTCACCTAAAGACCAGCCATATAGGCGGTGCCACATTATGTCAAATAAATAAAACCAGCCATTAAGGCGGTAATATTTTATATTTTGAATTATAATTTCTATATTATATTTAGGGGAGATTAATCTAAATTAAAATAATAAAAGCTTCACCTTAACCCCAGCGGAAAATTAACTAGAAAACTTGAAGAAAGGTAGAAGAAGAGATACTACTATTACTGAAAATAAAAATACATAAATAAAAATAATATTTATATTTACAAAACTAGATGCAATCCTTAAATTCCTTACAAAAATCTAAGGAAAGCATGAGAATTACAAATGAAATGGCTTGGTATTTATAGAAAAACCTAAAAGCTTCCACCAATTTCTCCACCGATTGCTCCACGAATTGCTCCACCAAACATGCCACAAGACATGGCATCAAACATGGCACCAAACATGGCATCAAACATGGCACCAAACATGCAAGCATGTTTGGTGGAAGTTTGACAATTTTTATTTTTTTATTTTATATTTTGTAAATGACTATAGTAGATACACAAAATATACTGTATTGTTCATCAATTTCGGCCGTGAAAACTTCCGAATTCGAAAATACTTTGACTTTCAAATTTGTAGATCTTCGAGTCTTCTTTAATATGCAACTTGAATCAGCTCAATCGGACATCGGACAAAAACGTTATGGCCAAAATACGAAACTTGCGCAAAACTGGAATTTTGGACTGCACTTCGTGACGCTAATAGTAAAATTTAGTTTTTGACAATTTTTTCTCCGGATTTCATCGTTTTAGCCCCGAGTTGATTCCATTAAGTCTCATATTATTTTATCTGCAAAATAAATAAAAACACATCAAAACGTTCACAAAACTCAAGAAACTATACGAAATATTATGTCAAATGAGTGGTAAAAAGTGATATAAATACCACTCATCACACCCCCAAACCTAACATTTTGCTAGTCCTCGAGCAAAATAAAAAATAAAATAACATAAAAATTAAACTAAGCTAAGCCACTTTCGTAGGGATCACGGTTGCATTTAGCATATGCAACAAGCCTTTAAACCCCTAGGTGTCCCTAGTGGACGAGTTGTAGTCTCGTGAGGGCTTACAGCAACGATACCCACAAACGTTTTACAAAAGTAAAAAGTTAGTTAAAACTAATGCACACAAAAGCAAAAAGACAAGAGAAAAGAGAATAAAAAAGTTAGTGACTAATCAAGTGAAACTTCTACTCCAAGTTAGTAGTTGTTTTCTTTCTTTCTAAATTACCGAATAAGTAAATTCTCCGATTATTTTTACCATTCTCCATATACATAGTCAACAAAATATTAATCAACTCATTTTTGCCCACTACAGTCACAAGTGTAGTTGATAAGGGAGAAATATTTTTGTCCTAAAGTTCTATCAGATTTCACACCTTTTTGTAGCAATGGAATAATTTTTCGGATTTTTCGGATTTTTTTTTTTCTTTCCTTTTTTCTGTTTGACTTTTTATTTATATATATATATCTTCCGTCTATGTAGCGAGCTTTGGGTCGGTGGCTCCCAAACCAGTTGGCTTTAGGGCACCAGGTGTTAAGACACCCCTACGGACTTAATTACCCAGACTTCAGATAAAAATATATTTATTCTGCAACATCTTCGATCCATGTAGCGAGCTTTGGGCCAGTGACTCCCAAACCAGTTGGTTTTAGGGCACTAGATGTTAAAACACCCTTACAGACTTAATAACCCGGATCTTAGATGCTTTATTTTTGAACAACAAAATTATTATTTTTTTTTTTTACTCCATTGCTATTTAGAGATGTTTCCTCCAATTAAACTAAAGCACGGAATATTACAAACTTTTCAAATACGCCTCATGTCTGTATGTTACTATGCATATTGATAATACCTGTCAACTAAGCATATGAAGATCCATTTTAGTCCGTTTTATGGAGAATCTACAAATTAAATAATTTAAAAGGAAATAAACAAAAATTAACTTATTTCGAAAATGTTTTACCTTTTTAGTCAAAATAAAAACATGAAAACACAAAAATATTTTTGTAATTTTTGATAATTTTTTAATTTTTTTGTATTTTTCGAAAAATTTTGGACCTAAAAAAAATAAAAACAACAACATAATAAAATTTTTACTAAAAACTAAAAACAAGATACTAATCAACTAAATTCCTCACCCAAACCTAAATGAGACATTGTCCCCAATGTCTTAAATGGTAAAAGAAGAGTTTAGAAGGTAGTACCTGGTTAGCTGAAAATCAAAATTCACCGATTAAGATCAATGTCTAATTTACGCTTCTTACCACGATCGCTATCTAACCAGTTCAACTTGGAGAGAATGGGGTCGATTTTTGGTTCAAAGGCTAGGATCTGGTCAATTAATTCTCCGGCCTTTGTCGCAGTCAGGAAAATATCATGTACCGATTTCGTGACGAACTCATGTCTTTTGGCTTCCGCAAGAAATACAAACAGAAAAAATCGAAGAAATGCTCAATGTTGAGTAGCCCAATGGGCTTCTGATGAATGTTTAAGTGTGCCCATGATGCTACAGTAAACATTTCCTCAAACGTCCCAAGCCCTCCTGGTAACGCAATAAACGCATCCGCAGTATTGATCATTTCATGAATTTGTTCGGGCAAACTTGATACGATGCGCTCATCTCCATTTGTTTGTCCTATTAAGTGTTCGTCCGCCAAAGGTTTTGGAATAATTCCCAAAACATGACCGCCACCATCCTGAACAGCTTTTGAAATGCTTCCCATCAATCCAAGATTGCCACCGCCATATACTAGGTGCATATTTTGCTCCGCTATGACTCGCCCCAATTCCTTCGCAGCCTCAATGAATTCTGGTTTATTACCAGAATTGGATCCACATAAAACACAAATTCTCTTGATTCGCTGTTGTGAAGTTGCTTCCATTTTCTCTCTCTTATTTAGATGTGTATCTGGATGTGTCGAATAGAGAAATGACGAGCTGAATTTATAGAACCTGAAATGGGTGAGTAATAATTGCACTAATATCTGCCAAATGACAATTATTATATGAACGTTAAAATAAATCGTGAAAAGTCAAAAAGTATAAATCTTGTCGGTGAAAATAAAGATAAAAACAAAAGAAAAGCAAATTAAAGCAATAATTAAGACAACGAAATTGTGTACTCAATACGCCACTCGCTAGTATAAATTCATGAGGATGCGTCTCAAGAATTCATTCCTTACTCAGCCATCTCTCATGATTTATCTTTCATGTTTGCGATCTTCAAACACCATTCCTTCTGTCTTAAAAATGCTCCTTTTGTGCTTTTACCTGAAAAACTAACACACAAAATTAAAAACTTCTACAACATGTATACACAAAATATGAAAACAGAAATTACAACAAATTGCATGGGTTGCCTCCCTGCTAGCGCTAAATTTTACGTCTTCAGCCAGACGTGACTGAAATCTATCTGTCAAGGAGGTTTCAGCGTCGTCTTGGATGTCCGATTAGAGACAATCCCATGAGCATTGCTTTTGAAGGGTCTTTTCCAACGGTAAGGTGACAAAAAGAATTTTCTCTCATTCAGTGCTTGTGCCACTTTTTTAAACTTTGTCGCTCCAGCAGTACCTGAAAAGAAAGAAAGAAAATCAGGAGGTCTCGTATGGTGCTTGACTTGGAATGGAAGTTCCATTCTGTCAAGCTTCTGGGCGATTTCTCTAAATTGTACTCCCCAACACAGTGATGTTTCGCCCGAATGCTCTGGATCCTTAATAAGGTCAGACATTTGCTCCTCCATTTGCTCTGTTTCTTGCTCCACCTTTTCTTCACAGATGTACTCTAGGATCTCCGCGTTCAGTTTTTCATCTGACATCTGTGAAATGCATGCTCCATAAATGTCAACCTGATGATGTAAAGATATGTCTGACATTAGGTCTTCATCCTCTGATTTGACTGGAATGGATGGTTCAGGTAGATCTTCATCAAACATCATATTAAAACATGCTCCAAGATCTTCATTTTGAGGATACAGAATTCCATCCTCATTTGTTGATGCAGTTGGTACAAACAACTTAGCTTCATCCTCGTCAGAATCTGAATAATAAAAGTCAAATAGAGATTTTGCTAGTTTGGGCTCCTGAACTGATACCTCTGGTTGTTGATACTGCTCAGCCTCCTCCTTTACTGAAGTGTCATCGTGAAATGATTGGTACTTGAAGGCTTCATCAGTGTCATCTGAAAATGCTCCTTGAGGTATATAGCTTTGGTTTTCTATTAATTGTCTGATTTGATCTGTCATATTCTGAATGGATTCTGCGTTACTCTGAACTTGTGCATCAAATCGAGCTGCTAGTTCTTTGAACATGTAAATCAATTGATCTTCCTCGGATGGTTCTGGTTCTTGATGAAGATCAAATGTGGATGGTGGATAAGATGGAAAATGTGGTTCTGTGAAATGTGATGGTTCTTCATACCATAAATGATTTTGATAGCTCTGCCACCCTGGGGGGTAATTATACTCGCAATAATCGCTTGGGTGGTTACCATCACATATGTCACATCTCCACATTGCGTCCTGTTGAGTAAATGTAGTATTGCTTGGTTCTGGCATCCAGTGATAGTCATTGGGCTGAACAACAGGCCTCAGAAAACCGGACTGTTGCTCCCAGATTTGGGGTGTATCTTCTTGTAAGGCTCGTAATCTCTCAATCTCCCAGTAATGTTCCATTTTTTCAACCACCTGAAAATAAAAGAAAGAAATAAAAATTACAGATAAAAATAAAAAAAATTAGATACAAGTAAATTAGATAGCTTCAAAATTAATAACTCAAGAAAAATAAGTCCCCGGCAACGGCGCCAAAAACTTGACCGGCGTAATCCCACGCGTATAACGCAAGCGCACGTATCGTTCAAGTAGTATAAAAATATCGATCCCACGAGGACTTAATTCCTACTGTTGTTATTAATTGTTGAATCTATTTATTTACAGGTATCTAATTATAGGGAGAAGGGAATTGATTGCTTTGGTTGGTTGAATGTGGAATTGCTTAATTAAAATGAAAATAAAATAAACAAAAGAAAATACTAAGGAAAATTACAAAAGACACAAAGATCTAGGGTCGTGACTCCACAAATATTGTCCTAAGTATGAATTAATTCTCTTATTTATGTGTAATAAATTAATTTGCTAACCTGGAACACGATGATATGCAAAAGCCTCTTTCGATGGTCAGACGCAAATACCCAGTATAACCCAATTGAACCATATTCCTATGTCAACCAAATTACCTGGATTCATTAAGACCAAGTCCCAACTATGGTTACCCACGCCCGACAGGTATATTCCTATCCTGTAAGGAAATCTATTAAAGGGTTATCTATCCTCAAGGAAGATCGTGAGTTATTAAGTCTAAGGCTGAAACCAAAATCCCTATGTCTAGTTCATTTTAGATTTACCCCATCAATTTTATTAATGGCCAGTTAATAAAAAGCATTAAGCTTAAGACTCAATAAACAACTAAAGAACTACCCATAAAAAGAAAATCAATTATTAAGTGTGGGATATTGTGTTTCATCACTTCCCTAGACTAAAAATAAAATGTTGGGGTTGGGGATCCACTTTTACTATTTTTAGCTTAGATATCTCCCTTAATATAATACAAAAATTAAGCGTGATATTACCGACCAGCCATAAAGGCGCTATTCCTTATTAAATCAAATTAAGTCCGACCAGCCATAAAGGCGGTATCATCATTTTAACATAAACCAGCCATATAGGCGGTAATTATCTGTCACCTAAAGACCAGCCATATAGGCGGTGCCACATTATGTCAAATAAATAAAACCAGCCATTAAGGCGGTAATATTTTATATTTTGAATTATAATTTCTATATTATATTTAGGGGAGATTAATCTAAATTAAAATAATAAAAGCTTCACCTTAACCCCAGCGGAAAATTAACTAGAAAACATTTGAAGAAAGGTAGAAGAAGAGATACTACTATTACTGAAAATAAAAATACATAAATTAAAAATAATATTTATATTTACAAAACTAGATGCAATCCTTAAATTCATTACAAAAATCTAAGGAAAGCATGAGAATTACAAATGAAATGGCTTGGTATTTATAGAAAAACCCAAAAGCTTCCACCAATTTCTCCACCGATTGCTCCACGAATTGCTCCACCAAACACTCCACCAAACATGCCACAAGACATGGCATCAAACATGGCACCAAACATGGCATCAAACATGGCACCAAACATGCAAGCATGTTTGGTGGAAGTTTGACAATTTTTATTTTTTTATTTTATATTTTCTAAATGACTATAGTAGATACACAAAATATACTGTATTGTTCATCAATTTCGGCCGTGAAAACTTCCGAATTCGAAAATACTTTGACTTTCAAAGTTGTAGATCTTCGAGTCTTCTTTAATCTGCAACTTGAATCAGCTCAATCGGACCTCGGACAAAAAAGTTATGGCCAAAATACGAAACTTGCGCAAAACTGGAATTTTGGACTGCACTTCGTGACGCGAATAGTAAAATTTCGTTTTTGACAATTTTTCCTCCGGATTTCATCGTTTTAGCCCCGAGTTGATTCCATTAAGTCTCAATATTATTTTATCTGCAAAATAAAAAAAAACGTTCACAAAACTCAAGAAACTATACGAAATATTAGGTCAAATGAGTGGTAAAAAGTGATATAAATTCCACTCATCACCGCGCACAAGCACTTCGGTGACACCTTTCCAGTTAGTGTATGGACAAGAAGTTGTGCTTCCTGTGGAAATGAATATTGAATCCACTATGGTGATGTTGCAGGAGAAACTAACGAAAGAAAACTACGACGAGGCAATGATCCAGAATTTGCTGGAATTGGACGATATTATGTGCGACACGCTCAACCGCCTGGAAGCACTAAATAAAAAGATAGCCAAAGAATATAACCTCAAGGTAATGGCTAAGTCTTTCAATAAGGGCGAACTAGTATGGAAGACAATATTGCCAGTTGGCTCTAAGGACCCAGCATATGGTAAATGGTCGTCCAATTGGGAAGGCCCATTTATAGTGAGAAATGTGTTGCCAAATGGAGCCTATCATTTGCAAGATTTAAAAGGACGAGTGCATAAGATCGATAAACGGGAGATATTTAAAGAAATATGTGCCCTCGTTGTGGGAGCACGAAAATATTCAAGAAGAACAATAAGAAGTTTGCAATAATAACGGACGAGAACGTCCTAGATTACAAAGTAGACGATATAAAGTCTTGAATTACATCATCCTTGGCCCGAAAATTGCCTAAAACCCCCAGGCAAATCCTTAATGGCTGAGAGCGTTTCCCTCGTCAGGCCCCAGTCTTCCTGTATAGCCGCGCTCGCCGCATCCAAATCGGCCAACTCATTCTCAAAGTCGATGTGAGCCAACCCCTTATATTCGACCATCGACCATTCCACCTCCTTCATTTGTCTGACGCTGAAAAAGGAAAAAGGAAGGGACACGAGAAAGAGTATAGAAATAATCGAAAGTGGCCCAATGAGAGAAAGAAGATTGTCAAAGCTGGGCTTAGAGAAGACCGGCATACGAGTAAGGGCGGGTCAACTCAATTTTGCCGAAAATAGGGAAATAATCTTTCAGCCAAAGTTGGACGATCCATAACGGGCCAGAAGCAATGGCCGAAGACCGAGAGCGAAGCTGTTTTTGGAGGATGGCTAATCATCTATACGTGGCAGCGGGAAAAAGAGGCCAAGTCTAGACGACGGCCATTTGCAAGGTCAGAAGAGATGGGAAGATAACCCGCCACGGGCTTCTGGCTGGGTGTGTAAGTGACATACTTACACAACCAGTAATAAAGAAAAACCGTTCATTCCAACGAACAAACCGACCCGGCCGTCTTCGAATAGGCACGAAGAAAAGAGGAGTACGATGAGAAAGAGGAAGGGTCCATTTTAGGAGGAGGAAAGCGAAACAATGTGGAGGCCTATATGGTCGCTCCATAGGGGGACAACCCAGTTAGGGCACCAACATCACGAATGGTGATGGTGAATGGCCTGACTGGAAAGACGAATACGTTGTATTCGGATGACCAGAAAAGTAAGGAGATAGGGAACAGACTGCGATCAAAAGTCGGCAGATTCAAGTAAAGCTCGATAAGGGGAAGGAGGTGGTGCGTATCCAAGAAGAATCGAGTATCCGTATGAGACAGCATACGTTTATACCAGGCTTCGAAAGCAACATCGGGTCTGGGCCAAGTCCGAATTGGGTGAGCATAAGAGAGAGCAGAAAGACTTAACGGCTCAGAAAAAGGAAGGCCGGAGGAAGCATGAAATTGCTGAGCCAACGGGGTTGTTGCAATGGCTTCAGCGTCGGTAAAAATAGGGCCGAGGGCGCACTGGGCGAATTCTTCGTTCAAGGTATGAACGCCGAAGATACCCACGGAATCAGACTCCAACGCCGTCTGATAATCGGCGAAAGTCAAAGCATCAATTTTGGGGATTGAAGAGGAAGAAGCCATAGGGGACAGAGAGTTTGAAATCACAGAGAAAGGCGAAGGTGCAAAAGAAAGGAAAAGTGAAGCTTGAAAACGAAGAGAGAACGAAGCCTTCTAGCCAAAAAAAAATGACATGTGTCGCAATAGGAATCGCCACAGAAGTGAAACGGTGGGAAAATAGAAAATGATGAAGTTTGCCCTAGACAGGTGTTCGAATGTGATTCGCCGCGAATGATGTGCTAAGAAAGGAAACACTGAAGCGACGCCAAAAACGGCTCCTAAATAGGCCTCATGATAAAACGTAAAAAAGAGGGTTACACATTTATTACAGATAAGATGGGCCTCAATAGGACTCCAAAGGGCGGCGCGACAAACTTGGACGAAAAGCTTATTCCCTCGCTCTACCTCACAAATTCGGTCTCCATCCATTCGGCCAAACTCAATGCCTTAACTTCAGCCTGCAGAATCGGCCAATGACAGCTGTTGGCACTACACTCTACAGAGATATCGCCCAAGCATCCCTTATTATTGATACAAGCAGTAGTGATGAAACTGATGTGACAAGATCATCAGGCCACAGGCTCACTTTGGCAGAAAAACAGACATTGGGCAAAGAACCTCCAATCGATCGTGAAACGCGTGGAAAGACCTTTCACGTGCCAACAGTACCCGATTTAGAAACATGTGCACCAGGAAGATGAAAGGACAAGCTGGAAAGCCTCTCACTCATCTATTTAAAGACCAACCTACCTCAAACCACTGATGAGCGGAAAATATATCAATATTTACCGCCCATTTTACTTAATATTTTGTTTAGTTTCTCGGGTTTGATGAACGTTTTGATGTGTTTTAGTTTATTTTGCAGATAAAATAATATTGGGACTCAATAAAATCATTTAGGATGAAATATGGATCAAATAAGGGTAATTATTAAATTTGATATATTAATTTTGGAGATTGGAAACTTGAAAGGGCGTTTTGACGAAGTGCAATTTTGGAAATTCCAGTTTTGCGCATCTGGCGTATTTTGGCATAACGTTTTACTCAGATATCGGATTGAGCTGATTCAAGTTCCAATTAAAGAAGACTCAAAGATCTACAATTTTGAAAGAGAAAATATATTCGAATTCTGATGATTTCATGACCAAAATTGATGAACCATCCAGAAGTGTGTGGAGTGCAATTATTAAAAGTCATTATCAATCATTTTCAAAGTAAAATATTAATTAATAAATAATTAATAAAAATTATCAAATCAACACCAAACAAGATAAGCAATTAGTGGAGCAATTATGGATTTGGTGGAGTAATTAGTGGAGAAATTAATAATGGATTTGGTGGAGAATTTGACGGATGATTTGATGGAGGCAAAATTTTGCCTATAAATACCAAGCCATTTCATTTGTAAAATTCATACTTTCTTCTTTGAAATTCCTTAAGAATAAATAAGAAGATTGTATCTAGTTTGTTTATTTTTAGTTTTCAGTAATAAATTTTCACTTTCGCACTTTCTTTTCTTTACTTTTCAGTTTTTTACTTTCCGCAATTTACTTTTACATACAAACCTTTTCTTTCTTTACTTTTGCAGTTTTTATTTTTCAAGCAATGATGAGGTAATTCTCCTTTGCTGGGGTGAAAGTTAAAGCTTTTATTATTACTATTTAGATTAATCTCCCTTAAATATAATATATAAGCTATTTAAAACCTGACTTAATAAGGATACCGCTATATTGGCCGGTTGGTAATTAATTATAAATTGGTTCTAACCTGACTAAGTATGGATACCGCCTGATTGGTCTGTTGGTAATTAATTATTAATTTGACTTAATCAGAATACCGCATTTATGGCTGGTTGGTAATTATCACGCATAGTTAATATATTATATTAAGGGAGATATCTAAAATAGAAGTAATAAAAGTGGATCCTTTTACCCCAGCATTTTCTTTTATTGTACTTTTACTTTATTTAATTTTAGCAATTACTTTCAATAATTTTCTTTTACTTTTTTTACTTTTTACTTTTCACTTTTTTACTTTTCAGCAATTTACTTTTCAGTATTTAATTTTTAGTATTTACTTTATGTCTTTTATTTTATTTAAGTTTTTACTAGCCCTAGTTATGTGTTAGTTGTCTGGGGTTGTGATGAATTCTAATATCACCGGTTTATAAGGATTATTTTATAGTTTGGGTAATTTAAAGGTTTACTTATTAAATCTTAAGCTTAATGCTTCTTGTTGTCTGATCACCAATAAGATTGATGTGGTAAATCTAAAATGAACTAGACATAGTGATTTTAGGTTTCAGCCTTAGACTTAATAGCCCACGATCTTCCTTGAGGATAGATAACTCTTTAATAGATTTCCTTACAGGATAGACATATACATGTTGGGCGGGGGTAGCCATAATTGGAACTTAAACTTAATGAATCCAGATAATTTGGTTGACATAGACATATGGTTCAATTGGGTTAAACTGGGTATTTGCGTCTGACCATCGACATAGGCTTTCGCATAATTTAGTGTTCCAGATTAGTAAACCAATTTATTACACAAACATAAATTAACCACTTCATCTTTTAAAAAGATATTAGAATGATTCACAACCCTAGATCATTGAGTCTTTTATTATTTTCCTTAGTATTTTCTTTTGTTTATTTTAATTTTATTAAACAATTCCACATTCAACCAACCAAAGCAATCAATTCCCTTCTCTCTATAATTATATACTTGTAAATAAATAGTATCAATAATTAATAACAATAATAGGAATTAAGTCCTCGTGGGATCGATATTTTTATACTACTTGAACGATATGTGTGCTTGCATTATACGCGTGTGTTTGCACCGGTCAAGTTTTTGGCACCGTTGCCGGGGACTTATATTTCTCGAGTTATTAATTTTGATGCTATCTAATTTACTTGTATCTAATTTTCTTATTTTTATCTGTAATTTTTATTTCTTTCTTTTATTTTTCAGGTGATTGAAAAAATGGAACAATACTGGGAGATTGAGAGATTACGAGCCTTACAAGAAGATACACCTCAATTTTAGGAGCAACAGTCCGGTTTTCTGAGGCCTGTTGTCCAGCCCAACAATTATCACTGGGTACCAGAACCAAGCAATACTACATTTGCTCAACAGAACGCAATGTGGAGATGTGACATATGTAATGGTAACCACCCAAGCGATCATTGCGAGTACAACTACAATTCAGGGTGGCAGAACTATCAAAATCCTTCATGGTACGAAGAACCATCACATTTTCCATCTTATCCATCATCCACCTATTTTCATTAAGAACCAGAACCATCAGAGGAAGATCATATACTTCATATGTTCAAAGATTGTTTCAAAGAACGGGCAGCTGAAATTGATGCACAAGTTCAGAGTCAAACAGAATCCATACAGAGAATGACAGATCAGATCAGACAATTAACAGAAAACCAGAACTTCATACCTCGAGAAGCATTTTCAGATGACCAAGCATTTCACGAAGACACTTCAACAGAGAAGGAGGTTGTGCAGAATCAAGAACCAGAGGTATCAGTTCAGAAACACGAACCGGTAAAGTCTCGATATGATTTTTATTATTCAGATTCTGACGAGGAAGATGAAGCTGAGCTATTTGTACCAACTGCACCAACAGTTGAGGATGGAATTTTGTATCCTCAAAATGAAGATCTTGGAGCATCCATTGCACAAATGTTTGAAGAAGATCTACTTGAGCCAATCATTTCACCCAGATCAGAGGATGAAGACCCAAAATCTGACATTTCTTTACATCCTCAGGTTGATAATTTTGAAGCATGCATTTCACAGATGACAGATGAAGAGCTGAATGCAGAAATTTTTAAATACATCTGTGAAGAAAAGGTGGAGCAAGAAGCAGAGCAAATGGAGGAGCAATTGTCAGACAAAATTAAAGATCCAGTGAATTCAGGCGAAACATCACTGTTTTGGGGAGTACATATCAAAGATATCACCCAGAAGCTTGACAGAATGGAACTTCCATTCCAAGTCAAGCACCATACGAGACCTCCTAATTTTCTTTCTTTCTTTGCAGGAATCACTGGAGCGACAAAGTTTAAAAAGGTGGCACAAGCACTGAATGAGACAAATTTTTTTTTTTTTTTGCTACCTTGCCGTTGGAAGAGACCCTTCAAAAGCAACGCTCACGGGATTGTCTTTAATCGGACATCCAAAACAACGATGAAACCTCCTTGACAGATGGATTTTAGTCACGTCTGGCTGAAGACGAAAAATTTAGCGCTAGCAGGGAGGCAACCCATGCAATTTGTTGTAATTTCTGTTTTCATATTTTTTGTATACATGTTGTAGAGTTTTTAATTTTGTGTGTTTTGTAGGGAAAAGCATAAACAGGGCATTTTAAGACCGAAGGAATGGTGTTTGGAAATCGCAAAGATGAAATGCTAATTCATGAGTGATGGCTGAGTAAGGAATGAATTCTTGAGACGCATCCTCATGAATTTATACTAGCGAGTGGCGTATTGAGTACAAAATTCCGTTGCCTTAATTATTGCTTAAATTTGCTTTTCTTTTGGTATTTTCTTTTATTTTCACCGATAAGATTTTTATTACTTTTGACTTTTCATGATTTATTTTAACGTTCTTCGAATAATTGTCATTTGGCAGATACTAGTGCAATTATTACTCACCCATTTTCAGGTTCTATAAATTCAGCCCATCATTTCTCTCTTCGACACATCTAGAGATACACATCTAAATAAGAGAGAGAAAATGGAAGCAACTTCACAGCAGTGAATCAAGCGTATTTGTGTTTTCTGTGGATCTAATTCTGGTAACAAACCAGAATTCATTAAGGCTGCGAAGGAATTTTGGCGAGTCATAGCAGAAAGAAATATGCACCTAGTATATGGCGGTGGCAATCTTAGATTGATGGGAAGTATTTCAAAAGCCGTTCAGGACGGTGGTGGTCATGTTTTGGGAATCATTCCAAAACTTTTGATTAGATTGATTGATAGCATGCTTGTGTGTGAATACGTGGTTGATGAATGAATAATGTATATCGGATGGATATTAGTTGGGTGGGGCAATTTTGGAAATTATTGTAATAAATTCGATTTATTAAATTGGACCTGCGTGTCCAGCCTTATCACCTCTATTCTCTTTGTATTCTCTTCTCACCTATTCTCCTCAATGTAATGAGGTTTCTTTAGGAGTGTAGTGTAACGGGTAGAAGTAGTACAAGTGCTAGCTTGAGTGAGAAAGGGAGAGATTTGATCTAGGATCAATGTAAAGTATCCATCCGCATATCATTATTATTTTATTTCATACTCGCTTTATTATGTGTTTAGAATGCATGTTTAAGGGTGTATGATGATGAGACCTTAACAAAGATAATTAAATTGGTAGCCAATTTGCACGCGAAAAACCCTCGTTAAATATCATGTGTTTTTCCTTCCATTGAGTGATTCTTACTCAAGATCCGAGATTGGCATGGGTTGTTGGCCAAAGTCAAGCCTTTGTCCGTCGAAGATGTGTTTGAATCACGAAGCATTGTTCCATATTGGTGTCTTGTCCAAGTTGTGGTTTGTTGGCCAAAGTCAAGACCACTTCTTGTCCATCGACATTGATTACGAAGCTTCCATGGTCAATGGGTCCGCGCTTGATTGGGATCATTAGGTTTGTTGTGCCAAAGCCAAGGCCTAGTTGATTCAGAGGAAAGAGGTTAGGGTATATATTGGATATATAGGCATTATAAGATATATGTTTCGGACTTGGATGTCCACCTACTGGATCTAGGAGTTGGATGATATCCAATTGATCTTCGAGATCTACCTAGTTAATTATCATACAATTTGTTGGCCAAAGTCAAGATTGTGTGATATTTAACGGGATCCTAGCCCACTAGGAAACACGGTTTCCCGAGTACTCGACAGAGGGTTAGAGGCTCGCCGAAAAATAGTGGAGGCAAGAATTGAATTTGCAATATTCGTTCAATTACTTGCCATACGCGCTTAAACAAATATCATCGTCAATATTTAAATTATTGTTTAATAAACAGTTGGACTGTATTATAGTTGATTATATATAATTGGATTATATTAATCAATATATTTGAATTAATTGATTTCAATTTACAGTTGATTTTATAGTTAGACTATAGTAATCAATGTAATTGAGGTTAATTAATTTAGATTATATTTGATTATATAGTTGGACTATTAGAATCAAAATTAAAATTGAAAGATTGGACATTTAAATATAATCTTGGATTAAAATATTTAAATGGTTTAATTTTCAAATTGGGAATTAAATTTCAGGATGGTCCTGGAAATAAATAATAAGTTATTCTATTTGATAAAATAACCTATTATGCCTAAGCCCAGAATCAAGCAAATAAGTAGAGCATAATCTTTTGAAGACTTATGTGATGATGACTTTAGTGCTTAATTCATAATACTTGACATAAATCTATGTTTAGATTTAAGAAGTATTAAAATTGCAATTAATAATTCTTGGAGAATAAATGACTAATTTCAAGGAGATAAAGTCAAACTTTGCAATTAGGCTAGTAGCGCAAGGCGCACTTACTTCAATATTCTGGAAACCCAAGGCTTGGCCAAAGGCTTCTGAAATATTGGAAAGGGCAAAGGCAAAATCATTAAGATCTTCTGGGAAGATAAAGGACATATCCCAAAGTGACTGTCGTTTGGATACAGCAGACACAAAGGAATTAAAGAAAGGGCGAGGCTCTGACTTTAAAAATTATTTGTCAAAGTTATGTTCACTACTAGTATTAAAATTAGATTTTAAATACTTAGTGTGGTACATAAAATGTATGTATTGATGTTCAGAATCTGCTATGAGCAGGATACTGACTTCAAGCTGAGATTGCTCTACAAATCGGAAACGGGACGAAAGTCGCTGTTTTGACTGTAGATACCTAAGTTTAGGAACTACCCTTTGGGTATGTACTTAAATTAGGAACTGTTATAATGTAACTAATTGGACTAGTAACATTATCTCTATATCAGTGTTTAATCCATTGTGGATAAACCTTTATATTCTAGAACACTAAAGTGTTTCATTATATAAAGATGATATTGAGATGAACACATTAGATGTGAAAAACAGTATTTATATTTTGAATATAATTAAAATCTCAAACATATAAAATGACAAATAAATAGCTCAAATTGATTTGATCAATAGAGACTTATTTGTGGCATTGTCATCTGGGATACAAATAAACAAGACTCGTATATCCACACTTTTGAAGAGTGGGTACTAGGACTGATTTGATTATTCAAATAAAGTCTACGAATCTAGTTTATTAGGTAAACACCTAAAACACTATTTACTTGGTAATAGTGTGAAAGCCACCGATCTGTTAGCTCTATTCATTGTGAAGATAGTGGGCCCATATCTAACTAGGCTAGATGTGAACATGAATATTTCGTGACCTTAACGGATGTGGCATCACGTTATGGTTATGTGTTTCTTTTGAAGAACACAAATCGGAAACTTTTAGAGTTTAGACACGAAGTAGACAAACAGATCGGCTATAGTATTATGCCGTCACGGTAAGACCATAATGAAAAATACTTAAGCATTAAGTTTCATACATACATGAAAGAGTATGGTATTCTTTCAGGTGAGGACTCCTCCGAGACACGTCAGTTTGACGGTGTGTCCGAACTAAAAACTGAATTTTGTTGGACAAGATAAGGTTAAATTATGAGTCACTCTGAGCTATCATTTCCTTCAACAGATATGTATTATCAGTGCAAAACTTATTTAGAATAAGGTTCCATGAAAATCTGTTTGACAGAATTCATATTGGATATGAACGGAAAGGAAACAGGGTTTCACACTCCTTAAAATTTGGATATGCTAGGCATAATGTTTGGATGATACCAAACTAGAACCCAAATTGGATAAGTGCCAATATTGGTTGTCCTAAAGGAAACCATAAGTATAGTACTTATAAATCTCACATGAGAACAATATAATTGTTGCTCACCATGCGGTTTTTCCTGAGAGGAATACCGATATGCAGTGGTCAGTGGGAGGATGGTGATACTCGATGAAAATCGGAGTAATACTGTTCGAGGCACGAAATCCTTAATGGAACACAAACAGTTCATCAATGATGAATCTATACCATTAATCTTCAAATACACAAGAAACTAGTAGATCGGATAGAGTCAGAAAACAACCTAGGGTATGGGTTTCTGATCTCACCCCATAAAGATGTCAATCTTATGGAGGTGTACCATCCGACTACGTTTTGAGGAAGTGATACGAGGTATCGACTCCCTGTTATGGCAAAGTGCCATGAGTCCGAAATGGATTCCATGTATATCAACTATGTTTGGATACTAGTTGTTGTACCGCAAGGCATTGTGCCTATTGGTACATTAAACGTCTTCAAGGAAGACGTGCATGGATGGCAACATACCAACGTACAAAGCTAGGCTTGTGACGGAAAGGTATCGTTATCAACATTGTGTTAATAACGGTTCAATCTTTTACCTGTTGCCATGGTAAAATCCATTTTGAAGATGCTTGCTGATAACTGCATATTTCATTTATGAAATGTGTCAGTTGTAGATCAAAATTGCTTTCCTGAAAAGGAAACCTTTTGGAAGATGCTTACAACATCCTGACGATTTTGTATAACCAACAAACAAGGTTTGCGGGTTACTCGATCCATGTTTGGATTAAAACAAGCATAAGGTTCTTGGAACTGTCGTTTTGAAATAATCATAATGGTTTATGATTTAACTCAAAACGAAATGATTCTTGTGTATATAAGGAGGTTAGTGGGAGGGCACTGACAATGAATGTCCTGTATAAAATAATGATAATATATGTCATTTCATGGAAATGAAATTCCCATAAAACAATTGGTGAAAGCTTGGCTTTCATAGAAATTCTCCGTAGAATTCTGGGGAGTAACAACCTTTATTCAAGGAATAAAGATCTACTGGGATAGATTTGGAGTCGTTAACACTCTCTGAGAAATTGTACATTTAAATGTACGTAACCCGGTGTCTCATATGCTTTGAGCATATGGAGTCACAATCAGGACAATCCAAGTGACATTCACTGGATTGAAGTTAAGAACATCTGTTAGTATCTTAGAGAACTAAAGATGATGTCTTAAACTATGAAGAAGGAGAACTTGAAGTGACTAGGTTCACTGCTGTAAGTTTCTAAACCGGTAAATACTGCGGTACTATAAAGTTTGAATAACGGGACAGCGAGCTGGAAATCTTCCGAGCAAGATTCTGTTGCCGAATAAACAACAAATACGAATTATTGCTGCAGCTGAGGCAGCAATTGAAGCCATTTGGATGAAAATAAATCTAATTAGATTAGATATAGTTCTGTTAGCGGCTGAGCTAGGCGTCAGCACAGACTAAGGAATTAAAGGTCTCATCAACGATCCAGATATATACTTCTATATTCATCTGATTCATTCGGATCATGCATCGTGGCGATGTGATGATCGTGTAAATCGCGTCAGACGATAATCATGGAAATCCGCTAACAAAAACCTTTTCCCAGCAATTTGAGCGAACCGTACATAGTTCGGGTGTTAGACACTCGAGTGACTGGCTATGTGCCAAGTGGGAGATTGTTGGATAATATGACCCATAGCGTCACTATTTGTACAGATCATGGTGTTGTTGTACAAATTAACTATGTGACAAGGAAATTGCACTCTTATCTTTTGTGATTAGATCACCTTAGATGTATAAATGATGAGAGGTCCCTATGATTTGTTCCTGGACAGAGAATGATATGAGACAGTATCAGTCCACGTAGGATAAATCATTAAATATCCCTAGCCGGAGTATTATCGAGACAGGACATCGATAATGCAGAATAGGCTAGTATTGCACTTGTGCGCGTTGTGAGGGCACAACGACATAGTTCTCATATATTTGAGTATTTGATACTTATGCAAGTGCGATAGGAGGTTGTGTTTCACCGATGGTACGGGAAACAGCTTCGCTCTGGATAGACCCCCTCGAAATCCCATTGGTATTATGACTATGTGTCTATGGGAGTCCGACATCAGGGTAGGTGTGTTTGGTCTTAACCTGAGACTTGCACCGCTAATGCTTACGACAATCAATATACTTTGGTTGAGGTCGTCTAGGACTCTAACCGGTTCTGTGTACGCCAATACTGGGTATATTGAGAATCGTAGAGTGTTGGTGTGATGTCAAGACGGAAGTATCACTCCAGTCATAGTGGAGATGATGTCACGCAGGATACGTATTAGTGCTCTTAAGTGATGCGCATCCAATCGTGATATTATGACTAGGTCATGAATATCCGATTATAGAGACTAGTTACCAGACATCCGACATGTGCTTCGGACGGGGCAGACACTTATCCAGCCCCAGCCCTAGCACGTGACTATCCGATATTGGACCGACATACGCAATACTTGGTATACTACGCTTGATATAGATCTTAAATATTCTTAGATGGATATGTCCGGAGAATTGGGAAGACTTGGTACTTTGCTATGAGTTGACCTTGTCTCGTAAATCGGTAGAACGTAGTACTTGGTACGTACGTGATTCGGATACTCCGACGACCGAATTTACTGCCAATATATCTGGGGATCTCATGGGTCGCTTCCCGATAATCCACCGATGACGCATAACTCGCACTCTTAAATAATCTGGGATTATATATATAGAAGAAAGAGAAAATTAATCATGTTCATTATTATCATCACATGTCCAACACATTAATGAAAATCAAACCCACATTACATGCTCAAAGGTCTCGGCCAAGGGAGGGATTTTAACCGATTTGAATCCAATCCAATCAATTTCACAATCGACAGTAAATCCTTATCCCGAATGATTTCCAATACATCCAATGTTCAAAAATCAAAATTCCAAAACATTAAAGGGCATAGTTACATTCGGCCAAGGGGGAAAAATTAGGGATTTATGTTCAATTCAAAATTCAATCCAATTGACCTTAAATTAACATCATCCTAAATGATTCTAATTCATCTAATGAATCAAAACCAAAAAATTCCAAGAATTAAAAATTCCATTTAAATTCGGCCAAGTGACAAAAATTGGGGAAAATTATTTCAAATCAATTTTCAACAAATTGGTCCAACCAAAATGCAATTAAATAAGTTATAAGCATACTTAAACAATCAATTTATTCAAATCATGCTCAAAACAAATTTACCCAAATTTTAAGCCCTACATTTTTCATGCTTGAACCTAAGGCTCTGATACCATTGTTAGGTTTATTCTAGGTCCCAAGATCAAACAAGCAATGAAAATCATGTGTGAACACATCAACGGAGGTAGCAGAATACTCACATCGATCGGTTGAGACGAATCGGCAACAAACAAGATAATTACCGCCTATATGGCTGGTTTATGTTTAAATAGTATTACCGCCTTACTAGCGGGTTGGACTTCATTTAAATCTGATTTAATAAGGAATACCACCTATATGGTCGGTTGGGCTAATCACCGTTAAATTCTACATTATACTATGGGAGATTTCTAAATTATAAATAGTAAAAGTGGATCCCCAAACCCCAGCATTTTATTTTTATTCTAGGGAAATGATGAAACACAATATCCACACACTTAATAATTGATTTTCTTTTTATGGGTAGTTCTTTAGTTTGTTTATTGAGTCTTAAGCTTAATGCGTCTTGTTAACTGGCCATTAATAAGATTGATGAGGTAAATCTAAAATGAACTAGACATAGGGATTTTAGGTTTCAGCCTTAGATTCAATAGCCCACGATCTTCCTTGAGGATAGATAACCCTTTAATAGATTTCCTTACAGGATAGACATATACCTGTCGGGCGGGGGTAGTCATAATTGGAACTCGGTCTTAATGAATCCAGGTAATGTGGTTGACATAGGAATATGGTTCAATTGGGTTATACTGGGTATTTGCGTCTAACCATCGGAAGAGGCTTTGCATATTTTCATGTTCCAGGTTAGCAAATTAATTAATTACACATAGATAAGAGAGTCAATTCACCTTTAGGAAGATATTGTGTGGAGTCACGACCCTAGATCTTTTTGAGTCTTTCTATTTATTTTCCTTAGTATTTTCTTTTGATTAAGCAATTCCACATTCAACCAACCAAAGCAATCAAATCCCTTCTCCCTATAATTAGATACCTGTAAATAAATAGATTCAATAATTAATAACAACAGTAGGAATTAAGTCCTCGTGGGATAGATATTTTTATACTACTTGAACGATACGTGCGCTTGCGTTATACGCGTGTGTTTACGCCGGTCAAGTTTTTGGCGCCATTGCCGGTGACTTATTTTTCTTGAGTTATTAATTTTGAAACTATCTAATTTACTTGTATCTAATTTTCTTTATTTTTATCTGTAATTTTTATTTCATTCTTTTATTTTCAGGTGGTTGAAAAATGGAACACTACTGGGAGATTGAGAGATTACGTGCTTTACAAGAAGATACACCCCACATCTGGGAGAACCAGTCCGATTTTATGAGGCCTGTTGTACAGCCCAATAACTTTCACTGGATGCCAGAACCAAGCAATACTACATTTGCTCATCAGAACGAAATGGGGAGATGTGTGATTTGTAATTGTAACCACCCGAGCAATCAATGTATATATTGTTCAGAGTGGGAGAATTTCTGGAGACAATCATGCTATGAAGAGCCATCACATTTCACAGAACCACGTTTTCCATCTTATACACCATCCACTTACTATGATCTTCATCAACAACCAGAACCATCAGAGGAAGAATCATTGGTTGACATGCTCAAAGATTTGTTCAGGAAACGAGATGAAAAGTTGGATACAATGCTTGAAACATATCAGAACCAACTTGAAAGTATTCAGAGACAAACAGAATCTATTCAGAGGATGACAGATCAAATGAGACAATTAACAGAAAATCATAGCTGCATACCTCAAGAATCATTTTCAGATGACACTAACGAAGCCTTCGAATACCAATCAGATAATGTTGATATGTTAGAAGATGAGGAGGCTGAGCAGTATCAACAACCAGAGGTATCAGTTCCGGAGCCCACACCAGCAAAGTCTTTATTTGATTTCTATTATTCAGATTCTGACTCTGATGATGAAATTGAGCCGTTTGTACCAACAAAAATTGAGGATGGAATTCTGTATCCTCAACTCGAAGAACTTGGATCGTGCATTGCAATGATGTTCGAGGAAGAACTACCGACCACAGAGGATAAAAACTTACAGACCAATACAATTTTACATCCTCCGGCCGAAGATTTTGGAGATTGCTTTGCACAGTTGTTTGATGAAGAGTTGCCGGAGTCATCCAATCCAGCCATATCAGAGGATGAAGACTTAATGTTAGACACATCTTTTCATCCTCAGATTGATAATTATGAGGCATGTATTTCACAGATGACAGATGAGGAACTGAACGCGGAGATCCTAAAATACATCTGTGAAGAAAATGTGGAGCAAGAAGCAGAGCAAATGAAGGGGCAAACGTATGACCTTATTAAAGATCCAGTGAATTCAAGCGAAACATCACTGTTTTGGGGAGTACAATCTATAGATATCACCCAGAAGCTTGACAGAATGGAACTTCCATTCCAAGTCAAGCACCATACGAGACCTTCTGATTTTCTTTCTTTCTTTGCAAGAACCACTGGAGCGATAGAGTTTAAGAATGTGGCACGAGCACTAAATGGAACAAAATTATTTTTGCTACCTTACCGTTGGAAGAGACCCTTCAAAAGCAACGCTCATGGGATCGTCTTTAATCGGACATCCAAAACGACACTGAAACCTCCTTGACAGATGAATTTCACTCACGTCTGGCTGAAGATGAAAAATTTAGCGCTAGCAGGGAGGCAACCCATGCACTCTGTTGTAATTTTTGTTTTCATATTTTGTGTATATATGTTGTAAAGTTTTTGATTTTGTGTGTTATTTTTGTAGGGAAAATCACAAACAAAACATTTTAAGACAGAATGAATGGTGTTTGGAGATCGCAAAAGATGAAAGATAAATCATGAGTGATGGCTGAGTAAGGAATAAATTCTTGAGACGCATCCTCATGAATTTATAATAAGCGAGTGGCGTATTGAGTACACAATTCCGTTGTCTTAATTATTGCTTTGATTTGCTTTTCTTTTGTTTTTATCTTTATTTTCGCAGACAAGATTTATACTTTTTGACTTTTCACGATTTATTTTAACGTTCTTCTAATAATTATCATTTCTCATGTACTAGTGCAATTATTACTCACCCATTTTCAGGTTCTATAAATTCAACCCATCATTTCTCTCTTCGACACATCCAGATACACATTCAAATAAGAGAGAGAAAATGGAAGCAACTTCACAGCAGCGAATCAAGAGAATTTGTGTTTTCTGTGGATCCAATTCTGGTAACAAACCAGAATTCATCGAGGCTGCGAAGGAATTGGAGCGAGTCATAGCGGAAAGAAATATGCACCTGGTATATGGCGGTGGCAATCTTGGATTGATGGGAAGCATTTCAAAAGCCGTTCAGGATGGTGGCTGTCATGTTTTGGGAATCATTCCAAAACCTTTGGCGGATGAGCACTTAATTGGACAAACAAACGGAGATGAGCGCATTGTATCGAGTATGTCTGAACAGCTCCGAGAAATGGTCAATACTGCAGACGCTTTCATTGCGTTACCATGAGGGCTCGAAACATTTGAAGAAATATTCACTGTGGCATCATGGGCGCACTTGAATATTCATCGGAAGCCCATTGGTTTACTTAATATTGAGCATTTCTTCGACTTTCTGTTTGTATTTCTTGCGGAAGCCAAGAGACAGGAATTCGTCACCAAATCCGTACAAGATATTTTCCTGACTGCGACAAAGGCCAATGAATTGATAGACCAAATCCTTGCCTTTGAACCAAAAGTCGACCCCATTCTCTCCAAGTTGGAATGGTCAGACAACGATCGTGGTAAGAAGCGAAAACTGGACATAGATCTTAATCGGTGAATTTTTAATTTTCAGCTAACCAGATACTACCTTCTAAACTCTTCTTTTACCGTTTAAGACATTGGGGACAATGTCTCATTTAGGTTTGGGGGAGGGAATTAGTTGATTAGTATCTTGTTTTTAGTTTTTGTGTTGTTTTTATTATTTTTTTTTCCAAATTTTTCGAAAAATACAAAAAAATTGAAAAATTTTCAAAAATTACAAAAATATTTTTTGTGTTTTCATGTTTTTATTTTAACTAAAAAGGTAAAATATTTTCGAAATAAGTTATTTTTTGTTTATATCCTTTTAAATTATTTAATTTGTAGATTCTCCATAAAACGGACTAAAATGGATCTTCATATGCTAGGTTGGCAGATATTATCAATATGCATAGTAACATACAGACATGAGTCTTATTTGAAAAGTTTGTAATATTCCGTGCTCTAGTTTAATTGGAGGAAACATCTCTAAATGGCAATGGAGTAAAAAAAAAATTATGTTGTTCAAAAATAAGCATCTAAGATCTGGGTTATTAAGTCTGTAAGGGTGTTTTAACACCTAGTGCCCTAAAACCAACTGGTTTGGGAGTCACTGGCCCAAAGCTCGCTACATGGATCAAGGATGTTACGAATATATATTTATATCTGAAGTCTGGGTAACTAAGTCCTTAGGGGTGTCTTAACACCTGGTGCCCTAAAGCCAACTGGTTTAGGAGCCACCGACCCAAAGCTCGCTACATAGACGAAAGATATTGTATATAAATAAAAAGTCAAAATCAGAAAAAGAAAGAAAAAATATGAAAAATTATTCCATTGCTACAAAAATGTGTGAAATCTGATAGAACTTTAGGACAAAAGTATTACCCTCTTATCAACTACACTTGTGACTGTTGTGGGCAAAAATGAATTGATTAATATTTTGTTGGCTGTGTATATGGAGAATGGTAAAAATAATCGGAGAATTTACTTATTCGGTAATTTAGAAAGAAACAAAACAACTAATAACTTGGAGTAGAAGTTTCACCTGATTAGCCACTAACTTCCATTTTCTCTTGTCTTTTTGCTTTTGTGTGCATTAGTTTTAACTAACTTTTTACTTTTGTAAAACGTTTGTGGGTATCGTTGCTGTAAGTCCTCACGAGACTACAACTCGTCCACTAGGGACACCTAGGGGATTAAAGGCTTGTTGCATACGCTAAATGCAATCGTGATCCCTACGAAAGTGGCTTAGTTAATTTTATTTCTTTATATATTTTATTTTCTTTTTTGCTCGAGGACTAGCAAAATGTTAGGTTTGGGGGTGTGATGACTGGTAAATATATCACTTTTTCCCACTCATTTGACCTAATATTTTGTTTATTTTCTCGAGTTTGATGAACGTTTTGATGTGTTTTTATTCATTTTGCAGATAAAAATAATAGTTGGACTTAATGGAATCAACTTGAGGTTAAAACGATGAAATCCGGAGGAAAAATGGTCAAAAACGAAATTTTACTATACGCGTCACGAAGTGCAGTCAAAATTTCCAGTTTTGCGCAACTTTCATATTTTGGTCATAACGTTTTCGTCTGATGTCCGATTGAGCTGATTCAAGTTGCAGATTAAATAAGACTCGAAGATCTACAACTTTGAAAGTCAAAATATTTTCGAATTCAGAAGTTTGGAAGGCCGAAAGTGATGAAAAATATAGTATATTTTGTGTATCTACTTAGTCATTTACAAAATATAAAATAAAATTAATAAATTAAAAAAATAAAAATTGTCAAACTTCCACCAAACATGCTTGCATGTTTGATGCCATGTTTGGTGCCATGTTTGATGCCATGTCTTGTGGCATGTTTGGTGGAGCAATTCGTGGAGCAATCGATGGAGAAATTGGTGGAAGCCTTTAGGTTTTTCTATAAATACCAAGCCATTTCATTTGTAATTCTCATGCTTTCCTTAGGTTTTTGTAAGGAATTTAAGGATTGCATCTAGTTTATATTTATTTTAAGTATTTAATTTATATATTTTTATTTTCAGTAATAGCAGTAGTTCTCTTCTTCTACTCACTTCTTTAATGTTTAGTAGTTAATTTTCTGCTGGGGGAAGGGTGAAGCTTTTATAATTTTAATTTAGATTAATCTCCCTTAATTATAATATAAAATTTATTATTCACATTAAAAATGAATTACCGCCTTAATGGCTGGTTTTATTTATTTTGCATAAAGTGGCACCGCCTATATGGCTGGTTTATGTTTAAATAGTATTACCGTCTTAATGGCAGGTTGGACTTCATTTAAATCTGATTTAATAAGGAATACCACCTATATGGTCGGTTGGGCTAATCACCATTAAATTCTATATTATACTATGAGAGATTTCTAAATTATAAATAGTAAAAGTGGAACCCCAACCCCCAGCATTTTATTTTTATTCTAGGGAAATGATGAAACACAATATCCACACACTTAATAATTGATTTTCTTTTTATGGGTAGTTCTTTAGTTTGTTTATTGAGTCTTAAGCTTAATGCGTCTTGTTAACTGGCCATTAATAAGATTGATGAGGTAAATCTAAAATGAACTAGACATAGGGATTTTAGGTTTCAGCCTTAGATTCAATAGCCCACGATCTTCATTGAGGATAGATAACCCTTTAATAGATTTCCTTACAGGATAGACATATACCTGTCGGGCGGGGGTAGCCATAATTGGAACTCGGTTTTAATGAATCTAGGTAATGTGGTTGACATAGGAATATGGTTCAATTGGGTTATACTGGGTATTTGCATCTGACCATCGGAAGAGGCTTTTGCATATTTTCGTGTTCCAGGTTAGCAAATTAATTAATTACACATAGATAAGAGAGTCAATTCACATTTAGGAAGATATTGTGTGGAGTCACGACCCTAGATCTTTTTGAGTCTTTCTATTTATTTTCCTTAGTATTTTCTTTTATTTATTTTATTTTTATTTTAATTAAACAATTCCACATTCAACCAACCAAAGCAATCAAATCCCTTCTCCCTATAATTAGATACCTGTAAATAAATGGATTCAATAATTATAACAACAGTAGGAATTAAGTCCTCGTGGGATCGATATTTTTATACTATTTGAACGATACGTGCGCTTGCGTTATACGCGTGTGTTTACGCCGGTCAGGCACTATAAAAGCTCGCCTACCCCAAGAGAAGAAAAAACCCGAACAAATGAAGACTCAATCGATCATATTTTATCTTTCTATTTCTTAGCTTGTAATCTAGGACTGTAACTTGTGTTCTTGTGCCCCTTGGAGGCTTATTCATTTGATTCAATACACCCCTTGCTGGGAATTTGTCTGAGGAGGTTTGAACCTTGCACTTTTTTTTCCCTGCACGTGTGAAACATGCGCAAACAGTTTTTGGCGACCACAGTGGGAGAAGTTGTGTAACAGAGCGGAGATGCCTCTGAAAAGAAACACTCAGACTGGCTCAACCGCGGAGGAAGGTGGACTGGAGCAAACCAACCAGCTCAACGTTCCAGCCATAGTGGGTCAGTTCGAGGGTCTTGCAGATGTCATCCGATACGAACCAATGAAGGAGCTCAGCCCTAATGTGATGCGCGTATTATTTAGCGAATTCACACAGGATGTCGTTGAACATGGCAGGCTCCAAAATGCTCATGTCATAGACAAGTTTGCATCGACTAGTAACTCGTACTATGAAAATATGGCCAAACACCTCAGCACGATAATCTTTGAACTTTTCAAAGGTATTTGATTTGTGATGCATTAGGTAGACATACTCATATCTTGAATAATCGTCAATGAATATGACGAATTATTCATAACCACCACGAGCTTTTACAATCATCGGTCCGCAAACGTCCGAATGTATCAGTTCTAGTGGTTGATTGGCTCTTATACCTTTTCCAGTAAAAGGTCTCTTGGTCATTTTACCTTCTAAACAGGATTCACAAACTGGTAAATTCTCGTACTTTAACTGGTTTAAGGCCCAGTCCTTTATCAATCTATTTATCCGATCAAGGTTGATGTGACCAAGTCTAAGATGCCATAGATATGTGTCATCGTGAGAAATCTTTTACCGTTTCAGTCCTGGTTTTTCAACGTTAAACATTTCAGTGTTGAGCAGTGACTTATGCGTTAACGGTCTTAACACATATAAGTTGTTTTCTAAGTTTCATGTGCATATAGTCAATTCATTTCTACCAATAATAACCGAATTGCTATTAAAAGAAATAGAATAACCATCATCTATAAGTCTAGAAATAGAAATCAGATTCCTGTGGAAACCAGGAATGAATAACACATTTTTCAAATTTAAATAACTATTATTAATAAAATTTAAACTGGAAACTCCCACTGCTCTTGCTGAAACGGCATCCCCTGTCCCAACTCTCATGGTGTAGTCACCTTCAGCAAGATCCCTCCATGAATCAAGTAGTTGTAAAGAAGAACAAACATGGTTAGTGGCCCCGGAATCAATAATCCAAGCGGATTTGTCATCCTCCACTAATAGAGATTCAATAACGTGTAAATCATATTTACCTGTTTCCTTTTTCTCCTTCAGCTCGGCAAGGTATTTAGGACAATTCCTTTTCCAATGCCCATTCTTGTCGTAATGGAAACATTTTCCCTTGGGCTTGGAATCCTTGGAACCTTTCTTGTTCTTCTTTTTCATGGCTTTACCTTTAGCCTTTCCAGTGCCTTTCTTCTTCTTCTTCTTTGCAGATTTGGAAGATTCGGTAATATTTGCCTCTGCACTGGACTTACGATGATCCACTAACATGGACTCGTAATGGGTGAGCTCATTTAGCAGTTGGGTCAAAGTAAAAGTCAACTTGTTCATAACATAGTTGCTTTTAAACTGCAGGAAACTCTTCGGAAGAGTTTCCATGATCATGGTCACCTGGCTACGCTCGTCAATACGAGCTCCATGGGTTTCAGTAGTGTTGAGATAAGTCATCATCCTTAAGACATGCTCTCGAACTGATGTCTCATCCTTCATCCTAGCAGTCATTGCTGAGACCATGGCCTCATGGCGTTGACGCTCCGAAGGTTGCCCAAACATGCCCTGCAATGACTCCATCATCTGTGATGCTAGAGCCATAGGTTCATGCATTGCAGCAAGAACCTCAGACATCCCTGCTAGCAAGTAGCAGCGGGCTTTCTCATTTGCTGCGACCCATTTCTGATAGGTATCGTGCACAGCTTGGCCAGCATTTTTGGCCGGCTCAGGAGGACGTTCCTCCGTCAGGATAAATTTTAGGTCTTCACAGACCAGGATAGCATTCATGTTACTTTTCCATTTTACATAATTTTCTCCAGTCAACTTATCATTTGAGAGAATGGAAATAATTGGAGAAACCATGGTTGAAAATAAAATAAACTTGCATTTAACATTCATTCATCCCATATTAAAATCATCAAAGAATTTTGGCATAAAATTAAACATGATGCGTGAACCATGAATAATGAATAAGAAACCTAAAAAAATTACTATGCCACGAAGATCTATCATCCCACAAGTAAGTGCCGCCGTATGGTAGGTCAAGTACTCGCAAGATAGATTGAGACAATCTCGGCTGTTTTAATATATGCGGGAATAACTCTTATTCCTATATTAAACAACTACTGTTTTAATTGATCAAAGAATTTCATTAACAGTTAATAATTCCTTTGTGAGTGTAACCTGTCGTTTCGGGATTCTTTGACTTAACAAGTAATGTGTCGCCGTAGGGTAGGTCAGTTCACAAGATACATCTAGAATCCCTATCCTCTCGGACCCAAACTTGATATTGACCCAAAATGGACACCATCCGTAGGGAGACGAAAATAAAGTCGTCTAGAGGCGCCTTTTGAATCTCACATTTTTAGACTAACAGCGGAGAACGCGAGATATACTGTCGTATATCCCTCTCCCACTCACTATTTTAAACTTAAGATTTCTATCTAAAATATCTAATATTTTATCCTAACTAGTGTTGATAAACTTATGGCGGCTAAAGCATAATTTATTTACATTAGTTTGTCATAAGTGAGCTAATCAATTTTAAATATTAAAATTATGTCACTAATATCCTATTAGTCTCTACTAATAATTATACTCTATTAAACTAATTTAATTAGAGTGGCATAAGTGAGCTCCAATATTTGAACTCTTAAAATACTAGTCACTTAAAGGTCTAAAATCATGGAATTCTAAAAGGTCAAAATTCTATTAAACATTTTAATAAATTTTCAGTGCGTCATAATATTCAATGGTACGTGGAATTGTATCCCGAGTGCAGACCATAATTCCGTCCATACGGAATCAGCTATGGAATTTATATCTGGGTTTCCATCCTATATACCAATGGATTTTATTATGCACCAATTAAGTCCAATTTATTAGAATTCAAGTTTTAGACATAAATCTCATTAATCTAATTAATGATTTCAATACATATCATATTCTAATTTAAATATTTTAAATTACATAAAATCATAATTTTATGTCTATAATGATTATGCATCTATGACATGTTATGGCAAGTAAAATGCATAAGTGGGCACCCTAGGCGATATGACATGTTATTCAAACAATAAACATACATATAAAATAAGATTTACTTTGCATTAACCGGGCTCTTATTTTTCCTTTACTAATCTAATTAGTGCATGAGATAAACCAAGGCATTCTTTGGCCTTCAAATCCCGCTCCATAGTGGTATTGGCTCATTTTGCGACTTTTGTGCTCCATATTACAAAGAATTGAAATTTTACAATGAAATTGAAATTACAATGAATATAAACAATGGCCTTATAGCCTTACAACCCAAAATCAAAACCAACTACAAAAATAAGAGCCATAAAAAATTACGACCAATGTAAAATCCATTCATCACATGAAATATTAAAACCATTCATCACATGAACTTAATAATATGCCCACTCATCTAAACATGCATATCATATTTATAACTCATATAAACATGTTAAAACAGAAACTTTAAATAATAAAAAGAATGATTAAGAACACTTTTCAACCTCACTCTTGATGCCAATTATAGGGAATGTCTTCCCCCGCGCAGTGGAAGCGATTAAGGCTCACGAACTGAACTTGAAAAATTTTTCTGCTCTTCCCTTTACTTGGCCGAACCACACCAGTGGATTCAATGATGTTTTGGACAAAAAATCAGCCCCGGAATAGCCCCGAAACAGTCCCCGAACAGCCCCTAAACTGCAGTGAATTAGCGGATTGTTTTGGACCCGAGCGCGAACTGCACTTATTTTCTGTTCAGTTTTGCGCAACTTTCTGGTCAATTTCAGATCTAATTTTTCAGCAAAAATCAATCCTAACACAGCTCTAAAAATATCCCAAAGTGTTTCCCAAAATCCCGAATGAAAACCAAACAAAACCGAGCTCCCTGAGGTCCCTGAACTTGCGCAAATTGTAAGGAATTTAGTTAGGGCTCTTTGCCGTGAATGCTAGGGAGAAATTTAGTGATGTTTTCCAACGTCACGAGGTCTTCCGAACTATGTCTCGACACTAACGGAGGGTAGTGTGGGCTACACTCACAAATCAATCTCTAAACGGTTTAGAGAAAAATCACACACATCGAAAAGAATTTTCAACTTTTGAGAGCTTGAAGAATGAGATGGAGGCTAGGGTTTCTAATGACTTAGATCTGAAAAATTAAATCATAATTTTTCTTTTATACTTATGGTTAATTTGTTTCATAAAACAAATCAACCATTAGTCTCATATCTCTATTGAAATTCGGCCAAGGGGGTAGGAATCCTTGTTTGATTTTTGCTTCCAAAAATAAACAAATCCTACTCCTATTAGGACTCTAAATTTCGGCCAAGGGGAAGAGAATTTGGATTTGATTTTGTTTCTTAAACAAACAAATCATATCCCTAATATATGTCTAAAATTCGGTCAAGGTAGAGGACAATTAGGATTTGATTTTTGTTTCCCAAACAAACAAATCCTATTCCTTATCCAATAAGGAATCATACCTTGGTAATAATTCTTAGCCTTATTAAATTATATCATATATAATTTAATGTTCTATTTTAATAATTATCATATAATTATTAATACTTTATATTAACTTTTAATATAAAGTCTCATGTGTGATGTAATTAATATTATTAATCATATTAATAATATTTATTCCTTTTGTGAGTATATAATTGGATCATCCAATTATATTAACTCCGCTATAGTAAATCGAGCTAACACGGGGACCAAGTGGACCTACGGTTCTGAGCTCCAATAATCTCGAAATATTAATTAAGCTTTTAATTAAATATTCTGAATTATTAACTCCGGGTTATTCCACTAAAAATCCGAAGTTGTACTCTCGTTGCCGTAGATGAAATATTAAGCTGAACCAAGTCGGTGTCCACCGATATAATCATTGCATACGAATTGATCCTTCACGAATATCTCATAATTAGAGCCGAGTCATAATGTCCATTATACCCCTCTAATTATTTTATCTTAAGTACCATTGATTCTCTAATGAACGATTTATTCATAATTTTTATGAATAATAATCTTTCTATTCGTAATAGAAAGACTTGAGCGCTCTAATCGTTCAAGTATCGAATCAACCCTTAAGAGAGATATTCATCTACTTCTCGCAAGAATGAGTGAATTCCATGTCTATGTAAAACATTCTCAGCTACATAACAGAATATGCCCTCAAAGTATGTAATTATTGGTTAGGATTGATACACCAACCTCACCTTTGTAAATCAAAGGATATATCCCGCCATGCAGGAGTTCGTAGTACACTCAGGATTAAGATCAACCCATATATGACCATCAAGTAGATCGAAATGAGTTTCTTTGTTTAACGGATATTATAAGAATGTTATTTCTATCTGGGTCCAGTCCTATATGATCACATCATATAAGGTGTCTCCATTCTCATGTCTCTACATAGACGATCCGGATTAAGATCGCCATCCAAATATAGAATGGACTACGGCTATAGATAAACCACAAACAAAGTACCCGTTTGTTTGCTCTCTATAGACTATTTAAGATTACTAACTTCCGACTTGAATCCTCTGGTGCATGACACTCATACACCAAGTCTGAAGGTACATAAGTAATCTATGGTATTTATGAAGATATATAATATGCGAAAATTAAACAAACAATCTGATAAATGAATAATGCATCATTTTATTTTTATGCAAAAGAAACTGTTTACGTCTCATGTAGCTCTAGGGCATACACCCCAACATCTAGCAGGGCAACAGGGAAATCAGTTAGAAGGTCGGTAACAGATCTACCTATCCGACCCGGGATCTTTGAAGAAACGGCCCGAATAATCCCGACTCAGCAAGGGCAGCATCATTTACCAACTCCCTCCAATAGTCGGCGTAACGCCGAGCCCAGCTCACCCACTTCCGGACCTGGTGGGAGACTTTGGGAGCGTCCCTGCAACAAGCTGGGAGAGGCCCAAAAGTGAGAATCCTAGCATAAAAGCTAAAGGCAATAACGAAGAAAATGTAGATTCCTAACCTTCCGCTCTGAAGATATCATGGATCAAAACCTTTTCCTCACATGATCTGAGGACCCGTCCCCAGTCACTGGTAGCCCAAAACCAAAGATCTTTGAAGTTCTTGTTGGAGTCGGGAAGTTTGCCGACCACATTTGACGAGTCGGCATAAGCAGAAAGATAATACCAGCCGTGGTGGGTTCTATGGTTGGCCTTCAACCGAAATAACCTCTTCACCTCTTCAAGGGAAGGTTCGCCGAGCCCCGCCCGATGCCAAACTACATATAATCCGGTCAAGATCCTCCAACCATTCAAACTTAATTAGCAAGGGGCGATCTCCATTTCAGCCAGCATCCAGCCGAAGTAGTGTTGGATTGGCAACCGAAGTCCACACTCAAAAAATGCCGGAAGAAGAGCCATTGAACCCTCATAAGGCTGACTGGCACGATCATATAGGAGAGGGACCTCAAGAGCAATGTCTATCAGGATATCATATCGCTGCCGAAGCAGTGCTAGATCGTCCTCAGTGATCTTGGAATGCCGATTCATGTCCAGGACCGAGCAGTCAAAATGACCAGGCTCCGGATCCTTCCGATGAACCCTCTGATGGTAAGAATCGTTTTCAATTTCGGAAGGAGTATGGGTAGTATCGAGGTTTTCTATGCTAGGTGCCCCCGAGATCGAGGGGCGCTCTTCAACAGGAAGAGTCGATGGCTTAGCAGGGTTCCTAGAGGAGGAAGATCTGTCGTCAGACATCCTTGGCATCCCAGATTTTAAAAAGGGGGAAGTTAGTCTACAATTAGGGATCCTACCAAGTTACCCTAAGTAGCCGAGAAAACTAAAACCGGTAAATCTTAAATCTCTCCCTAGCAGCATCAAACAAAACACGAAACCTTGCAAAATACCAAAGTGTCCCTAAATTCATTACTCATCACCCCAAAGAAACCAAACAGGCTCCACAAATGTAAAAGCCAAGAAAAAAAGAAGGAAACCAACAGGGCAACAGACATGAAAGAGAGAGGTCGTTCAGGGAGACTTACTTGATTTCTGAAGACCGGAAAAATATGATGAAAAACTTCAAATGCGTCGGGTTGGATCTCTCACAGTAAAAGAAAATATCTTGCAGGCGATGAAGTTTTACCAAATAAGTACAAAGTGGTCGATTCACCTTCTTTTGATCGCATCAAACCATTGGATCATGAGAGGGCTTCAGATGAGCGCCAGGTGTCGACATCAGAAGCAGCTTTGTAAAGTAAAATGGACGGTTGAGATTAGAAGTAATTTGATAATCAACCATGGACGGCTGATTTTGCTTGTTTCTTGGCGGGAGTACGACGGATGCTCGACAAGTGTCAGTGTAAGAAAAACCTTGAAAAATGATTTGATGGGCATTTAAACGGATGTGACGGTTGCGCATTTCAAGGAGGTCTCCAAAAGGGGCGGTAAGAAGATGTTGTACTAGCGAGAAAGAAAGATCAAACCGAGCACCTTGGTTGAACCTAACACATTGTGGGAACACGCCGGATAAGCTTCTCTTCACAAAAGCCATACCTTCACTCTATCAAGACTTTTTTTTATTATAGTGCCTAGCACCAACTTATATATTCGTTGGAACCGAGAACTATGAGACAGATATTGGCGGTGTTTTCAGGTCCTATAAAGTTCGCGCGGCACGGTAGGGGCAAAAAGGGAAAATCCATTCTTGATCGAAATCATTAGCTGCCGACCCGATCATATAAAAACTATGAAGCCAAAAAAAAAGACCGAACACTTAGTGTAAGTGGCCGACCACTTGAGATCGGGTGACCAGACACTGTCAGATCGGCGGCATCATCCCAAACCCAAGGGACCATAGTAGCCGACCATTCCAAAAGACCGACCACATGACAAGGCGTATTCCGGAAAACGAGGAATCCATTTTCCACAAGGAAATGGACAAATCAAACCTACTATCATGGGCAAAAGGGCGATAAAATCAGCATCCCATGAGGATAAAGGGAAAAAAATAGATTTGATTAGGAATCCTTATAGGAAAATGAGATTATTTTGACTATGAATTATTGTAACAGAAGGAGACTAACTTCTTCACCTTTATAAATAGGAGGGTAGAGTAAGTGTAGAGGGCATCCGAACCATTAACATCAGACCTGTAAACAAAGAACAAATCTGAGAAACATGTTTGAGTAATAAAAAGAATCATCCGTTTTTGTGTCCGTGGACGTAGGTAGGATCAAAATCCGCCGAACCACGTTAAATCTCTTTGCTGCTTGGCGTATTATTTGTCTTTTCGCTAAATTTACTTTTGGTTTCCCCATAACCAAACAAATTCACCGTTGAGGGAATATCGTCCCGGGGTAATATTCTCATATTGCCCTGAGACCAAAATCAGTCGTCAACAACATTATTTAATCTAATTAATCCACTTTAATTAGAGATATTCTAAAACACCTTCATTTTGATAATGGCCATCTCAGGGCGTTTCCATCTTTTAATAAAGTATTTGCTTCATAATTCAATTTAAACCGATCATAAATTGATGGTTAGATTGTGTAATTAATGATTTCTTTTTGTATTTTAGACTCGGATGGGTGACTAATCGAGTTGCTTATATTTTATGTTATTTATTATTAGAAACTATTATAAATAATGTTTATGCATACAGCGACACCAATCTTCCTCGGGCTTGATGGTGGGTTTATTCATGAAATTCATTTGTCCAGTTCCAGGGTTCAAGGATTGGTAATGGTATTGGTTTGGATTGGTTTTGATGATGATGATGATGATTTGCTGCTCTTCGCTATTCAATTAGAGGTATTCTAAAATACCTTTTTTATTTTTTGGGTCGCCTTGTTTTTATTTATTAGTGTTTATGAGAATATTATACGTATATAATTGGGATTTGTATAATTTGTAACTTCAGTTATATGCATAATAATTATTTGACTTGTGCGTTGGGTGCTATTTTTATTTTATTAATATTATAATATTACATTACTTATCAAATTATCATGTATCGTTCATCACATTAAGAATTACAGATATCAAATAACGAATTTCACAATTTGAACAAAAAAGTTATTCATTATGACTTATTAAATATTTTTTTCCCAAATTAATACTTTTAGTAAAGAAAACAACACATATATAGCTGAACTTCCTTGTGACTTTTTTTTAAAAAAAAAAATGTAAGCTCTCTTCGACAAATATACATAAAATATTGTGCTATGTAATGTCATCGACACTTAATATTATTATTTGTGATGAAAATAGCAAAGATGCTTTTGGGTGTGGGTGTGTGTATATATTGTTAGGGCAGATATGAAATTCATATGGTTTGATTGGTGTCTCGTGCAATGAAAATATATCTGACCGGTGCTTACACACGCGTATAACGTAAGCGCACGTATCGTTCAAGTAGTATAAAAAGTATCGATTTCATGAGGACTTAATACCTATTCTATCAATTTTAATGGGGCTAAATGATTACCGGTATCTAATGGATTGTTTGTGTTGGTTTTCAGAGTTCATGCGCAACGGAAATCGTGTTTTTGGAACAGGAAAAAATTCAATCTTATGCATGAACAATCAAAACCGGATCCGTATTTTCTAGTATATTAATAATAAAATTATTTAGAACTTAAGTAAGAAAATATACTTGCAGATCTGAATATCTTTATAAATCGGTTCTTTGAACCACGATCTTCCTCGTCTATCTCCTCACCTCCAACGACACGTGTGGATGTGAAAGTAATTACGAAGAATACTCTAAATTTTATTAAGGATCCGTGTACTCAGCACATGAGACGGATCCTGGATGTTGTTTCCTTTGATTTTCTCAAAATCAAACTTAAGAAAAAATAAAAGAAAACTAATTTTCTCTCTTTTCTCTCTTCAGCCTCTATTTTGTTGTTGTTCTTTTTTTTTTTAATCAAAATTAAGAAAACCAAAAAAAACAACAACTTCAATAGCTCAGGTTTTTTTTTTTTTTTTTGTTATTTTAGATTTCTATTTGAACAACTTTTGATCAAAAAATAGAATTCTTATCTCATGGATCAATCTTATTTTTTTTAGGATCTCTTTTGATTTATATAAAAATCTCAAGTAAATCAATTAAGGATTTTATTAATTTTGATTTTGAAAAAAAAAATCAAAATAAAAATCTTTAATATTTATCCCATAATTTATCAAAGATAATTCATTAAAAAATAATTTTCAAAATTTCAACTTTTGAAATATTATCTTATTAAATTAAAATTTAATTAATCAAATTAATTAAATATTAATTTTCATAATTAATAAATAGATACAATATCTATTAATAAATATATTAAGACAACATTTGTCATTATTTCCAAACATGAGTTATATGGAATAATTAGAGTGTAAAATAATTCATAATTATTTTAAATAATTCTCAACTATTTTTCTTCGCAATTATAATCGTTCGAACAGTGATAGAAGACGACGAGGGGACCGATGGACCTATAATTCTAAGCTCCAATAATTCCGTCGATTAATTATAAACTCTTTTATTAATCAAACGAAATTATTAATTCTGGAGTAACTCCACTAACTACCCAGAATTGCACTCTCAAAATTATAGAATTAATTAATTCATAACTTTTATGAATTTGCGCGCTAATCGTTCAGGTCCTGAACCAACAAACAAGAGAATCTTATGAACGGATTTCATTATATCAGGTTAGCATTCCCAGCTATTCATTCAACTCATTCCAAAAATACAAGGTTTACGAAATGTAATAAATACAAAACCATACCGAGTAAATTAAAGAATAAATTAATATGATATAGGAGTCTGATAAATATAATGAATTAAGATCATCACATATATGACCATCATTATGATAAAATTGATGTTCTTTATTTAACGGAAATTATTAGAACTTTTCAATTTTATCTGGTGCTGTCCAATATAATCTTATTATATAAAACACATTCATTTTTATGTCTCTACATAATATAGTCTGGATATAATTATACCATTCATAATGGAATGAACTGTATTTATGACTTTGGATGTGAAGATTCCCAACTTCAAATCATAGTCATGGATAAATTTTGATTAGTACTCTTTAGATTTTATCCATGCATATATGTATGTAACATTTTACATATACATATATGTTTAATTTAAAGCTATATAAATAATCACGGAATTTTCATGAATTTTATAAAGCAAATCAAAATGCATACATGGAATAAAAAAGATCACAAATTTATTAATCAATCATGTTTCGAACATATTTGCTTGTCGGGCATAAAAATCTCAACAAACTCCCACTTGCCCTAAAGCAAATGAGACATGTCTCTAATCCCCAATCCTTCTAGATGCCCCTCAAAACTCTTTGTAGGCAGCGTCTTGGTAAAAGGATCGGCTAGATTCTCTACAGATGGAATCTTCAGAATAGCCACGTCTCCGTGTTGCACAATGTCCCTAATCACATGATATTTCCTTTCAATATGTTTTGATCTCTTGCGGCTTCTTGGTTCTTTGGAATTAGCCACTGCACCACTATTATCACAATAAAGTGACAATGGCTTGTCCATATCTGGAACCACTTCCAGATTGATAAAGAACTTTCGGAGCCAAACCGCTTCCTTGGCAGCTTCACAAGCAGCAACATATTCGGCTTCCATGGTTGAATCAGCAACACATGATTGTTTGACGCTTCTCCAAACTATAGCTCCCCCACCAAGAGTGAATACTGATCCAGATATCGACTTTCGATCATCTGTATCTGATTGAAAATCAGAATCAGTATATCCAATCGGAATCAAATCCTTGCCAGAATAAACAAGCATATAGTTCCTCGTTCTCTGTAGATACTTGAGAATATGCTTAACTGCTACCCAATGATCTAATCCTGGATTTGACTGAAAATGACTAACTATTCCTACTGCATAGCATATATCAGGTCTTGTGCATAGCATAGCATACATCAAGCTACCTACTGCCGACGCATATGGAATCCGTCTCATATCTTCTTCCTCATGGTGTGTCAAAAGACACTGCCTTTTAGAAAGAACAACTCCATGACGAGAAGGTAAGTTACCTTTCTTGGAGTTTTGCATTGAATATCTAACAAGCATCTTGTCAATATACAATGCCTGAGACAGAGCTAACAGCTTTTTCTTACGATCTCTAATACGACGGATCCCAAGAATATAACTTGCTTCTCCCAAATCTTTCATTTGGAATTGTTCAGCCAGCCAAGCCTTTACGTCTGATAATAATTCTACATTATTCCCAATAAGTAGAATATCATCAACATAAAGTATTAGAAAAACCACTCGCTTGTCCTTGATGAATTTATAACATAAGATTCATCAGGATTTTGAATAAAGCCATAAGATTTGACCGCCTCATCAAATCTCATGTTCCAAGATCTGGACGCTTGCTTAAGTCCATAGATAGACCTTTGCAACTTACAAACCTTTTGCTTTTCGTCCTTGCTTATAAAACCTTCTGGTTGCTCCATATAGATGGTCTCTTCAAGATAGCCATTCAAAAAGGCTGTCTTGACATCCATCTGCCAAATTTCATAATCATAATGAGCATCAATGGAAAGCAAGATTCGAATGGACTTCAGCATGGCTACTGGTGAAAAAGTTTCCTCATAGTCAACTCCTTCTTTTTGGGTATAACCCTTTGCCACTAGCCTTGCTTTAAATGTCTCTACATTACCATCCAATCCCTTCTTTCTTTTGTAGATCCATTTGCACCATATAGGATTAACTCCTTCAGGTAGATCTACAAGCTCCCAGACAGAGTTGGAATACATGGATTCCATTTCAAGTTTCATAGCCTCAAGCCATTTCTCTTTGTCATGATCTTCCATTGCACATCTATATGTTAATGGGTCATCTCTTCCATCATCAGTGATAGCAACTTGTGCTTCACCATCTTGTCTATATCGAGAAGGTAGTCGTACTATCCTCCCACTACGACGAGGTGGTAAGATGTTCTGACTTGAAGATGTGGTCTCCTCGCTTTGTGGAACAACAATCCTAGTAGGTTGTTGACTGATCTCATCAGATTTTAATTCCTCCAAGACTATCTTGCTTTGAGGTTTGAAGTATGCCATATAATTATTCTCAAGAAACGTGGCATTTGTCGACACAAAAACCTTATTATCTCGAGGATTATAAAACACACCTCCCATTGTGCCTTTTGCATATCCTACAAAGAAACAAACAGAACGCATTTCCAACTTTGTTGTCTTACCCATTAGCACATATGCTGGGCACCCCCATATACGAAAGTGACTTAAACTGGGTTTGTGGCCATTCCATAACTCTAAAAGTGTTCTAGGTACAGACTTAGATGGAACTACATTCAAAATGTAGGTTGCTGTTTATATAGCATACCCCCAAAATGATTTTGGAAGTGAAGAATAACTCAACATGGAACGAATCATGTCGAGTAAAGTTCGATTTCTCCTCTCAGCTACAGCATTTTGCTGAGGTGTACGTAGTGCAGTTAGTTGGGATAAAATCCCATACTCTGATAGGTGATCTTTGAATTCATTATCAAGGTAATCACCTCCTCGATCTGATCGAAGGCACTTGATTGATTTACCTAATTGTTTTTCCGTTTCGATTTGGAATTCTTTAAACTTTCCAAAAGTTTCAGACTTATGTCTCATTAGGTAAACATAACATATCTTGAGTAATCATCAACAAAAGTAAGGAAGTACTCATAACCACCTCTTGCTTGTATAGACATAGGTCCACAAACATCTGAATGTATAAGCTTCAGCGGTTCTTGGGTCCTATTGCCTTTTGCAGAGAAAGGCCTCTTTGTCATCTTACCTTCAAGACATGATTCACAGACTGGTAGAGTATCAACATTTAGTTCTCTTAAAGGACCATCCTTTACAAGCCTATTTATCCTGTCAAGATTTATATGACCAAGTCTTAGGTGCCATAGATATGTGTTATCTATGCGAGAAATTTTTTGCTTCTTTGTTTTTGGCAATACAACTTTGAACATTTCAGCATTCAATAATGAATTAAAATTGGGCCTTATTACATAGAGACCATTTTCATAAAACCAGAACAAATATTCAAACCATTTCTTGAAATAACAACTGATTTATTATCAAAAGAAACTGAATAACATTGTTCATAAAGTCGATAAACTGAAATGAGATTTCTAGTAAACCCCGGTACAAAATAAACATTATTCAAAAATAAAAATTTATTGTTCTCAACATAAAGTTTTATTGTCCAACTGTTGATGCTGAAACTAAAGCGACATTCCCACTCTCAAAGTAAAGTCACCATCAGCAAGTCTTGTGTAAGAATCAAGCTTTTGTAAGAAACAACAAATATGATTAGTCACTCCTAAATCAATATCCAGGGTGATAAATCATTTTCAACTAAACAAGATTCGGTAACTAGTAAATCTAATTTACCTTTCTTTTTCTATTTCGGCTCTTCGAGATACTTCTTGCAGTTTCTCTTCCAATGCCCATCAATTCCACAATGGAAACATTTTCCTTTTGGTTTTTTCTGGGTGGAGCCATTCTTATTTCCTTGACTGTTGTTTGGCTTGTTCTTTTTGCTTTTGTTCCCTGTTGTTTTCTCAGTTCCTGAACTCTTACCTTTATTCTTATTTCTCTTTCTCTTCTTAAGAGAAGAGTTAGAGTTAGAAGGTTCGGCAACATTTACTTCTCCTTTCTTCTCCACAGAAATAGACTCAAAAGTAGTGAGTTTGTTAAGCAATTCAGTCAAATTATAACTCAACTTATTCATGAAGTAATTGCTTTTGAACTGAAGAAATTTTGGGCTAAGGCTTTCTAAAATCATGCCCACTTGAGTGCCTTCATCTATGGTAGCCCCATTGATTTCTGCCTCATAAATAGTACTAATCATCATTAGCACATGCTCATGAACAAGAGTTCCAGCTTTCATTTTGCAGTTCATGACTTTCTTGACTGCTTCATGTTTAGTTTGATCAGAAGGTTTGCCAAACATGCCTTGTAGAGACTCCATTATCTCATAAGCAGTCTCTGTCTTTTCGTGCTTAGTTTTAAGCACATCAGACATAATTTAAATTTAACTAAGCCATATTCGTAGGGATCACGGTTGCATTTAACATATGTAACAAGTCTTTAAACCCCTAGGTGTCCCTAATGGATGAGTTGTAGTCTCGTGAGGGTTTACGGCAATGATACACACAAACATTTTACCAAAGTAAAAATGTAGTAAAACTAATGCACACAAAAGTAAAAAGATAAGAGAAAAAGAATAAAGAAGTTAGTGACTATCAGGTGAAACTTCTACAACAAGTTATTACCTGCCAACTGAGTATATGAAGATCCATTTTAGTCAGTTTTATGGAGAATTTACAAATTAAATAATTTAAAAGGAAATAAACAAAAATTAACTTGTTTCGAAATAAGTTTGAAATACGTCTCAGGAGTGGAAACTGCTTAGACGGCTATCTCTTACCAATTTCACATTTTAGTCAACATAAAAACACAAAAATGCAAAATATTTTTGTAATTTTTGAAAAATTTTCAAATTTTTTTTACTTTTCGAAAAATTTTGGATTAAAAATAAAAACAACACACAATGTCTTGAACTATAGAAGAAAAGTTTTAAAGATAGTACCTGGTTAGCTGAAATTCTACAGGAAAATTAAAGGTTAAGATCCAGACTGATCCGACGTCTCTTACTAAGATCATTCTCGGACCAATTTATCTTAGAAAAGATAGGATCAATTTATGGCTCAAAAGCTAAGAGTTGGTCAATTAAATCTAGGGCAATTCTGGCAGTAAAGAGAAGTTCTTTCAGAGGTTTTGTTACGAACTCATTTCTCCGGGCATCCTCCAGAAACACACAAAGAAAATCATAATATCCATCAATGTTGTACAATCCAAGAGGTTTCTTGCGACGCCGGCTTCTTTTTACGTGGCATGCTCTCGGCTTAACAAGTAGCAAGGCAGCTGGTAACTTCAATGATTGTGCTGACGTGGCGCTGACGTGGTGACACGTGGCGAAAGCAATTGTCGGCACCGTAGGATTGCGACACGTTGCATGATGTGATTGGCTGATGATGACGTGGCACTTTGACTTGGTCAACGGATGACGTGGATGATGACGTGGCATGACACATGGCAAAGTTGACTTGTTGACTTACTGACGTGGCTGATGACGTGGAGACACGTAGGATGACATGTGGCACACGTGGCGATGACGATTGTCAGAACAATATGATGATGACACGTGGCACGACTCACATTAGCAGATTGGCTCTGATGGTGACATGTGACACGACGTACATTAGCAAAGTCAAACTTCTCAAATTCTGACTTATTAACTGGCGCATGTTAGCAGGTCGGCACATATTAGGCGTCGCGATGCCTGAAATTACCAAAATTCATTTTTTGTCTGTTTTCACTATTTTGGCCTAAAATCACCTCCAAAATGTCCTGAAACTTTATTTATCTACAAAATAACACAAAACACATCAAAATATTCACAAAACTCAAGAAACTATACAAAATATTAGGTTAAATGAGTGGGAAATAGTGATAGATTTACCACTCATCAATATTTAAGCCATGGATATAGAGTATGAGTGTATTTTTAAATAATAAAATAGGATATTATATTTCATTACTCGTTTATAGGAAAAAAAAATTGGGAATGAATCGAAGTCTGAAAACTCAAGATCGGGTAAAAATAAGTTTCAGTGCAAGCGCGTGCACACACACTATTCACCCACTGACAGTGCGCTTAAGTCTTTTTTTTGTTTATATAGCATGTTTTGCTAAATGTATCATTTATTCAGCTCTTTGGAAATTTTTCAGAAAGCTAATTGATAAGTGTGGTTTATGTAGACGCGGTTTTTCGCACCGATCCTACAATCGTGATTTTGTGAAGTTGGGGCACTGGCGATCCTGTAAAACAAATGAGGTAGAATGAGCACGAAGATACTACCCACCGGTGTGGTGGATGCCGTAGGATCTCCGACGCCCAAGTCAGTAGTCGATTGAGAGATATGGGAAAATGGAGTTCAAGGTTAGGGGTACCTTAAACTCTTAGGATTGTCGTGAGGGCGATAGAAAAAGACCTTTACTTACGAAGAAAATCAGTGAAATATAATTCTTTGCTCTCCAAAAACCAAAAGTCTGACCCCTTGCTCTTTGCATCCCCGTCCTTTAAATACTCGTCCATGGTATTTAATGACCTTTGATTTTCTACCCGTTGGGTGACGGTTACGATCATGCCTTTATAAATGGTAGTTAGGGTGGTCGTCCGTTAGAAGGCTGAAATGGCTGATCCTTTAGATATCAACTATTATGACGGTTGGGTGGCCTCCCACTTACTGGTGTGGCGGATTCCTTGGGCTTGGGCCGAGGTGGAGTTTCTGGATTCGGTTAAAGGGCCTTTTGGGCCGTTTATAGCATATGGTCTGACGTGAAAAGACGCAACTAGCCCTGGACCAATTTTGGCCCCTATAGTTTGTCCCCTACTCTCTGAGTCAAGGAATCTTTGGCTTGGAGAGTATTCTGCGGCTTTGCAGAAGCCATGATGGTTCATTCTCGTTTAGTATCATAGAGAGGAGCAAACTCAGGCTACCAATCATGTGGACCAGAAGCAGGTCCATGGGTTGAACTGGATTCCTCTGTCGACTGGGCGAGCTAAGGCCAGGAGATTATGTTCTCATTTGGTTTCACTGAGGGACCAAACCGAGCCTACATGTCGTATGGATCAGAAGAAGATCCATGAGCTGAACTGGACTCCTCTACGAGCTAGCTGGGGAGTGTCCCATGTCGACTGGACCAGTTGAGGCCATGAGATTATGTTCTCGTTTGGTTTCACTAAAGGACCAAACCGAGCCTACATGTCGTATGGATCAGAAGAAGATCCATGAGCTGAATTGGACTCCTCTACGAGCTAGCTGGGGAGTGTCTCCTGTCGATTGGACCAACTAAGGCCAGGAGATTATGTTCTCGTTTGGTTTCACTGAAGGACCAAACCGAGCCTACATGTCGTATGGATCAGAAGAAGATTCATGAGCTGAACTGGACTCCTCTACAAGCCAGCTGGGGAGTGTCCCCTGTCGACTGGACCAGATGAGGCCAGGAAATTATGTTCTCGTTTGGTTTCACTGAAGGACCAAACCGAGCCTACATGTTTTATGGATCAGAAGAAGATCCATGAGCTGAACTGGACTCCTCTACGAGCCAGCTAGGGAGTGTCCCCTGTCGACTGGACCAGCTGAGGCCAGGAGATTATGTTCTCGTTTGGTTTCACTGAGGGACCAAACCGAGCCTACATGTCGTATGGATCAGAAGAAGATCCGTGAGCTGAACTGGACTCCTCTACGAGCCAGCTGGGGAGTGTCCCCTATCGATTGGACCAGCTGAGGCCAGGAGATTATGTTCTCGTTTGGTTTCACTGAGGGACCAAACCGAGCCTACATGTCGTATGGATCAGAAGAAGATCTGTGAGCTGAACTGGACTCCTCTACGAGCCAGCTGGGGAGTGTCCCCTGTCGATTGGACCAGCTGAGGCCAAGAGGTTATGTTCTCGTTTGGTTTCACTGAGAGACCAAATCGAGCCTACATGCTGTATGGATCAAAAGAATATCCATGGCGTCACTGGGCCTAATGGAGGCCTTGATCCATATTCATCCCTTTATTAGTCATGGGAATGTCTCCAGTCGACTGAGTTCGATGGGAGGATTAATTATATACTTTTGATGGACCATCAGTCTATCGCTAGTCGGGTCTTCACCAGTATAGTTTTATTTTTGGTAGGCTATTGCTAGCCCAATCGACTGGGCTGCTATTGAGGTTATTTCCCTGTTCTTCTCGATTTCTCCAACTGTCATTAATGCGGCGATTTCTTCGAGGTACTTTTGGTGGGAAAACATAGGGTCACTGTGCATAGGAGTATAAGATAGCGTGAGCAGTCTCATTTGCTTCACTCAAGTTATTTTCCTCACGGGTCGCAAGTTAGAATGGCTCCTCTCGCATTCTAAGGCATTCTTCTCTCTTCTGCTTTAATTTCTTCAAATCTTCAAACTGTTCTTAGGAATCTTCAAACTGTTCTTCGTAAGATCTAGGGTTCAATTCATATTAGCCTCTAACAGAAATCGAGATCGTGTTTGTGTGTAGCTAGGTTTGATCTTTTACTGTGCTGGTTTTAGGTTGACTCTTTGTTTGTAGCCTGAAATACTAAAATGTCATATGAAGCTTTCTCAAGCACGGAAGATTCGTCATTGCAGATATATGAAGGTTCGTCCTTACAAATGGTCCCCCCTCTGGAAGGACCCGAAGAAGGAACTTCGAGGGACTGGGTGGAAAAATTGACTGTAGCATCGGCTGGAATCCCACCCGGAATCCCCAAAGATGTTCCCCCCCTTCGCATCATTCCCTCAGATTCAGGGGTACCTAGTACCAGTGAACCAACAAACCTTCTGACCAAAAATCCCCAGAGTCGTGTCACCGAATAACTCATGAGGGAGATCAAGATAAAGAACAGATTTCCTGAGTCAGTTCGAGTCAGATTGCCTCTGTCGAGTGAGAGAATTGACTTCAGGATTCGTGGTTGGATTGGGTTCTACGAACGCCCTTTCTCTTATAGGTTCAGGTTTCCTATCCCAAGACTCGTGTGGGAGTTGCTCGACCATTATAGAATAGCTCCTTCACAGCTTATGCCGAACACATAGAGGGTTTGTATGTCGATCGAAGTGTTAGCCTACGAATTAGGGATTAGTTTTGGGGTGAGGGATTTACTTTATACTTATTACATGAAGGATCACGTGGTAGAGAATGGTAGGTACCACTTATTTCTTCGACAGAAGAGGGATCACTTAATTTCTGGGCTGACCTCTAACGACATAGGAGGGTGGCAGAAAACTTTTTTTTGTTAGTGGAGAGGGGGTATATGGGTCGACTGGGGCCGGTATATTCCCGAATATTGGGATACATCGAGTGAGTGTGATTACTTTGTTCTTTCAATCGTTAACTTAACTAATCTCTTAAATTCATTTGTTGCTATGCAGGTTCAGTCTACAATCGTAGCTTTGACGTAACCCCTGGAGTTGTTGCAAACACAAATTACATCTTAAGTCTTACCCCGACTGAAAGGAATTGGAGGGTGGTATTAGCTGAAATGAGGTTGAGATTAACTCCCTTGTGGAAGGAAGTCCGCTTCGGATCAGAAGGTATCCATTTGCCTTTGACAAAAAATATTCTGACGGTCATTGTCATTATCTAGGCGAACCGGGTTACTCACGGAGGGAGTTTGTTCATAAGGTTTCTAACCCCGGAGGAAATTTTGTACGCAGTTGAAAGGATGAGCCAATACAAGCTCCCGTCGGTTGAGGAGATGCTAGAACGGAGGAAGAAGAAGAAAGCTAAGGGGGTTGAATCTGGTGTTGTGCATGAGTCTCAGCCGGTGAGGAAAAAGTTGCAAGCACTCGTAGCTTCTGAAACTGTTGCGAAGCCGTCGACTGGATCAATGCAATCTTTGAGAAAGAGAAAATAACTGCCCGATATCGACGAGGATCTGGAAAATGTTGTGATCAAGATTTCAAGGGGCACGACCGTGATGTCGGTTCCTTCCAGCCTATCATAGTTTGTCGAAGGGTTACTTTTAGAGGAGGATGAAGCCCGGATGCTTACCTTGGGACCGTTGGAATCTGCTAAAAGGGCAATCGCAAGGAACTTTGAGGTATCGAACCCCTTTATGTTAGAATACTTTATGATAGACTAGTCGACTGACTCTGATTATTGAATTGTAACAGACTTTGGACTATGCAATCTTTCAACAACGGTACGTCGAGGCGAGCCTGAGGAAGGCCAGAGATTTGGAGAAGCCCAATGCGGCTCTTGGAATTGTCTGAAGCGAAGGCTACTTCTGAGGACTCGAGGAAGAAGTTGCTCGCTGATGAAAATGAAGTCGCGACTTCGAAGGGCAAGTTGGAGGCGACATGTTCTGAGTTGGAGGTGGAGAAGGAACGCACCAAGGAACAGGAAAACCAGACTGTCGACTTGCAAGATCGACTGGATGGGGTGGCCATGGAAGCAGTAATAAAGGATAGATGCCGACTCATGAAAAAGTACCTGTCGGGAGAGCATAATTCATGGAACCTAGGGAATTGATCGCCTTAGGGGAAAAACTGGAGGCCGGCCTCTCCCTATCTGTTGAAGAAGCTGAGGTTGAAGGGGGCCAAGAGGTAAGTTCCAAGGAAGCAGCTGAAGACGCGGCGGTGGAAGCAATCGAAATGACTGATGTCACATGAGAAGTGACCGGAATTCCAGCGGCGGAGCTTACGGGTGAAGTCGGCCATCCCGCAATTCCTACTGACTCGACTGATCCTGTTGATAGGCCGATAGACTGATTGAAACGTTATGTGTTTTGTAATATGGCCTTTTCATTAAGAATGCTTGTTGTACTTCAAACTTTGAACAAACTATTATCCGGATTTATGAATATAAGTTTTTTTTCTTTATTGTCGTTTGAAGATGATCTGGAATCGTATCCGTTGATTATTTTTACTAACTGAGGAAATGAATGAAAATCATGTTTATTATTCTCAAATCATAACAAATAAAACATTAGGATATCTTCCATGCAATAGCGAGCTGAACGCTTTATTATTCGTAGACGACAATGTCGTTTCAAAGATCATCGATGAAACCTCTTGAGGTGGAGGGCATTCCAGCTGTTCTGGACTCGACTCCCGTCTTCTTTTTCCAATTTATAGGCTCTGTGGTCCACTACTCTTTTGATGACGTATGGGCCTTCCCAAGTGGGTCCCAGCTTTCCCTCGTTGGCTTCCTTCGTATTCTAGAAGACTCGCCGTAGAACCCAATCACCTTCCTTAAAGGTTTTGAATCTTACGTTCTTGTTGAAGTATTTACACATCTTCTGCCGATGTGCCGCAAGTCTGATAGACGCATTCTCCCTCAATTCTTCAACGGTGTCGAGTGCCTCCGTCATGAGTTTCTGGTTTGCTTCTTCACTAGTCCATTGGTACCGAGGCGACGGTACTCCAACATCAGTTGGTATGACAGCTTTTGTCCCAAAGGTCATGGAAAAAGTGTTTCCTCCCCAGTTGAGGTCCTGACTGTCGTACGATAAGCCCATAAGACTCCTGGGAGTTCGTCTGCCCACATTCCTTTGGTCTTTTCTTACCTCTTCCTCAACGTCTTCATCAAAATTTTGTTAAGATTCAGCTTGCCCGTTTGCTTGTGGATAGCGAGGAGTGGAAAAGCTAACTCTGATCCCCCAAGTCTTGCAGAAGTCCTGGAAGCAATGACTGATGAACTATGGCCCATTATTTGTGACGATCTCCCTCGGTATGCCGAAGCGACAAATGATATTCTTCCAGACGAATCCTTGCACCTCCCGATCTCTTACCCTAGCAAAGGCTCCTGCTTCAATCCATTTGGAGTAGTAATCAGTCAAGACGAGCATGTAGACTCGTTGTCCCGGGGCGACTGGTAATTTTCCAACGATGTCCATCCCCCACTTCATGAACGGCCACGGAGCCAAAGTAGGATTTAATTTCCCTGGTGGTACTTTGGAGGCTGATGCGAACCTCTGAAACTTCTCACAATTCTGAACGTAGGAAATCGTGTCGGCTCGCATGGTTGGCCAGTAATACCCAACTGTATGGCTCCTGCTTGCAAGACTTCTTCCGCCTGAGTGATTCCCACATTTCCCCTCATGCAACTCAGCCAAGACATATCGAGCCTCTTCAGGGGAAAGACATTTAAGGTATGGGCCGCCAACTGATCTTCTCAAAAGCTGATTGTCGTGTAGAACAAACCTCGCAGCTTGAAGTTTCACTCTCCCGGCGGTAGCCTTGTTTTCTGGAAGCATACCGGTATTCAAATATTCAACCAAGGGAGTCAACCAATTCTAATTTTCCATACGGAGGGAAGCAACGCTTTCCTCGGTCTTGATGATGGCGGGCCACTGCAGATATGTCACCGGAATGGCTTGGATCTTCCCTTCTTGTATTGTCGACCCGAGTGTAACCAACGCATCTGCATGCGAATTCTGAACCCTTGGGATTTGTAAGGTCTCGAAAGATTCAAAAGCCTTTTGAATGCCCTTTACCCTGGACAAGTATGCCGCCATCTGAGCTCCTCTGGCCTGGTAAGTTCCTTGGAGTTGTTTGACAACTAGCTATGAATCGATCGTCACTTCCACCCTTTTCGCCCCCAACTCCTTAAGTAACTCCAATCCTGTAATCAAAGATTCATACTCTGCTTCATTGTTTGTAGCCGGGAAGCCACACTTAAAAGCTTGCTGAATTTGGTCTCCTTTGGGAGTGGTGATCACTACTCCTAACCCAGCTCCTCCACTATTGGAGGACCCATCTACCGCCAATTCCACACACCGCAGTTGAGTCGACAGTAAGCAACTCCTTTCCCCCTTCTAGTGATGTGCCAGGATTGAAATCCGCCATGAAGTCCGCCAATGCCTGGGATTTGACGGCTACTCATGGTTGGTACGTGATATCGTACTCCCCGAGCTCAACAGCCCATTTTGCTAGTCTACTAGAGAGCTCAGGCTTGTGGAGGATGTTTCGTAGTGGATAAGTGGAATAAACAGTGATGGGGTGGCCCTGGAAGTAAGGGCAGAGTTTCCGAGCAGCCATGACCAAAGCCAAAACCAATTGTTCCATTTGAGAATACCGTGTCTCAGCATCCAGTAAGGCCCTGCTCATATAGTAGACTGGGTGTTGTGAACCCCCATTGTCCTTAACTAGAACCGCGCTGACGGCCTGAGGAGAGACCTCAAGATACACAAACAATCTCTCTCCGTCGCATGGTTTTGACAACAGTGGAGGGGAGGTCAGGTACTCTTTTAATCTGGTTAGGGTTTTCTCACAATCCTAAGTCCATTCGAACTCCTTCGACTTCCCAAGCGTAGCGAAGAATAGGAAACTCTTATCTGTTGACTTGGAGATGAACCTGTTGAGAGCCGTTATCCGTCCTGCCAATCGCATGACTTCTTTCTGATTCCCGGGGGACGGGATGTTGAGTATCGCCTTTATTTGCTCCGAATTGGCTTCAATTCCTCGACGCGTGACCAAATATCCTAGGAATTTTCCCGAAGCTACTCCGAAGGCGCATTTGGTCGGGTTAAGTTTCATCCCATATTTCTTCATAACTCCGAAAGCTTCTTCTAGATGCTTCAAGTGCTGTTCGGCTAGCAAAGACTTCACCAACATGTCATCGATATATACTTCCATGGTTGACCCTATCTGTCAACTGAACATCTTGTTGACCAAACGTTGGTATGTAGCACCTGCATTCTTTAACCCGAGTGGCATTACTTTGTAGCAGTAGATCCCCATGTTCGTGATGAACGTCGTTTTCTCCTGATCATCCAGGTGCATAAGATCTGATTGTATCCTGAGTATGCATCCATGAAACTTAGCAGCTCGTATCCTGTTGTCGCGTCGACTAGCGAATCTATGTGTGGTAAGGGAAATGAATCTTTCGGGCACACTTTGTTCAAGTCAGTGAAGTCGATACAAACCCGCCATTTTCCATTCTTCTTCCGTACGACCACGACGTTAGCCAGCCACTCAGGATACTGTACTTCCCTGACTGATCCGTTGTCTAGCAGTTTCTGTACTTCTTCATCAATCACGCGATTCCTTTCAGGGGTAAATTTCTTCTCTTCTGCTTAACGGGAAGGAAGGTTGAGTCTACGTGAAGCTCATGTGTCATTAATTCTGGGTCGATACCTGTCATATCCTCATGCGACCAAGCAAAGCAGTCGTGGTGCCTCTGTAGGAATTCTACCAAACTCGCTCGCAATAATGGTTCCAGGTCGGCTCCAATTCGGGGTCTTGTGGTCTGATAATTGCGGATGGATTTGGATCTCGTCGAGTTCCTCCACTTTAGGTTCATTTACATTCGTCCGACGAGCCCCTTCCTGTAATTTCTATGCCGACTGAGATTTGGGCTTTAATGTCGACTGATAACATGCCCTCGAGGCAAGCTGATCCCCTCTAATTTCTTGAACCCCACATTCAGTCGGGAACTTCAGAACTTGATGATATGTGGAAGAGACGGCTCTCATCTCATGAATCCATGGTCGAACCACTATTATGTTGTAGGCTGACGGGCAATCCAAGACCAGGAACGTTACCATCTTGTTTACCCCTCCTGCATATACTGGAAGGCAAATCTCTCACATCATGAACTTCTGTTCCCCACTGAAGCCGACCAAAGCGGTTGATCGTCGATTCATCCTTTCTAGTGCTTCCCTCATATCATTGGGCGCTGACCAAAAGATGATATTGGCGGAAGATCCGGTGTCAACCAATACCCTCTTGACCATAAAATTAGCTACCTGAAGGGAAATCACTAATGCATCATGGTGAGGATTGGCAAGGCTGGACAGTTGGTCGTCTGAAAACTAAATCACCAGGCCGGTATGACCCCTTGTTTGAACTCGCCCAGTATCCAGGCCAAGGCGGAAATCATCCTCGTCTGTCGCTTCGCCGCCGAATATGAACCCCACTTACTTCTGAACCTCCCAAAATGACATTGACGGTGCTGTTGATTGGAGGCGGAACCGGGGCCTCCACTCGATCATCCCTTCGTGCCAAGGTAGTTTTCCCCTTATCGGTGAGCAGGTCTCTCAGGTGCCCTTTATTCAGCAGCTCTAGGACTTCCAACCTTAAAGCAATGTAGTCGGCAGTCGTGTGGCCGTAGTCTCAATGAAATTCGCACCACTTGCTGGTATATTTCTTCCCCGAGTTCCCTCGAACGCTGAGGCCATTTAACCTCGTTATCTTCCTAAAGACTGAGACAAGTTCTCCCGGTGAGATCGTGAAGTTGTAGTCTAGGAGCCGTGAGTATGGTTGAAGCTACCAGGCCTATGACTAAGAACCCTGTCATAAGGACGGGGTCCTTTGTACGGTAAAGCCTTCGGTCTGGGTGTTGCATGCTGCCCCTGATATACTCATTTGGTGTCTGGAAGGGCCTACTGCCTTTTCCCGAACACTTGAAAGTCTTTCCCTACCCGTGTTTCTTCTGTCTTCTTCCCATCGGATCTCTGTCCGGGCTCTTGTCAATGCCTCATCCATGGTGTAGCATCGATTTTTCGTCAGCTTCTTATAGAGGCCGTTGTCCGCCTGCAAGCCACATCTGAATGCCTCCACTACCGTGGCCGTTGTCCGCCTGCAAGCCACATCTGAATGCCTCCACTACCGTCGGCTGATGGAGATTTGGGATTGCAATTCTCTCTTTGTTGAATCACGAGACGTTGCTTCGTAAGGACTCTCATTTCCGCTGCTGGATCAAGTTGAGGTTGTCTGTCATTTTTCTCGAATTTGCATGAGCTCACAAAATGAGCGAAAAATTTGTCCACCAATTCTTTGTAAGTCCCGATCAACCCGAATGGTAAATTGATAAACCATGTGAGAGCCGGACCGGCTAGTGTCTCTCCGAAGCCTCGACATAGACCCGCTTCTCTCTGATGGGGGGTGAGGCTCATGGACATCATCTTATACTTATAGTGGATGATGTGGTCGTCTGGGTCGGTTGATCCATCGTACAATTTCATTTCTGGAGGACTGAACTTCCTGGGGAGTTCCACGGAGTTGATCCTCTCGTCAAATGGAGTATCAGCCAAAGCTCTTGATAAGCTCTTTCTTAGTGGCAATCTGACCCCCGATATACTCGCCAAAATGGCCTCCTTGAACTCTTCCATCTCTTGTCGTATGGTCATAGTCGTCACTACGTCGACTGGAAAACTTCGGTGATGGCCTCCGAGGTCTGTGCTCTAATTTACCCGCTGGGAGCCTTCGCCTCGCTCCAATTCCGGAACTCCTGCTGGATTCTGTCGGCTGTCCGTGGTTCCCGTAAGATCCACCGATCCCAAATGTCACGAGGAGCGGAGAGTCGCTCCAACTGATTTTGAAGGTCGCCATTGGTGGTTTTCATAGCCGAGTTTTCCTCTTCGAGGACGCGCAAGCGTTCCTGGAGAAGAGCTAACTGCTTGGCCATCGAGTCTGTCGACGTGTCACTTGAAGCTATATCCGTGCTTCGGTAATTCATTTGGTACTTCAATTTGCTGTGAATCGCTAGGGCCCCACGATGGGTGCCAAACTGTAGATGCAATTTTTCACACCGAGCCTACAATCATGATTTTTGAAGTTGGGGCACTGGCGATCCTGTAAAACAAAGGAGGTAGAATGAGCGCGAAGATACTACCCACCGGTGTGGTGGATGCCGTAGGATCTCCGACGCCCAAGTCATTAGTCGATTGAGAGATATGGGAAAATGGAGTTCAAGGTTAGGGGTACCTTAAACTCTTAGGATTGTCGTGAGGGCGATAGAAAAAGACCTTTACTTACGGGGAAAATCAGTGAAATATAGTTATTTGCTCTCCAAAAACCAAAAGTCTGACCCCTTGCTCTTTGCATCCCCCTCCTTTAAATACTCGCCCATGGTATTTAATGACCTTTGATTTTCTACCCGTTGGGTGACGGTTACGATCATGCCTTTATGAAGGGTAGTTAGGGTGGTCGTCCGTTAGTAGGCTGAAACGGCTGATCCTTTAGATATCAACTATTATGACCGTTGGGTGGCCTCCCAGTTACTGGTGTGGCGGATTCCTTGGGCTTGGGCCGAGGTGGAGTTTCTGGATTCGGTTAAGGGGCCTTTTGGGCCGTTTATAGCATAGGGTCTGACGTGAAAAGACGTAACTAGCCCTGGACCAATTTTGGCCCATACAGTTTATACCCACTTATTCTGACATCCTTAGCATATTATTTAGTTATGTTTCGAGTCATTTAATGTCATTTATAGTTTATTTTATATCTTATTTGTAGGAAGCATTATAACATCAAGAATGGAGCAAATACGCGTATTTCGAGACCTATCGGAAGTATCAGACTCAAGAAGCAGCAAAAACCAGCATCAGTTGCACGTTGAAATTAAAAAAGGTTATAAATTTTAATCTAGAAATAGTTACGAGACCTATAATATTTGGATTTACATCTACTTGAGGAGATCTAGTCATTTACATACATTTTACCGAGAGATGGGCGCTGCAGCGGCCACTGTTCCGCGCCGCAACATCCCTTGCGGTCCAAAATATTATTTTATGGTTTTTTAATATGCTTAATTACACAATGCTCTATTATAAATACATGAATCCGTCCAATACTCAAGAGGGAAGGCTAATTCACAACACAAAACACCAAAACACATATTTTTAGAGATCCAATGAGAATGATTGAAGAGCAATAAGTGGAGATTAAGGCGGTGACGTCCGGAGAGGAAGAGATTCAATTCGGATTTTATCATCTTATTTCTTTCTTATAACTCTAATGATTTCCATTAGATTCATGACTTGTTTATTATTGTTTTTATCTTTTGTCATGAACTAACTCCTTAATTATGGAGAATAGTGTAACTGATGCTTGAACCTTTATATTGATTGTCGATTTTGTTATAAAGTTTTATTAAGTTATTTATATTGTTTTGAGTTTAATGCTTCTTGATTGTTGACCACAATTGAAGATGATGAATGTTTAGAATCTATCACTCGAGAGAGTGGATTTTGAATAGATCTAGAGAATATAGCTTAGGATTTTATAGAGTTCGAGAGAATCTTTAATCCTTTGAAGTCCTTAACATAGAATCACAAAGCGTAATGAGATGTTAAATATTGGATCTTTATAGAGATATCTAAGTCTATAGTTGATGATATTTTCACTCAGCACTCTAGAGAGTGAGTGGATATTTTAGGAGTATTGACTTATAAACAATATAACTGAACAATGATTAATTGGCATGACAAATACATAGGAGACAGATAGGTGAAATCAGGATCTAGAACCTCTATCATATTAGTTCCTCATATATAAGTATTTTTATATATATTTATTCCATTAAATCTTTATTAATTATCGTCTAAATAAAGTTAGGATTATCAATTATAGTACTTAGTACGAGTTAAGGCAATCCATGTGGGTTCAATACTCTTAACTCATATTTATACTAAAACTTGACACTGTACACTTGTGGTACGATATAAAATATCACAACAAGTTTTTGGCGCCGTTGCCGGGGATTTTTTGTTTAATTCACATTAATATTATTACCAAGTAATCTTAGTTTTAATTTATAATTTTTTTTAATTTTTGTCTTAAGTTTTATTTTTATTTTTTTTTTATATTTGTTTTCTTTTCATACAATGAGAGTTGGAAAAGAAGCAATGTCAAATCCTATTGGTGCAATGATAGCTCAAGTATCGTCCCTCACGACTCATCTAGCAGTATTGACAAATCAAATGGGCCAACTGTCTATTGAAGTTACTTCTACTAATGGAATGCTTTTACCCAACAGATGAGCACGATTTGAACAAGTACAGTGTGTGAACAATTGGAACTTCAACAACTATAGAGGCGGTCCTATATCTAATTATTATCATCTGAATTTTTCATATGCTAATATGGAGAACATTTTGCAACCTCCTCATGGCTTCAAATATCCAAGAGCTGAGCAGAAAAATTCATTAGAATACCTCATGAGCACGTTTGTAGCTACAGCTTCAGAGAGGTTTGAGAAGAATGAGTCAATGTTGGATAACATCGAAACACGAATGGGCAATATAAAGGCAAATATGAAATCTTTAGAAGCGCAAATTGGGTTGCTTGTTTCTTTCATGGCCAATCAACAGACATGGGTGTTTCCGAGTGATATTGAAGTCAACCCCAATGAGCAATGTCAAATCATAACCTGTAAGAGTGGAAAAGAGTTTAAAGACACATATCAGAACTTAGGCAGTAAGAAAATAAAATGGTATTTCAGGAGGAAACAGTAACAGAAGAATAGTAAAAGGTGAATTGATAATGAGAGGTCAAGATAAAGAAGTCACCTTCATTGTTTTCAGAGCCATGTCGAGTTCTCAAAGTGATGTAGAATGTCACAGGGTAGATATAGTAGAGAATGGAGTTGCAAACACGCAGGGTGAGTCAGTATTTCAACAATCTACGAGCATAGTGCAGTCATGCATAAAGGAAAATTCTCCGCTACTAAACCTGATACCACTCCCAAAGCGCCGTAAAAAGAGGAAAAGAAAGGTCAATGCTCACCTGGAGATTATCCCTAGAAGGTTAAAAAAAAAAGCCGAGCAAATTTTATCGAATGTGCAGTCCAAAATTTCCAACTGGGGGATAATCTATATATCCTGGGGGATCATCTATGGATAAATTACTAAAGCCTACCAAGATGTCTCTTTCATGTCATAAGAACCGGTGGACACTAAAGAATAAAGATGGTGAGATTACCTGGTTCACTACGTTTAAGCCACCATAACCATTTTGGGTGGTTACGTCTGGCTGAAGACGTTAAACTTAGCGCTAGCGGAGAGACAACCCTTGCATTTATTTTATAATTGTTTTATTTATTTTTAATTTTTATTTTATTGTGTGTTATTTGTTTATTTATTTAATTTGCATGCTATTTATACAGGTAGCACGAGACACACAACGCCCGCACAACCAAATTCTAACCAGCATGAGTCTGATTAACTTCATGCACAGTAGTGTTGTTCCCCACTCTTGTTCTTTATATTTATCTTGCATTGAGGATAATGCAAGTTTTAAGTTTGGGGGTGTGTGCATGTTGTTTACTTGTTATTTATTTGTTTGATTTATATATATAAAAAATAAATAAATTTTTTTAGTCCTATATAGTAAAACATAAATCATATGATGATATTGTCTGTTTATGGGTGAAACTTTAGAAATGATAAGTGACCGATTTACCTTTATCCGGCGCCTTGAATAGTTGATCTATGTTAGACTTGTAAGCACTCAATTATAGATTTCTAGCAGTGAAAACTTAAATAGTTGACAATGTGACTAGTTGAAGAAATTGCATGTCGATGAATGACTGTTTGCTTTGATGTCTATTTTGAATTCCAAGTGTTATGATGTATGGTATGGATAGAAATAAAAGAAAAAAAATGTCTATAAGGAAAAAAATTAAATCACTTATAATCGATAAGCGTGAAGCTACATATGAGCGAGTATTAGGACCACCATGATGAGAAATGCTACCTTAAAGGTAGGTGTTTTGATTAAAAAAAAAAATGGAAAAAAAAAAGTGCAAAGCGAAGTAAAAAGAGACAAGAAAAAAAGGAAAAAATCTTACCATACTGAGCACAAAATAAAGCAATTACAGAGCTTAATTGAGATATCTAGGTTGGTTTGACCCATCGATCTGAGTTTTTAAACGAAATTATTAAGTTAGCTTACTTAGGAATCAAGCTGTGAATGAACCTTTACACACACACACACTGTGAGTCTGGCCTAGATGATTATTCAGGAACTTGGATCTGAGCTGAATTGCGTACTTTGAAGGTTCTTTAATTTCATTTATAAGTTTTCTTTGAGGAAAATTTTATGTGAAACTATCAAGACTATGTTTTGTTATTTTTATATTTTTGCATGATTGTATGTTGTGAATGATGTTTGTGGGTATCGTCGCTGTAAGCCTCCACGAGACTATAACTCGTCCTAGGGCCGTTTAGGGGTTTAAAGGCTTGTTGTATATACTAAATGCAATCATGATCCATACGAAAGTGGCTTATTTAATTTAGTTATTTTTATTTATTTATTTGTATTTATTATATTTTTTCTTTTGCTCGGGACTAGCAAAATCTTAAGTTTGAGGGTGTTTGATAAGTGTGGTTTATACCCACTTATTCCGACATCCTTAGCATATTATTTAGTTATGTTTCGAGTCATTTAATGTCATTTATAGTTTATTTTATGTCTTATTTGTAGGAAGCATTATAACATCAAGAATGGAGTAAATAAGCGTATTTCGGGACCTATCGGAAGTATCAGACTCAAGAAGCAGCAAAAACCAGCATCAGATGCGCACTGAAATTAAAAAGACTATAACTTTTGATCTTAAAAGAGTTACGAGACCCATAATATATGGATTTGTATCTACTTGAGGAGATCTAGTCATTTGCATACATTTTCCCAAGAGATGGGCGCTGCAGCACTCACTTTTCCGCACCACAGCGTCCCCCGCGGACCAAAAATATGATTTTAGGGTTTTTAATATGCTTAATGACCCAATGCTATATTATAAATACATGACTTCGTCTAATACTTAAGAGGGGAGACTAATACACAGTACAAAACACCAAAACACATATTTTTATAGATCCAATGAGGATGGTTGAAGAGCAACAAGAGGAGATCAAGGCGGTGACATCCAAAGAAGAAGAGATTCAATTCGGGTTTTATCATCTTATTTTTCTTATAACTCTAATGATTTCCATAAGATTCATGACTTGTTTATTATTGTTTTTATTTTTTTCATGAAACTAACTCCTTAATTTTGGAGAATGATGTAACTAATGTTTTAACCTTTATATTGATTGTTGATTTTGTTATGAAGTTTTATTAATTTATTTATATTCTTTTGAGTTTAATGTTTTGATTGTTGGGCCACAACTGAAGATGATGAAGTTTAGATCTATCACTCGAGAGAGTGAATTTGAATAGATTTAGGGAATATAGCCTAGGATTTTTATAGAATTCGAGAGAATTTGTAATCCTTTGAAGTCGTAACATAGAATCACAAAGTGTAATGAGTTATTAACTATTGGATTTTTATAGAGATATCGAAGTCTATAACTTGATGATATTTTCATTCGGCACTCGATGGAGTGAGTGGATATTTTAGGAGTCTTGACTTATAAACAATATAACTAAATAAGGATTAATTGGCATGACAAATACATAAGAGACAATTAAGTGAAATCAGGATTCAAAATCTCTATAGTATTAGTTCCTCATATCAACAAATCAAAGTATTTTTATGTTTATTTATTTAATTAAATATTTATTAATTATCATCTGAATAAAGTTAGGATTATCAATTGTAGTATTTAGTGCGAGTTAATGCAATATATGTGGGTCGACACTCTTAACTCATATTATACTAAAACTTGACACCGTACACTTGCCGTACGATATAAATATCACAACACTATACATATGAGTATATTAACCCCAAAACACATTCAATTTTTTCAAAATATTTAAATACACCCAAAATTTAATTTTAACATAAAAAAAAATACCAACACATATTATGAATAAACATAAATGTATTATATATATATATAGATATATAATATATATATAGATTACTTTGAATCAAAATAAAACCAAATTAGAATCTCACCCAAAAAAAAAAGTACTCATTAACAATTATATAACACTTAAAAATGGTCAAGTGATTATATAATAATTGTCATAACTTCAAAATTTCATTTAGAGTTTCAAACTATAATTTTATATTTCATGTCCAACATGAATATATTTGACTCAATCACAAGCATATCGTGTTTATGCTTCTAAACATCCATACATAATTCATTAACCTAATTTCAATTTCAAACTATGTTGTTATATATCCAATACATTATACATCACTATATGCTTCACTAGTGTTAACAACTCACTGATGAAAAATATAATTTTAGAGAATATCAAACTTACCAATTTTTTTTATATTTTTTGAAAATGTTGAGAACTTCAAAAGCTTATCTCATAAATACTTTATTTAGGTTATTCTTTTTCATGTTTTGCCTTAATGTTTGTTTAATCAAAAATTACACAGCTCTTGCATTTTATAGTCAAGCTTATGTAATTTTTATTAATAAAATTATAATCATATTTTATGTGGGTTTAATTCAATTTTTCCAAATATGCATATCGTGTGGACTAATCAACTTTGTTTATTAATTTGATTTATACAATTAAATCTAAATAAAATTTAACCACTTGATTAGTTAATTGTCTACCACTTTGATTTAATACAATTAAATTTAAATAAAATTTAACCACTTGATTAGTTCATTATCTGCCACTTTGATTTAATCCAATTAAATCAAGCTAATTACACCTATAATTACATATTTTATAATTACTAAAATATCCTCCAATGATAGAGATTTTATGATATTACAACAAAGTCTTTATGTGATTTGGATTAATCTAATTAATCTTAATTGGTCAAGTAATTAATTTATATTTCCAATAATATTTAATTAGTTTGATTGAAAATTATAATATCCTATGTTATTTATTATCAAACATTATCGGCTTCCTAGGTGCTTAAGAAGTATACTACATATTGTGAGACTCTATAAGTTCATACACGTTCGTCATATGTACGTAATTCAGTCACCTTCGAATTTGCGAAGAACACGAACGATCTTTTTTGAACTATATAAGTCGAGATCATCACATGTATTTAATAATCCATCCGTTGTAGGCTACCGTCATACCGTATTGTCAACATGTCAATAATTTCTTTACAACTAATCAGAATATTATTTCCGAATATATTTGACCATAAGTGATTGACTTTGGCCAAAGTATTAAGAATTGTGACTTTCTTACATGATACCTTATCCCATTATGATACACATACGGGCCGACAGATCTTATCTTTATACACACTTGATTAACGAAGTACATTGGTCCCAACCAACGAATATCTAGCGATCAGACCAATGCTATCATATAGTTAATGGATACATATGCTACTCGACTCGAGTAGATTAATATTGATGGTGGTGTACTTCTAACTATTATGAATCACATGTGAGTCATTCAATATCCGCTCCAATAAATAAACCCACATGTATATACAAGTTTCCTTTGCTCATGGTTCATTAGATTATACCATTAGAACTCTAAATCCAATATACGAAATGTGCTAGTCTTATAAGTTATAGGAATTCTACGGTATTCCAAAACCAACCACTATGATATTTTAATTCAAAAATAATTTATAATAGTAATATTATCCTAATGTCGGACCACCAATGTCTACTATTACTATACGACTATTATAAGGTCGATGTCATTTTGAGCATATTATATATAAAACTCACATACTTATGCCATAATAATTAGGGGTGAATAAAACAAATTTCGGTTCCGATTAAAAATCAGTTCCTAACTAATTGGAATCACAACCTACTCAATTAAATAGGGTATCATATTTTTTGATTCTGGTACCATTCTGATATTTATTTATTATTGTCAAACTTTGAACACGATGTATATCCATAGGTAATAGCAATAAAATTGTGAATAAGTACGTGCAAAACAAAGTGTCGGTGGACATATTAAAATTCAAACTCCAAGCAATAGATATAATTGCTAGATAATCATCCAAATAACATGGTATGGTTCAATCAATTCAATTAGCTAGGAAAATTCTAGATCAATCAATAACAACCAAACAAAGCATATGAAATCGTATTAGATTCGAAATTCGCTGACCAAATTAAAAAAAAAATCATAATTCAGTTACACACGTGTGATGAAAAAAGTCACAACTAACACCTAAACCGGTATGAAATTGGGTTTTATTTAGTTATGAAATTGGTTATAAATTTAGTTCACAAATAGGTTTCGGTTCAATTAATTAAATACATACATACCCGAAACTGAACTGTTTAAATTTGGTTCTTTTATTTTGAAATCGAAATGATCTAATTTCAACCGGTTTCGATTCCAAACCCGAAAAAAATCAGATTTAGATATAACCAGAACCGGTGTTCAACCTTATAATAATTACCATTAAAAATGTTGAAATTAAAATATAGTTATTTTATTAATAAATAATAAAATATAATATGTAGACACCGGTTTACGACCGAGGTCCACAATCGAGAATTTATTGGTTGGGGGCACAATCGATCCTGCAAAATAAGAAGGTAGAGTGAGCGTGGAGCACTGGCCACTGGTGTGTGTGGTGGATGCTGAAGGCACTCCGATGCCCAAGTCAGTGGTGAAAATGAGCTGTAAAGGCCGTAGTAGGAGGAGCTAAGTCAGATATTACCTTGATCCCTGCGAACTGCCGTGAGGACAGTAAATAGGGGGTTCCGAGAGCTCTGGAGAGAATACTGTTAAGCTGTGAGTAGTAGAGCTTGTGTGTCTATCCTTGTAGATTTCTTCTCCTATATATACACACTCATGAAACGTGTGCATTCATTGTTCTTGATCGCTCGTCTATTTGGAGGCTGGTAACGACTGTGTTACGAGGGGTATTTATGAGTCTGGTCGTTTCGTGGGTTGGCACATTGTGAGTCGTGGTTTCGGTTTGGGTAATGGTATTTCACTTGGCATAGGATTGTAAAACGTCTTTATGCCAATATTCACTTCTAAAATTGGACTTCCATTAAGATTCTTGGGTCATTTTATGTGTGTAAATTTGGGCCTTGATTTTATTTTGGGTCCGGTTATGGGGATTTTAGGGTGTATTTAGTATTGGGCCCGAAGTAAATAGTCGAAATTTCCATTGGCCCAAGTTTGACATGTACCATTTTCCCCTACTCTCTAAGTTAGAGAGTCATTGGCTTAGAGAGTACTTGTTGGTCGTGTCATCTGAACCAAAATGGGAAATTTTATCATCTGGACCAGGATGCGATTGAACGTCTTCAACGTCGCTTGGACAGTATGGCTAAACTATTGAATCTGACTCGACCGGAGTTAAGAGAAATGTCCTCAGTCGATCGAATTTGACTTTTGTTCCCCTAATATTCCATACGGCCGGTCTGAGGATTAATGGAACATACATATCGTTTGAATGGGTATGGACCAATTATTCAATTATGTTTGACATGGGTTGAGGGGGATGACCTTCATGAATAAAATTAGATGACGATCTCAGGTATAATCCACACGACTGGTCAGAGGACTATTCAAGTATCCATATCGGGATTGAATGTGTCCAAGTCCTCTATTTTCCTAGTCATAACCCAATCGACAGAACCAAGTGGTGTTCTTTGAAGAACTCTATTCGATTGGTCTAAGGACCAATGAAGCATTCAGGTCGCCTAGACCAATTGGTTCAGGTCTTCAAATCGTTCGATAAAGATTGGGAAATAATTTTATCGACTAGTGCGGTATAGGAACCTAGTCAGGCTGCAGGTCATGTGATACCAATTGTAGGTTCGAATCAGTACATAACTCGATTAATGAGTCTGTTGAGGAGGGAGCTTGTCGACTCATTCATTTGGTATCGAATAGGGACCAAATCGAGTCTACATATCGCCTGGCCCAG
>SKCR01041016.1:0-136214 GCA_019454045.1 Zanthoxylum bungeanum
CTCATAAAGATGTCAATCTTATGGAGGTGTACCATCCGACTACGTTATGAGGAAGTGATACAAGGTATCGACTCCCTGTTATGGCAAAGTGCCATGAGTCCGAAATGGATTCCATGTGTAACAACTATGTTTGGATACTAGTTGTTGTACCACAAGGCGTTGTGCCTATGGTACATTAAACGTCTTCAAGGAAGACATACATGGAAGGCAACATACCAACGTGCAAACCTAAGGTTTTGACGGAAAGGTATCGTTATCAACATTGTGTTAATAACGGTTCAACCTTTTTACCTGTTGCCATGGTAAATCCATTTTGAAGATGCTTGAAAATAACTGTATATTTCATTTATGAAAGGTGCCAGTTATAGATCAAAATCGCTTTCCTGAAAAGGAAACCTTTTGGAGGATGTTTACAACATCCTGACGATTTTGTATAACCGACAAACAAGGTTTGCGGGTTATTCGATCCATGTTTGGATCAATGCAAGCATAAGGTTCTTGGAACTGTCGTTTTGAAATAATCATAATGGTTTATGATTTGACTCAAAACGAAATAATTCTTGTGTATATAAGGAGGTTAGTGGGAGAGCGCACTGACAGTGAAATTCCCATAAAGCTATTGTTGAAAGCTTGGCTTTCAATAGAAATTCTCCGTAGAATTCTGGGAGATAACAACCTTTATTAGAGGAATAAAGATCTATTGGGATAGATTTGGAGTTGTTAACACTCTCTGGGAAATTGTACATTTAAAATGTACTTGTATTGGTGTCTCATACGCTTCGAGCATATGGAGTCACAATCAGGTCAATCCAAGTGACAGTCACTGGATTGAAGTTAAGAACATCTGTTAGTATCTCAGAGAACTAAAGATGCTATCTTAAACTATGGAGAAGAAGAACTTGAAGTGACTGGGATCACTCCTGCAAGTTTCCAAACATTTAAATACTGCGGTACTATAAAGTTTGAAGAACGGGACAGTGAGCTGGAAATCTTCCAAGCAAGATAACTGTTGCCGAATAAACAACAAATGCGGATTATTGCTGCAGCTGAGGCAGCAATAGAAGTCTTTTGGGTCGAAAGTAAATCTAATTAGATTAGATATAGTTCTGTTAGCAGCTGAGCTAGGCGTCAGCACAGGCTAAGGAATTAAAGGTCTCATCGACGATCCAGATATATACTTCTATATCATCTGATTCGTTCGGATCATACATCGTGGCGATGTGATGATCGTATAAATCGCGTCAAACGATAATCAAACAAATCCGCTGACGAAAACCTTTCCTCAGCAATTTGAGCGAACCTTACATGGTTCGGGTGTAGGACACTCGAGTGACTGGCTATGTGCCAAGTGGGAGATTGTTGGATAATATGACCCATAGCGTCACTATTTGCACAGATCATTGTGTTGTTGTAGCAAATTAACTATGTAACAAGGAAATTGCACTCTCGTCATTTTGTGATTAGATCACCATAGATATATAAATGAAGAGAGGTCCCTATGATTAGTTCCTGGATTGAGATGATATGAGACAGTATCAGTCCACGAAGGATTAATCATTAAATATCCCTAGCCGTAGTATTATCGAGACTGGACATCGATAATGCGGAATAGGCTAGTATTGCACTTGTGCGCGTTGTGAGGGCACAACGGCATAGTTCTCATATATATAAGTATTGGATACTTGTGCAAGTGCGATAGGAGGTCGTGTTTCACCGATGGTACGGGAAACAGCTTCGCTCTGGATAGACCCTTCGGAATCCCATTGGTATTAAGACTAGGTGTCTATGGGAGGCCGAAATCAAGGTAGGTGTGTATAGTCTTAACCTGAGACTTACATCGCTAATACTTACGACAATCGGTAAACTTTGGTTTTGATGGTGGGGGATCTTAACTGGTTCTGTGTTCACCTCTTCTGGGTTTATCAGGAATCGTAGTGTATTGGATGTGATGTCAAGACGGAAGTGTCACTCCAGTCATAATGGAGATGATGTCACGCAGGATACGGTATTAGTGCTCTTAAGTGATGCGCATCCAATCGTGATATTATGACCAGGTCATGAATATCCGATTATAGAGACTAGTTACCAGACATCCGATATGTGTTTCGGACGGGGCAGACACTTATCCAGTCCCAGCCCTAACACGTGACTATCCGATACTGGGCCGATATGCACAATACATTAGTATACTACGCTTGATACAGATCTTTGATATTCTTAGATGAATATGTCCGGAGAACTTGGGAAGACTTGGTGCTTTGCTAGGAGTCGACCTTGTCTCGTAAATCGGTAGAACGTAGTACTTGGTACGTACGTGATTCGGATACTCCGACGACCGTATTTACTGCCAGATTATCCGGGGATCTCATGGGTCGCTTCCCGATAATCCACCGATGACGCACAACTCGCACTCTTGAATAATCTGGGATTATATAGAAGAGAGAGAAAATTAATCTAGGATTAATAACAGAGATATTTTATCCGGGATAAAATGTCGTCTAAAGAGAGAGAACGATTAATTTGGAATTGATCGATGAATTAATATATTCGATATATTAAATGAAATTAGATTTCGACGCGGAATTAAAATTAGATTTTAATTCGGGCAAACGAGTTAATTTAGAATTAATTCGTTAGCGACGTAAATAATAATTTCGCCAGGCGCAATTATTTATTTAAAATCGATTGAATTAACATCGCGACGTAAGCTCGGTATTTCGGAAATATCGAACCCGAACGCGTGAGTGCACGTGGGCCCACTTTCATTTGGAAACGTGTGGGGCCCACATGACACATGTCATTCTAATGCTTTGCATGTAGATAGTGTACAATGCACTCAATGTTATTGCATGGAAATTGAGTGTTTGACACTCTAAGCCATTGCATGTATTGTGTCATAAGTTTATTATTTATTTAATAAACTTTATGGCATAAATATAAATTGATTTTTGGTAAATCATTTTAACTTAATACACAATTCTATCTCTCTAAAATTCTCTCTTCCTCTCACGGTAATGGTGGCCATTCTTCACTGGTTTTGAACCAGTTTGGGCGTGAGTAATAGGGAAGCTAGAGTGGGTTTTCATGGTGAAAATTCAAGTGCTAGCACACTTACAAGTCTTGCGAAGGTGGTAGGGAGGTTCGACCATGAGACGGGATCCATCCGACGTAGCTAGGAGCTCCGTTTTTTCACTCAATTTTCTGTTTTTGTAGGCAGTGGGCTGCTGCAGTGGGCTTACAAAGGCAGTGCGTTTTTGAGCTTGAATCGTCTCCAAATCGACATAACCGATCAATGTGAGTATTCCGCTACCTCCGTTGGTGTGTTCACACATTATTTCATGTCTTGATTTGATCTTGGGACCTTAGAATAAACCAACAAGTATGATCTGTACTCGGGATACAACTCCACGTACCACTTGAGTAAACGGCACATTCTTTTGTTTTATGTTGCTTTGATTTATTTATTTTTCGTTATTTGAATTCTGCATGTTACTTTTATATGCATTGAGATAAGCGCATGGGCTTAGTAAGTGCGATGAAAGGTCCTCTAAGTGGAGAGGTTAAAATCCTTCGCCACGATGCTTCGCCGCGCTTCGTATTTCGCTATTTGCTTTTTTATGTATGTATTACGTCACATTTTGTGCATCATTTCTGTTCCCGTTCGAATGCGTTATCGAACGCTATACGAAAGCGAACCTTCTGTTTCCCGTTCGAACACGTTTTACAAACGCTACTCGAATGCGCATGCATTTTGTTTCATCAGGTCTGGATCCGTTCGAACGCGTTATCAAACGCTACACGAACGCGAACCATCTGTTTACCGTTCGAACGCGTTAACGAATGCTACACCAACGCGCACACACTGAACTGAGTCTGTCTCATCATATTTCATGCATAATTGCCTATTAGGTGATCTCTCTCGCATTATGTAGTCAATCTTATTATTTGTATTCCTGTATTTATCCATTCGATGTATTAATGAGATAGTACCCAAGCATGATTAGGTTGTTCTTAGTTTTCCATATCATATGATTGAGAATATGTTCATGAGATTGCCATGTGATGTTGTATGTTATGATGATTAATTTCATGCATGTGGATTTAGAAGCATGATACTCTCGGAAATAAGTGTTACTTAAACTTGATTAAATTATTACATAAATCCTTTCATTACAAGTGACATAAGTAAGGGACCATTCCGAACCCAATGGTTTGAGGTCTTCCCTTGCGAGGGGTGAGTGCGGCCTTAAATATCATTTTCCCGGTTCACACCGGGTGGCGACTCCATTATTCTCCGGTTTAGTCCCTCGTGGCTACTTCGTACTCCCGACCGGGCCGTGAGCCCGGGACAGCATGCATCGCCTCAGATCCTGTGTTCCCACAGTCTGGCGACTCCACTGGCGATAGAGAATCGGCCCCGAATATTGTCTTGTAATGTTTGGATTTATGTTTTAATTGACCTTGTCTATAGTGGATAAAATGGGGGTTTAATCAAAGGCATTTTGAGGCTAGGTAATGGTTTGGTGTCTTCCTTCATTCACTAACTTTCTAGAAGGAAAAGCTGTGAAGGCGCCTATATAGCCATCTACTCGTAGCCTATTGTGATGGACTAATTTGGAGGGCTCGTTGTTTATTCCTGACACCAAGCGATAAGAGCCTAAGAGGCTTGGGTATTTAAGTGAGCCTCGCTCCACCTTCCCTCTGGGGAATCTACAACGGGAAATCCATTTGACAGTCCGTCACACACCATAGCTCATTGGCACGTACCTTAGTGTATAAAAAAGGGTGCGCTCACTTGGTTGCTCGAACCCTTGATTGGGGAGACCTAGTTGTGGGCCATCCTTCGCCGGTGAGAGCCTTTGTCTACACTCTTGCGAAACCACCCATAGACCGGGGTTGTATGGTTAAAGTAACAATTATTTCCTTGAGTATGTGCTTATGGACCATCCTCATTTGGATGCAGTTGGACTATTGTCAGAAATACGGACTTGCTGGGCCATTTAAACTGGGGCGAGTTCGTACCTTATGACCATTGGGCCCAAAGCTTATGAAATGTTGATGGGCCATTCTGTAGAAATTATTGTTGTATGTTTGCATTGTCTTTCTTTGTGCTTGTGTTCGGAACATTACCATTTGGATTTAGTTGGGCTCCTTGCCAGGAGATGTGTACTCGTTGGGCCATTTAAACTGAGACGAGTTCACTCTTATGACAGTTAGCCCAAAAGCTTCTAAAATGATAGTGGGTCGATTTGTTTGAAAATTTTAGTTGATTTAGTATGTTATATATGTTGCAAGCATCTCATGCACCCCATGCATACATACATCATGTTAACCCTTGTGTTCTGAAAGCCATCATAGATTCCCGTTGGGTTAGGGAAAAGGGAAGACTCACAAAAAATACTGGGAACAGACATGAGTGAATCAGATATTGAGGTATCCCATATGGATCAGTTGGAAAATGGTCTCGCCAAGGTCACCGAACAGTTGCAAGCCATGACCACTGCCATGGAAAATATGGTTGTACCCCGTGCTGGGGGAAATTCTGAGAATGTGAGGCGCGAGGAGCCTCCGAATGGGTTGGGGGATGATATCCCCATTTTTGATGATGACATGACAGAGCATGCAACAGGCAGAGTGATTGGGTCTCAGGCAGAATTTCAGAAGCTTCGGGATCATGTTGAGTTAGTTACCCGTAAGATGAAGGGTAAGGACGAAGAATTACTAGACTATGAGCCGATGGCTTTTCAGGAACAGTTGCCTGCTCAGTTCAAGATGCCGGATATGGCCAAGTTCAATGGTAATGGGGATCCGAGGGTCTACCTCCGACAATATGTGTCAGTTATGAGTTCAGTGGGCCTAACACAGCGCCAAGCTCAAAAGATGTTTGGGATGTCACTGGAGGGAGCTCTCGTGGTGTGGTACCACAGTTTGGAGAAGAAAGTGAAGGAAGATTAGAGGGAGCTAGCTGATGCTTTTATGAAGCAGTATGTCTTAGACTTAGAGATTGATTTGTCACTCCGTGATTTGGAGAACACTAAGCAGAAGTCGGAAGAAAGCTTCAAATGGTATGTAGACCGCTGGAGAAGCCAGCTTCGGAAAATGCAGACTCATCCCTCTGAGAAGGAACAGATTAAAATGATCATCAAGGGCATTAAGTCCTCGATCTATGGCAAGTTGAGGAGGATGACTTCAATGATTGCAGATTTCCGACGGTTGAGGGAAACTGTCATGGATATTGAGGAAGAAGAGGCTGAAAACAGAAAGTTTTATGGCCAGAATAGGAGGAATTTTGGAGGGCATTCTGAGACCAAGCCCGCTACTGCCGAGATTGCTGCTATTAAGAATAGGCGTTTTTCTAACTTGGGTATACCCTTGTCCAAAGTGCTTGAGAAGCTGACCAGGCAAGGACTCTTAAAACTCTTGGAACCTAGACCACTCCCAAATCCTCCCCCACCAAGCCTCAATATGAACCGCTACTGCCATTTCTACCAACAACCTGGCCATGACACCAATAGTTGTACCCGTCTCCGCCATGAGATCCAAGACTTAATTGACTCCCACAAAATCCCTGACCCTGAAAGAGAACAGCCAAACACACACACCAATCCTCTACCAAATTATCACTTTGTTCCCCCACCCACTTACATGATCAACTCTGGCTTGCCCGAAACCTTCGTCCTCCAAGCTCTCAACCACCAAGCTTCGTACATGGGGATAGTGTTGGAAAATCTAATCCATGTCCCAAGATCAAAAGATTCAAGCAAAATATATAAAAGAATGAACAATATTGAAGTATGGCGGAATCATACTCACAAAGATCGGAATGCGGATGCGTTGATGAAACAAAACTTTCTCCTTTGTGCAGTGATGGATTCGGCCAAACAGAAAAGAGAAGCTCCAAGCAATGTTTGATCCTTCCAAGCTCTAAGATGAGTTTCCCATAACACCTTTGTATGATCCCTTGATGGTGCTAGCCAAAGATGTGTTTTTATGTTCCAAACAAACACAAATTCTTCGAGTCTTGCCACAAAACAAATGAAGAAAATGGAGAGCCAAAACTTGCTCACTGTTTCGGGTAATTTGAGAGGGAGGAGAGATCTGATTTTTTGTTACAAAAATCAATTTATTTTATACCATAATATTTATTAAATAATAATAAACTTATGACACAAACCATGAAATGGCTTAGAGTGTCAAACACTCAATTTCCATGCAATACCCTTGAGTGCATTGTACACTATCTCCATGCAATGCATCAACAATTAAATAATGCATATAATGACATGTGTCATGTGGGCCCCACACGTTTCCAAATGAAAGTGGGCCCACGTGCACTCACGCGTTTGGGTTCGATATTTCCGAAATACCGAACTTACGTCGCGACGTTAATTAAATCGAATTTAAATAAATAATTGCGCCTAGCGAAATTATTATTTACGTCGCTAACGAATTAATTCTAAATTAACTCGTTTGCCCGAATTAAAATCTAATTTTAATTTCGCGTCGAAATCGAATTTCGATTATTATATCGAATATAATAATTTTATGATTAATTCCAAATTAATCGTTCTCTCTCTTTATGTAGTACTTTATCCAAGATAAAGTCTCTCCGTAATTAATCCAAGATTAATCGAGTTTGAATCATACGTCATTGGTGAATCTTCGGGAAGCGACCCAAGAGATCTCTAGATATGTTGGTAGTAAATCCGGTTGTCGAACTATCCGAACACGTACGTACCAAGTACTATGTTTTTACCGATTTACAAGACAAGGTTAGCCTCTAGCAAAACGCCATGTCTACCCAATTCTCTAGAAATATTCTTATTGGAATATAAGATCTATAACAGGCGTAGTATACCGTAGTATAGTGTATATCGAATTAGTATCGGATGATCACATGTAAGGCCTGGGGCTGGAGATGTGTCTGCCCCGTACGATACACATATCGGACATCAAGCAACCAGTCTCTTTGAATCGGATAATCCTGACCTAGTCATATTATCCCGATGGTTGCAACCATTATAGAGTACTAGTTCTGTATCCCTCGCGATCATCATCTCCATATGTCTGAAGTGATACTTCTGTCTTGACATCACATCCAATATACTACGATTCTCGATAAATCCAGAAGAGGTGTACACAGAACCCGTTAAAGCCCTGGACCACCAAAACTAAAGTTTACCGATTGTCGTAAGTACTAGCGATGCAAGTCTCAGGTTAAGATCATATGCACCTACCCTGAAGCGGACTCCCATAGACACGCAGACATACTACCAATGGGACTCCGCGGGGTCTATCCAGAGCGAAGCTGTTTTCCGTACCATCGGTAAAACACAACCTCCTACCGCACTTGCATAAGTATCCAATACTTAAATATATGAGAACTATGCCGTTGTGCCCTCACAACATGCACAAGTGTAGTACTAGTCTATTCCGCATTATCGATGTCCAATCTCGATAATACTACGACTAGGGATATTTAATGATTAAACCTTTATGGATTGTTACCATCTCATATCATCACAATCCGGAACTAATCATAGGGACTTTTACCATTTATATGTCAAAGTAAATATTTTACAAAACGGTAAAAGGCAATTTCATTACTACATAGTTAATTTTGTACAATAATACAATATCATTTACAAAATAGTGACGCTATGGGTCATTACTGTCTAACAGATAGGGGTTGACAACGATGAAGAACCATAGACCGAGGAATAAGGCAGCGCTGCGAATGATGAAGTTATTCCTCATAGTTTGTTTGATCCTGCATTTTTGATATAGACATTGATTTTGCCTGTTTGCTCGAACCTTTTTCTAATGATAATAAAGACGTTCATTTCCCGTACTCGCTTGAATATGCAACATGAGTATATTTGACAAAAGCATTCAACCTTGGTATTATGATACACAACGATGCTTAGAACACGGGGAATCCTCGGAAGAAGCAAATAGAAAGAAAAGATAGTCATTCAGAAACTAGGAAACGGGGACAGTGAGGCTGTTAGACTTGGAAGGGAATGAGTGCACCGAGCCGATCAATGTTGACAGATTGAAGCTGTATTTTACCTGAGACCGGGCAGTCACCAAGAGAATTGGCAGAAGACCTAACCCAACGGGATGGGAACATTCACGCATACATGCATACACGTAACCCATTTGCACCATTTTGTGTTTGTTTTGTTTTTTGTTCATAGGTTTTGAAGAAGAAAAAGAGAAAGCGGCAAAGACAAGCCATTAAGGCATAACAAAAGCACAATATCGGAATCGGGTAATAATCCTGGGGCTGAGGCCCATATTGGTGTTAGATTCGGGTAGTAATCTGAGGGTTGAGGCCCACATTAGTATCAGTCTGGGGGCGAGGCCCACTTCAATACCAGTCTGAGGGCGAGGCCCACATCAGTATCAGTTTGGGAATGAGTCCTAGGGCCGAGGCCCACATCCATATCAGTTTAGGGATGAGTCCTGAGGGTCGAGGCCCACATCAGTATCAGCTAGGGGCAAGGCCCATATCAGTATTAGTGGGGGCGAGGCCCGCGTCAGTACCAGTTTGGGGGCGAAGCCCACATCAGTACCAGTTTGGGGTGAGGCCCACATCATTATCAACATCAGTTTTTCCGGATATGACACTCTGGGGGCGAGGCCCATATCATTATCAGAATCAGTCAAGCCAAGAATGGCACTCCAAGAATGGAAACACAGTTTGAGAATGAACAAGCCAAGAATGGCACTCCAAGAATGGAAACACAGTTCGAGAATGAACAAGCCGGGAATGGCACTCCAAGAATGGAAACACAATTCGAGAATGAACAAGCCGGGAATGGCACTCCAAGAATGGAAACACAGTTCGAGAATGAACAAGCTGGGAATGGCACTCCAAGAATGGAGCAAGGTTCGGGAATGGACCGCATCACAGTAACGGTTCGAAAATGGACCACCTCTTATCAAAACGGTCCGAGAATGGACCACCTCTCCTCAACTTGGTTCGAGAATGGACCACCTCATCAGTATCAGTTTGGGGCAAGGCCCATATCAGTATCAGTTGAGGGCGAGGCCCACATCAGTACCATTTTATGGTCGAGGACCCACTACATCATCAGTTCAAGGGCGAGGTCCCTATTGTCAGCGGTGTTTGGTCGAGGTGCCCCGTTGTCGGTTGCAGTTATTGGGATGTGTCTCAGGGTCGAGGCCCACTGCATCATCAGAACAGTTTTGCCAGGTACGGCGTGTGGACTATGTGAATTATGTGGACTGCCGTGGACTATCTTGAAGTGTTGTGGATTATGTGGACGACCGAGGACTATCGTCAAATATTATGGACTCCCGTGGACTATCTTGAAGTGTTGTGGATTATGTGGACGACCGAGGACTATCGTGAAATGTTATGGACTACCGTGGACTATCATGAAATATTGTGGACTACCGTGGACTATCATGGATTATGTGGACTACCGTGGACTATCGTAAAATGTTGTGGACTACCGTGGACTATCTTGAAGTGTTGTGGATTATGTGGACTACCGTGGACTATCATGGATTATGTGGACTACCGTGGACTATCGTAAAATATTGTGGACTACCGTGGACTATTTGAAGTGTTGTGGATTATGTGGACTACCGTGGACTATCATGAAGTATTGTGGAGTATTGTGTACTACCATGGATTATGTGGACTATATGGATTATATGGACTACCGTGGATTATCGTGGACTACCGTGGATTACCGTGGATTATCGTGGACTATGTGGATTCCGTGGATTATCGTGGACTAGTGTGGACTATTGTGGACTACCGCGACACCCTAAGTACGGGGTTTAGCACGCCAAGAATGGCACGTCATCAAATTCAGGTCGAGGCAGCAGGCAAGTCAGGAGGCAGCTGGCGAGCCAGGTAAGTGAAAATGCATTGCATAACTTTGATAGGATTGTCACTGTTACACATTAAACAAGTCCCATCAAAGTGGGGGCGACTGTAGGCACTACATTTTTGCATATAAGTCCCTATGATGAGTCTCATTTGGAGACACTACCTTTTAAGTCATGGAGGTCACGGAAAACGGACATCGGAAGGGGAAATTCAGAACAAACAAGGTTCACTGTTTTCGTTCGTGCTGCGTTCGTGTATACGTTCGAACGCCAAACAGATTGCGGGCGTTCGTGACGCGTTTGAGGAGGCGTTCGAACGGTTGTCGGTAATTCTGGTTTTGTTGCTAGCCTCACATCAAGCCCAATTCACCCAAGCCTTGGCCCACACGCCCAAGCCCACTTAAAACACATATTTAACACATGGTGAAATCAAAACAAATCTAAAAATCACATACCAAATTAAAATAAACATTAAAATCAATCAAATATTTTAATTCCTTAATTAAGATATTCACCCACCAATTACACAAGATTCCTTCCTAACTAAACAAAAGCACATACTACATTAAAAAGATGTCATGCCTAATTAAAATCAATCATAACAAATTAAATATTTTGTATTCCTAATCTAGCCAAGATTTGTCCCCCCTCAATCTTTGACTTTCATTGCTCAACACCAAATCAAATCCCTTCCTTGTGAGACAAGGTGAAGCCCTAGTCATTCTCTATATAAACAACCCATAACCCAGACATGCACTCTCCTAGCTCATTCATACAAGAAAAGCCTCCCCTAGCTCATACATAGCTCATACACACAACTCACACGAAAATCATAACACACACAAGAAACACCCAAGCTTATTGACACAACTCTCCCACACTCTCAATAACCGAAGATCATAAACCAAATAACCCTCATTGCCTTGACCAAAACACATCCCGAACAGCCCATTTACCTCATCAAAACAGCCCCCGAACCACACCATAACACCACCGAAAATCACACCCAAAACAGTAGCCAAAACATCCCAAGAACAGTAACTAAAATACAGCAGCAGAACTGTAGAAAAACGGCAGCAAATCGGAGTCAAAAGTAGCAGCAAAAGACGGAGAACAACGACTCAAAATAGTAAGACAACGAACGAGAGCAGTGAACCAGTGAACCGGAAGAGTTGCGGAGCATCCACCCTTCCGACGATCGTGTACCGTACATCCGAGAGGTGATTTAAAAGGTTAGACCTGAGGGCACTTTTCTCATTAGTTTATATTCGTCTTTTGATTGTTTATTAAATTCTATTCACATGAGAGTCGTTAGTAGATGCATGTTGTGGCTTGAATGAAATGGAAAATGTGTCGCCTCTTGTGGTATATAGGATGGAAACCCGGACATAAATTTCATAGCCGATTCCGAATGGACGGTAGTATGATCTGTACTCGGGATACAACTCCACGTACCACTTGAGTAAACGGCACATTCTTTTGTTTAATGTTGCTTTGATTTATTTATTTTTCGTTATTTGAATTCTGCATGTTACTTTTGTATGCATGATTCAATCGAGTGCATGGGCTTAGTAAGTCGGATTAAAGGTCCCCTATTTAGAGGGGTTAAAATCCTTTACCACAATGCTTTGCCGCACCGGTTGATGTGTGTTCGGTTGGATATAAGATATGTTCAATCGGATATACTAAGTGTGATATGATTGTCTTTATTTTTGTATGCATGATGTGATCGAGCGCATGGGCTTAGTAAGTGCGATGAAAGGTCCTCTAATTGAAGAGATTAAAATCCTTTACCGTGATGCTTTGCCGCACCGATTAACGTATATTCGGTTGAATGTAAGATGTGTTCAATCGGGTATATGAAGTCTAAGGTTATTGTCTTTATTTTTATATGCATTGAGATAAGCGCATGGGCTTAGTAAGTGCGATGAAAGGTCCTCTAAGTGGAGAGGTAAAAATCATTCGCCACGATGCTTTGCCGCGCTTCGTATTTCGCTATTTGTTTTTTTATGTATGTATTGTGTCATTTTGTGCACCAGGTCTGTTCCTGTTCGAACGCGTTATCGAACGCTATACGAACGCGAACCTTCTGTTTCCCGTTCGAATGCGTTTTACAAACGCTACTCGAACGCGCATGCATTTTGTTTCATTAGGTCTGGATCCATTCGAACGCGTTATGAAACGCTACACGAACGTGAACCTTCTGTTTACCGTTCAAACGCATTTACGAACGCTACACGAACGCGCGCACACTGAACTGAGTCTGTCTTATCATATTTCATGCATAATTGCCTCTTGGGTGATCTCTCTTGCATTATGTAGTCAATCATATTATTTGTATTACTACATTTATCCATTCGATGTATTCATGAGATAGTACCCAAGCATGATTAGGTTGTTCTTAGTTTTCCATATCATATGATTGAGAATATGTTCATGAGATTGCCATCTGATGTTGTATGTTATGATGATTAATTTCATGCATGTGGATTTAGAAGCATGATACTCTCGAAAATAAGTGTTACTTAAACTTGATTAAATTATTACATATATCCTTTCATTACAAGTGACATAAGTAAGGGACCATTCCGAACCCAATGGGTTTAGGTCTTCCCTTGCGAGGGGTGAGTGCGGCCTTAAATCTCATTTTCCCGGTTCACACCGGGTGGCGACTCCATTATTCTCCGGTTTAGTCCCCTGTGGCTACTCCGTACTCCCGACCGGGCCGCGAGCCCGGGACAGCATGGATCGCCCCAGATCCTGTGTTCCCACAATTACCAAGTTATTTATTACCTAATATCATCAAAGTTAGCATCATAAATTTTCTCTTCATGCATAACTATAGTGGAAGATTGTAAGTAACCAATAGAATAGGCCAACAACAATAATTGTGTAGGAATCAATTTTCCGCCGGTAAAAGCGTATTAGACACCTGGATCGACTTTGAAAATTTTTATGTTCCTTTCCTCTCTACGCCGAATGTGAGCAGCCCTCTAAGCCACTATTTTATGTTATTTTTAATATTATTATACACACAAAACAGCCCCCGAAACAAACCTTAAATAGTAGCGAGTTGTAACACCGAAATAACTCACATCACACACTAAAAACTTTCACAGTTTTGGCGTATTAGAGGCAGCATATCATGTGAGATTTTTCCACCAAAACCACCCAAAAAACACCCGAAATATAGCTCCTAGTGTCCCAAAAAATGATGCAATAAACCACAACCAAAACACTCCCCAAAAACATATGTGAAAGAGACGGCAGTGAACAGATTTTTTTGCTCACTGTCGAGTGGTGATAGAAAGAGAAGAATGAGATTTTGTTCTCACAAAATGAATCCCTAAACACTTTATAGATTAAAGAATTGTCACATAAATTTTTCTTTTTTTTTGTTCTTCTTACTTTTTCTCTCAACACTTGAGAGAGAATGATGAGTGGTAAATAGATCAATATTCCCCACTCCATTGACATAATATTTTGTATAGTTTCTTGAGTTTTGTGAATATTTTGATGTTTTGTGTGGTATTTTTTAGATAAATAAAATAACAAGACTCTCTGAAATCAATTCGGGGCCAAAACAGTGAAAAACAGACAAAAAAGGAAAAAATGTAATATTCCTGCTAAAATGCGACATTTGCTAAAATGCGTCGTTTATTAAAATACGCCATTTGCAAAAATTCACCGTCTGCTAACGTGCGCCAGAGACTGCTAACGTGCGCCGGACACGCGTCACCATCACATGCTACCGACACTTATAATTAAAATAAGTCATTGCTTGCGTAATGCTGATGTCAGCGTCACGAAACAGACACCCTTATGCGTCGCGACGCCAAGCCAATAATTCAGCTAATAATTCTGCCAACGCCACATTTCACCATCTCCGCAAAAGCTGTGCAACGTGACAATAATCAACGGTGCGCAGCGACGCGCAATGTTGCATGTGTCGCGATGCGGAGGCATAAAATTTCCCTATAAATTGAGGCTGAATTTTAGTTGTAAACTCATACATTCTTCTAAGGAATTTCTTAAGAATGCTAAGAAGATTGTATCTTACTTGTTTATTTACAGCTTTCAGTATTTAATTTTATTTATTTTACGCAACAATACTTTGTTTTCTTTAGTTTTCGGTCTTTATTTTACTTTTAAGTATGAGTAGGTAACTTCCCTCTGCTGGAGTGAAAGGTTAAGCTTTTATTACTAAAATTTAGATTAATCTCCCTTAATTATAATATATAAACTATTTAAAACCTGACTTAATGGGATACCGCCTTTATGGTTAGTTGGACTTAATGAAATTGATTTTAACTTGACTAAACATGTTTACCGCCTGTATGGTCGGTTGGAATTAATTATAAATTTGACTTAATCAGGATACAGCCTATATGGTCGGTTGGTAATATCACATAAAGTTAATATATTATAATAATGTAGATATCTAAAATAGAAGTAATAAAAGTTTATCCTCTAACCCCAGCATTTTCTATACTGTTTTATTTATTTTTTTAATTCCAGCATTTACTTTATATCATTTACTTTATTTAAGCTTTTACTGGCCTTAGATATGTGTCGTAACTAAACCTGTTATCTAGGGTTGTGATGAATTTCAATATCACCGGTTTATAAGGGGTAATTTTATAGTTTGGGTATTATAAAGGTTTATTTATTAAGTCTTAAGCTTAATGCTTCTTGTTAACTGGCCATTAATAAAATTGATGTGGTAAACTTAAAATAAACTTGACAAATGATTTTAGGTTTCAGCCTTAGACTTAATAGCCCACAATCTTCCTTGAGACTTGATAGATAACCCTTTAATAGATTTCCTTCCAGGATAGACATATACATGTCGGGCGGGGTAGCCATAATTGGAACTTAATCTTAATGAATTCAGGTACCTTGGTTAACATAGACATATGATTAATTAGGTTATACTGGGTATTTGCATCTGACCATCGACAGAGGCATTTGCATAATTTCGTGTTCCAGGTTAGTAAACCAATATATTACATAAATATGAGATAACTACTTCATCTTTTAAGGATATTGGAAGGATTCACACCCCAAGATAATTTAATAATATTAAGTTTTCCCTAAATTCACTTTCGCGCTATTTTATTTACTCGTTTTAGTTGAAAGTTATCATCCAATAAAACAACTAATCTATTATATACTTGTAAAAATTTGGCTTCATTAATTAATAGCTTAGGTATTAAGTCCTCTTGGGATCGATACATTTTATACTACTTGAACGATACATGCGCTTGCGTTATACGTGTGTGATTACGCCGGTCAAGGTTTTGGAGCCGTTGCCGGGGACTTATTTATCTTTTACTATTAGTTTTGGCAGGTGAGTCCTCTGACTCTTTTGTTTCATATCTGCCTGGTTTAGAAAGAAGCACTTATGCTAAAAAGAGAATAGCTAAAAGAATGGGCGTTTGCTATAAATGTGCACGCATGACATGTAATACTCATTGTCGTTCTTTAGGAATGGTGTCTGATAACGTGAAGATAAAATTAAATTCTTTAGGGATGGTTAAGCAAGGAGTATTTGGATGACATATCTAAGACTCTTGAGACGCATTCCAGTGGATATGTGCATCATGCAATTCACATGTTATATACACAATTCCAAAAAGAAAGACAACAACTTAGTCTCGAGAATTTGACTCTAAAAGACCATGTTTGACAATTTATAAGAAAATTGGATTGGAAGCTTTTCCCTGACGAATAGACGTCATTCAAGCAGATACTTCCTGTAAATATTATTTTCTTTTTGTCTTTAACTAATAATTGTGATTTTTTTTGTTTTTGTCTTTTATTTTCTCCGACAGGATCAAAACCTTTTGACTTTCCTGATATATTTCACTGTTTAACTAATAATTGTCATTTGGCGGGTACTAGTGCTATTATTCTTCATCATTTTTCAGGTTCTATAAATTCAACTCATCATTGCACTCTTGAAGACATCTAGAGTTGAGAAATAAAAAAATGGAAGCTACTTCAAGAATACGAGTTGTAAACATCTATGTGTTTTGCGGTACTAGTGTTGGTTCTAAACAAGAATTGGTAGCGGCAGCACAGGAATTGGGAAGAGTCATAGTTGAAAGAAATATGCACTTAGTATATGGCGGTGGCAATCTTGGACTAATGGGGATCGTTTCAAGGGTTGTACAGGAAGGAAGTAGTCAAGTTCGGGGAATCATCCCAAAACCTTTGGCAGAGGCGAATCTTATAGGACCATCAAAAATAGAGGAATTGATCGTGCCAGGTATGTCTAAACGACTGGTGGAAATGATTAACCGTGCTGATGCTTTTATTGCTTTGCCAGGTGGCTTCGGCATGATAGAGTAAATTTTTACAGTACAATCTTGGGCGAACTTGAACATACACCAGAAACCGATTGGACTATTTAATGTAGATGGATTTTATGATTTTCTTTGTGTAATTCTCGATGATGCCCGGAGAAATGGGTTCGTGTCAAAACCTGTAAAAGAACTCATCTTCACTGCCAGAACTGCCCAAGATTTAATTGACCAACTCTTAGCCTTTGAACCACAAATTGACGTTATCATTTCCAAGATAAACTAGTCCGATAATGGTTGTGGTAAAAAGCGTCGGATAAATCTGGATCTTAACCTTTAATTTTCATTTTAAATGTAGAATTTTAGCTAACCAGGTACTATCTTCTAAACTCTTCTCTTACTTTCTAGACATTGGGGACAATGTCTCATTTAGGTTTGTGGAATGGGAATAGTTGACTAGTATCTTGTTTTATGTGTTGTTTTTATTTGATTTTTTTTAATCAAAAATTTTCAAAAAAATTTAGAAAAAAATAAAAAAAAATTTATTTTGCTTTTTTGTGTTTTTTTAACTTGACCAAATCAGGTGAAATTGGTGTGAGATAGCTATGTAAGGAATTTCCACTCCTGAGACGTATCTCAACTTATTTCGTAACTAGTTAATTTTTATTTATTTCCTTTTGAATTATTTAATTTGTGAATTCTCCATAAAACCGACTAAAATGGATCTTCATATGCTCAGTTGACAGATATTATCAACATGCATGGAAACATACGGACATGAGTTGTAATTGAAAAGTTTGTAATATTCAGTGATCTAGTTTAATTAGAGGAAGCATCTAAAAAAGAGATGGAAAAAAAATTATATATCTATGATCCGAGTAATTAAGTCTGTAAGAGTGTTTTAATACCTAGTGCCCTAAAGCCAATTGGTTTGGGAGTCACTGGCCCAAAGCTCGCTACATGGATCAAAGATGTAATAAAAATAAAAAAAGACATATGAAATCCGAGTAATTAAGTCCGTAGGGGTTTCTTAACACCTAGTGCCCTAAAGCCAACTGGTTTGGGAGTCACTGCCACAAAGCTCGCTACATGGATTGAAGATGTTGCTTTATTTATTTTACGCAAAAAAAAAATAGAAAAAAATTTTCCATTGCTAAAAAATGTGTGAATTCTGATATAACTTTACGACAAAAACATTACTCTCTTTTCAACTACACTTATGAATATTGTGGGCGCAATGAGTTGATTAATACATTGTTGGTTGTGTAAAATGAGAATGGTAAAAATAATCGGAGAATTTACTTATTTGGTAATTTAGAAAGAAAGAAAACAACTAATAACTTGGATAAGGAGTGTCACTTGTTTAGTCACTAACTTGTTTATTCTCTTTTCTCTTGTCTTTTTATTTTTGTGTGCATTAGTTATATATTGACGTTTGTGGGTATCGTTGTTGTAAGCCCTCACGAGACTACAACTCGTACAATAGGGAAACCTAGGGGTTTAAAAGCTTGTTGCATATTCTAAATGTAACTGTGATCCCTACCAAAGTGGCTTAGTTTAATTTTATTTTAAATATGTTTATGTTATTTTATTTTATTGTTTTGCTCGAGGACTAGCAAAATGTTAGGTTTTGAGGTGTGATGAATGGTTAATAGATCACTATTTCCCACTCATTTGACTTAGTATTTTTTTTATAGTTTCTTGAGTTTTGTGAATATTTTGATGTGTTTTGTGGTATTTTGTAGATAAATAAAATAATAGGACTCTCTGGAATCAATTCGGGGCCAAAATAGTGAAAAACGGACAAAAAAGGCAAAAATATAAATTTCCTGCTAAAATGCACCGTTTGCTAAAATTCGTTGTAGACACTGTATTTTTGCATGAGCCTAATGATGAGCCTCGTTTGGAGGCACTACCTGAAAAGTTACAGAAGTCACGGGAAACAAATGCCGGAAGGAAAAACTCCAAAATTAGCACCTTATTGGATTCAGACTCATTAGCCAGCCTCGGATTCCCTCGGTCAATTTCTGTTTCAAACCTTATCATCGGCCCAAAACCCTTGCAACCCATGAAAGCCCATACAATCCATGCCCACGCCAAACACCACACAAAGCCTATGCACCACACGCCCAAGGCCCAAAAGATACCATACACGCCCAAGCCTTTCCAAATAGCTAAAATCCCATGCAAAACACATGCTAAAATCCCCTTAAATCACTTTCCAATTTAACAAAGATTTAAAAAACCCATGCAAAACACATGATAAAATCCCCTTAAATCATTTTCCAATTTAACAAGATTTGGAATCCCATCCTCACCAAAATTCATGAGATTCTTTCCAAAATAAATTTTCCCCAAATCATCATGATTTATTTCCATGATTTGGAGATCCATTTGCATTATAAAAAAAGGCTATTACCGAAATAAAATGGGGGCTAGACGGGAATCATCAAAAGAAGCTACTTAGGACGTGAAACACAACCAATAAAAAAACCTTGGGCATCTCTTCTTATTCTTCTTCTAAAAGACTTACACGGCAAAACAAAAAAACCTAGACACATCAAAGGAAACAACCATCCCACACACCAAGACAAATTACCGAAACACACAAAGAAACAGCAAACAACCAGCCCACACACAAAGCCACTACCGAAACAAAAATCAACCACCAAACAGCCAACAAGCAAACCAAACACCCAGCCAAAAAATCACCAAAAATTAACCAGCAAAACAGCCACCAAAAGATCACCAAAAAAATGCAAAACAGTAGTCCCCAAAACCATTGAAAATCACCAAAATAACAAGAAAACAACATCCCTAAACCAGTGAAAACATCAGCCCTAAACCAGTGAAAATAGCAGCCCTAAACAAATGAAAACAATAGCCAAAAAATAGTGAAAACAACATCCGAAAAATAGTGAAAATAGTAGCCCAAAAACAGCAAAAGTAGCAGCCCAAAAATAGAAAAATAGCGAGCACAAACAACGAAATAGTGAGTAGAAATACCGAACCAGCAAACCAAAAAAACAGCAAGCTTTAATCCTTTTGGCGACGGCCTAACGCACTTCCAAGAAAACAACTTAAAAGGTAAGACATGATGGCACTTTATTTATTTTTATAGTACCGGACACGACATGCCAGACTGGACGTGAAATACGTCCAGCCGGGTATGCGAAGTCCTACATTAAAGACGGCCAAGTTTCTGGTCACATTTTCTTTTTTGGCCTTCCGTTATTTATCATTTTTTATTTATTTATTCACCGTTATTTTATTATTTCGAATTTAGTTTGTTATTTATCTTTTTACATATTTATTTACCGTTATTATGTCATCTTTATTATATTTGTTCGTTATTATATTATTTCATGTATATTTTATATTTACATTGCATTAATGATTTACCTATGGTATTATCTCATGCAGTATACCAGATAGAAACCCATACGTAAATTCCGTAGCCGAATCCGAATGGATGGTGGTGCAGTCTGTACTTGGGATACAACACCACATACCACTCGGGAAATAACTATATATGCGTGACTAATCCCTTTTTTTATTCTCTATTTATTTATTGATGTTTTATTTGCTTTTGATTATTATAACTCATGTTATTGTACCTTATATTTCTTGATTTAATTTTCTTTTATTTATATTAATGTTTATGGGTGTGCAAATTTATATGTTATTTGAATTATCTTGCATGAACTGCATAAGACTTGGCTATACCATTGTGCGAACCCATCCATTATATTGGCATAAGTAAGAGACCATTCCGAACCCAACGGTTTGAGGTCTTCCCTTGCGAGGGGTGAGAGCGGTCTTAAATCTTTTCCCAGTTCACACTGGGTGGCGACTCATTTATTCTTAATTTTAGTCTCCCGCGGGCTACTCTGTACTCTCTACGGGCTGCGAGCCCAATAGTGTCGTGGTCGCCGAACATCATAGGCATAGCGGTAAACCCCGCTTAGCTCCTACAGATTGTGACTCCACTGGGGATAGAGAATCGGCCCCGAAACAATGCCTTGTATTGTCTGTGGCTTTGGCTTTGGTTACCCAAGTCTCATATATTTTGCATACCCTTTTTAACCCGATGGCATCATGTATCGTGAAGTCGCTTTCACTCAAGGTGGTGGATCGTTATGTGATGACCATCACTCGTTGGCACTTACCCTAGGGTATAAAAAAGGCGCGTTCACTTGGTTGCTCGAACCCTTTAGTGGGGAGACCTAGTTGTGAGCAACCCTTCGTCGGCGATAATCGATAATGGGTTACCTACTTTTAACGGTCAAAGCGAACCCTTTCATTCTGACATTTTGATGGTTCTTTCCTCGATTCAAGCATCCAAACCCACCCCCGCTTCCCACCGGTCGTTCGTAGATAAGAAGAATCTAATGCCTCTCTCGGTTGGATTGACTTTATTCATCCATCGTGAACTTCTACCGAACCGCTCCAAACTTATTTAAATTATCCCGTCCCTTCTTTGGCTTCATTGGCAATAGATAGAGGCAGAGAAGGCGGTTGTTCATACCTTTATAAGCCCACATATGAACCCTAAATATATGTCCTATAGAAGCTACCCCTATGCTTGTGTTTGGGACCATTATCATTTGGATCCATTTGAAACTCTCGTCTTAGGATACGAACTTGTTGGGCCACTTAAACTGGGATGAGTTTGTATCTTTTGACGATTGGGCAAAACGTTTTCAAAATGACGATGGGCCACCTTATGTTTGGGCCCCCTATCATTTGAAGTTGTTTAGCCAACTTATCGCAAAAGTGTAAACCTGTTGGGCCTTTTCAACTGGGACAAGTTTTCACCTCGCGATAATCTGATTGAACGTTTTAAAATGATAACGGGCCAACTTGTATGAAAACCTTGATGGGCTTACAAGGTCCAAACATGATCCGAATATGGCAAATGCATGAGTCCGATATCCGGACTGGTTTTCATCTAGGTAGGGTACGCCTTGCTATGACATATTTGTATACTTTTGGAAATCTCCAAGTCCATCCCCACAACCGTGATTACCGAGGGCCCAATTCGTCATTTCTAGACAATGGCACGATCCCTATAATAAGCTTAGTCAATATTGTAAATGGGTGGTCTTTGTCTTTTACCGATAGAAAGTGATTGAGGTAGCCAAGGTTCACCCTTGTAGCGTATGAGAGAATGATTTTGTGTACCCTACATTGGTGCATAAAATAAGCCATACTTAGGACAGAAATGGACTTACCACGAGTGTAGGAGGAATAAGGTTGGAAGGATATATGCTGTTTTGAAAACCACATGCATCCCATGCATCTCACGCATCTCATGCATGCACGCATCATGCTGACCCCCTAGACTTAAAGGCCATCATAGATATCCGTTGGGTTAAAGAAGAAGGAAGACAAGTTAAGAAAAGTTTAGCTAGCATGGATGGTTCAGGCAGTGAAGGTTCCCGCATGGATCAATTGGAGACCAACATCACCAAAATTTCTGAGCGACTATAACCTTTGTCCGATGCTGTAGCCAATCTGACAGTACCCCGCACAGTGGGTACATAAAACAACGAGGATGGAAGGCTTGAGGAACCCCTGAATAGGGTGAGAGAAGAAATCCTTATTTTTGATGATGACATGACTGAGTATGCCGCGAGAATGATAGCCAGGCCTAAAAAAAATTTGTTTGTTTTAGCCCTTAGTAGTTAAGCATAAGTCCAATGATGAAATTGTTTGCTTTATGGTGAAATCTTAGAAACGATAAGTTCTTGATGTACTTTTATCTGACATTTTGAGTAGTTGATCTATATTAGACTCGTAAGCACTTAATTATAGGTTTTTAGCAGTGAAAACCTGAGTAGTTGGTAAAGTGACTAGTTGAAGAAATTACAGGTCGATGAATGACCGTTTTCTTAGATGTTTATCCTGATTTGCTTGTGTTATGATGTGTGGTATGGTTGAAAATAAAATAAAAGTCTGTAAGGAAAAAAATTAAACCACATATAATCGATAAGCGTGAAGCTATCCATGGGCGAGTATTAGGACCACCATGAGGAGAAATGCTACCTTAAAGGATAGGTGTGTTGGAAAAAAAAAGAGACAAAAGAAAAAGAAAAAGAAAATCATACCATATTGAGCACAGAAAAAGAAATTGCATAGCATAATTGAGATATCTAGGTCGGTTTGACCCATCGATCCCAATTTTTTGAAACGAAATCATTGAGTTGGCTTACCTAGGAATCAAGCTGTAAATGAAACTTTGCACACATACACTGTGAGTCAGGCTTAGATGATTTATTCAAAGACTTGGATTTGAGTTGCATTGAGTGTTTTGAAGGTTCTCTGGTTTCATTACTGGGCATTCTTTGAGGACAATAATATGTATAACTATTGGGAATACTTCATAGCCCGTAATATAGTATGTCGATACAGAATGCAACATCACATAGTGACGGACGATGAAGTCCAATTTCAGGAAGAAGGCACATTTAGAAATCTGGGAATCAGAAGACATGATCCAAAAGGATGAGGCCACTTTCACAAAGCCGTAATCCATCATGACCTAGTACAGGTAGCGGAGAGCAGAAAGCTGAGCCAGGTCTGGGGGCGACCAATCTAGCACCCCGAGAATAAGGGACACAACGAGATCTTAAGCCATAAGACCAAAGAAAACTAGCAATCACTAGAGTATAATAGGCAGAAGGAAACTGTAAGACGGTCAATGAAAGGATTCCTAAAGGAGTGAAGAAAACCCTCTAGCGCAAGCAATACCTAACCAAGGATGACATCATGAAAACCGATCAGAATAGGAAATGCATCCATGCATACATGTCACATACGCACATTTTTTGTTTTGTGTTCGCAAGCTTTGAAGAAAAATAAAAAGCGGCAAAGACAGGCAACTCCTCAGGAATGAAAACGAGCAAGCCGGGAATGGAACTCTATGAATGGAGAACAACCTCAGGAATGAAGACAAGAAACTCCTCAGGAATGAAGACGAGCAAGCCGATAATGACACTCAGGGAATGGAGAACAACCTCAGGAATGAGGACAAGCAACTCCTCGAGAATGAGGATGACCAATGAGGGAAGTGCCTCAACACCATTATCAACTCAACAGTTTTGGGAATGAATCCTAGGGGGCGAGGCCCACATTATCAACAGTTTTGGGAATGAATCCCAGAGGTCGAAACACCTCGTCATCATAGAAAAAACTCCCCAGTGGATCGAATAGTCACGCAGGTGAACCAAAACGCCATCACCCATCAGTGCGGGGAACAAATCCCAGAAGTCAAAGCGCCTCAAAGATCGAAACATCTCACACCAGGAACGTATCGGAAATGAACCATCTTAAATTAAGAACGGGTCGGAAATGAACCATCGCAACTCATGAATGGTTCAGAAATGGACCATCTCAACTCAGGAACGGTTCAGAAATAGACCATCTCACTCAGGAACGGTTCGGAAATGAACCATCTCAACTCAGGAATGGTTCGGAAATGAACCATCTCAACTTAGGAACGGTTGGGAAATGAACCATCTCAACTCATGAACAATTCGGGAATGAACCATCTCACACTAGGAATGGTCCAGGAATGAACCATCTCACACTAGGAACAGTTCAGGAATGAACCATCTCACACCAGGAACGGTTCGGTAATGAACCATCTCACACTTGGAATGGATTCGGGAATAAATCCTAGAGATCGAAGTATCTCGCAGGGATAAACCCCAAGGGTCGAAGCACCTCGTCATTAAATCAACTCAGTTCAGGAATAAATTCTTGAGATCGAAGCATCTCGCAGAGATGAAGCCCAGGAGTCGAAGCACCTCGCCATCAAATCAACTCTGTTCGGGAATAAAGCCTAGAGATCGAAGCATCTCGCAGGGATGAAGCTTAGGGGTCGAAGCACCTCGCCATCAAATTAACTCAGTTTGGGTATAAATCCTAGAGATCAAAGCATCTCGCATGGATGAACCCCAGGGGTCGAAGCACCTCACCATCAAATCAACTCAGTTCGGGAATAAATCCTAGAGATCGAAGCATCTCCCAGGGATGAACCCCAAGGGTCGAAGCACCTAACCATCAAATCAACTCAATTCAGGAATAAATCTTAGAGATCGAAGCATCTCACAGGGATGAACCCCAAAGGTTGCAGCACCTCGCCATCGACTCAACTCATAGATCGAAGCCTCTCACACCAGCAGCGAAAATGCATGCATGACTTTGATAGGGTTGTCACTGTCACACACTGCACACAAGCCCCATCAAATTCGGGGTGACTGTAGACACTGTATTTTTGCGTGAGCCCAATGATGAGCCTCATATGAAGGCACTACCTGAAAAGTTACGGAAGTCGCGGGAAATGATTACTGGAAGGAAAAACTCCAAAATTAGTACCTCATTGGATTCAGACTCACTAGCCAGCCTCGAATTCACTCTGTCAGTTTCTGTTTCAAACCTTATCCTCGACCCAAAACCCCTGCAACAAATGAAAGCCCATACAATCCATGCCCACATCAAACACCACACAAAGCCCATGCACCACACACCCAAGGCCCAAAAGACACCATACACGCCCAAGCCTTCCCAAATAGCTAAAATCCCATGCAAAACACATGCTAAAATCCCCTTAAATCACTTTCGAATTTAACAGAGTTTTAAAAAAACCATGCAAAACACATGCTAAAATCCCCTTAAATCATTTTCAAATCAAACAAGATTTGAAATCCCATCCTCACCAAAATTCATGAGATTCTTTCCAAACTAAATGTTCCCCAAATCATCATGATATATTTCCATGATTTGGAGATCCATTTTCATTATAAAAGAGGAAATTACCGAAACAAAAGGGGTCTAGACGACAATCATCAAAAGAAGCTACCTTGGACGTGAAACACAACCAACAAAAATACCTTGGGGAATCTCTTCTTCTTCTTCTTCTAAAAGACTTACACAGCAAACAAAAAAACCTAGACACATCAAAAGAAACAACCAGCCCACACACCAATACCAATTACCAAAACACACAAAGAAACAGCAAACAACCAGCCCACATACAAAGCCACTACCAAGACAAAAATTAACCACCAAACAGCCAACAAGCAAACCAAACACCCAGCCAACAAAGACCAGAAATTAACCAGCAAAACAGCCATCAAAAGATCACAAAAAAATCAAAACAGTAGCCCCCAAAGCCAGTGAAAATCACAAAAAATAACTAGAAAACAGCTGCCCTACACCTGTAAAATAGCAAACCTAAACCAGTGAAAACAACAGATATAAACCAATAAAAACAACATAAAAAAATTAGTGAAAACAACAGCCAAAAAATAATGAAAATGGCAGCCAAAAGTAGTAAAACAACAGCCCAAAAATAGCAAAACAGTGAGCAGAAATAGCGAAACAGCGAACCAGCAAACCAAGAAAACAACAAGCTTTAATCCTTCCAACGATGGCATAACGCACTTCCAAGAAAGCAACTTAAAAGGTAAGACCTGAGGGCACTTTATTTATTTTTATAGTACCGGACAAGGCATGCTAGGTTGTGTTGGACAATTATGACCCATAACATCTCTATTTGTACAGAACATGGTGTTGTTGTACAAATTAACTGTGTGACAAAGGAAACTGCTCTTTTATCATTTGTAATTGGATTACCGAGATATATAAATGATAGAAGTCCATATGATTAGTACTAGATTAATAAGATATGAGATAATATTAATCCACTAAGGTTTAATCATTAAATATCCCTAGTCGTAGTATTATCGAGACTGGACATCAATAATGAGGAATAGACTAGTATTACACTTATGCGTGGTATGGAAGCATAACAGCATAGTTCTCATATGTTTAGGTATTGGATACTTATGCAAGTGTAATAGGAGGTAGTGTTTACCGATGGTACGGAAACAGCTTCGCTATGAATAGACCCCTCGGAATCCCATTGGTAGTGTGAATATGTGTCTATGGGAATCCGTATAAGGGTAGGTGTATTTGGTCTTAACCTGAGACTTGCATCGCTAATACTTGCGACAATCAATATACTTTGGTTTTGGTCGTCCGGGGCTTTAACAGGTTCTGTGTATGCCTCTTCTGGGTATACTGAGAATCGTAGTGTATTGGGTGTGATGTCAAGATGGAAGTATCACTTCAGTCATATGGAGATGATGATCACACAGGGATACATAATTGGTACTCTCTTAAATACTGCAGCTATTTGGATAATATGACAATGTCATTATTATCCGATTAAAGAGACTAGGTGCTTGTGATCCGATATATGTTTCGTACGGGGCAGACACAATTCCAGCCCCAGGCCTAGCATGTGACATTAGATACTAGATCGTAATATGCAATACTCGCCTGACAAAGATTACATATTCGTTTACAAAATATTTCTGGAGAATTGGGTAGGCACGGTGCTTTGTTAGAAGCCAACCATGTCTTGTAAATCGGTAAGGACGTGGTACTGGGTACGCACGTATTCAAATATTCCGATAACCGTATTTACTACCAACATATCCAGGGATCTCTTGGGTCGCTTCCCAAAGATTCACCGTTGAGATTTGACTCGAACATAAAATTAATCTAGGATTAATTATGAGAGAGAAAATTAATCAGGGATTAATTACGGCAATAAATTAATGTGGGATTAATTAAATGAGAAAGAATTAATCTGGGATTAATTGCTTCCAGAATTTATCTGGGAATAAATTCGTCGAGAAGAGAGAACGCGATTAATTTAGAATTAATCGGTAAAGTAAATTTAATAGTTAAATTAGATTTTACTACTTAATTTATTTAATTGGTCTAAAATAATACATTAGATATATTAATTGAAATTAGATTTCAACGCACAATTAAAATTGGATTTTAATTCAAGCGAACAAATTAATTTGGAATTGATTCGCGAGCGACTTCCGTAATAATTTTGTTAGGCATTATTTTTTAATTAAATTGGATTTAATTAAGTCACAATGGAAAATTCGTTTAATTCGAAATTAAACGAACCCGAGCTCGAGCGAAGTTGCGTGTTGGATTGTCCGACTTAAATTTGGAATTTAAAGTAGGGCCCACCAACTTACATCAACAAGTCACTTGATTGATGGAAGTAGTTGGAAGCTTTTAAAGTTTACTTGTCCGACACACTTTACTTTTTTTTGAAAATATAAATGCAACTTTTGGATTTGTTTTTGGTAATTGATTTTAGAAATCAAAATTGAAAAACACTATTCCCTATTCTCTCTCACCATTGCCGAACACCCTTGTTCTTGGAGGACAAAATTTTCTTTCAAAATTTGTTCAAGCTAGTGTTGAGTTTCAATCAAGTCCCAAGATCATAAATCATGCATAAAAACGAGTTGAATACAACCAATGAGTAAGGCGGAATACATACTCACATTGATGGGTTTTGATGAAATGAAGAATACAAGCCTTCAAGCTTCTCAAACTCGCGGTAATGGAGCTCCTTGTGCTGCTGGACTGCTCGGTTTTGGTCCTTCTTGTCTCTCCAAGATTCGGCCATGGATGGACTCCATGGAAGCTCCAAGCTTCAAGCTTTTCCATGCTCATAAATTCGTTTCCCTATCACCATAATATAACCCATGTGTGTGCTAGCACTACTCTTCTTAATTTGCTTCTCAAAATTTCGGTCAAACCAGAAAATTTTGTGAAGAAATCGGCTTGAAGCCGTGAGAGGGAGAAGAGAGAAAGATGAAGGGTTTTTGGCTCCAAAAGCCTAAAACCATGAATCACAAAACAAGAGAGAGAAAGTGATGCTTTTTATATATCATTTTATTTTTCTTTTTTTTACCAAGTAATATAAAATAAAAGGATATACAAAACTTTAATTAAAAAGTCAAAAAGCAAAAAGCAAAAGCTTTCAACTTTTCACCCATCACTTCTACTTTTACATCAAGTCACTTCACTTTAATAAAGTGACAACATATCATATCACATCACTCAAAGTGACAAGTGATTTGACAATTGACGCGACTAGTGATTTGACGCTTGATGTGACTTGCGTGTCGCGTTCGAATTCGAAATGCGAATGCGCTCGCAATCAATCTCGGGCTCGGGTTCGCTAATTCTAAATTAACGAATTTTCCGTCGCGTCGTAATTAAATGATTACGCCCAGTGAAATCACTATTCACGTCGCTAACGAATTAATTCTAAATTAATTCATTCGCCCGAATTAAAATCTAATTTTAATTCCGCGTCGAAATCCAATTTCTAATAATATATCAAATATATTATTTTATCGATTAATTCCAAATTAATCGTTCTCTCTCTTTTAATTAATATTTTATCCCATATAAAATATCTCCACAATTAATCCCAGATTAATTTTCTCTCTCTTCTAATTAATCCTAGATTAATCAAGTGCGAGTTATACATCATCGGTGAATCTTCAGGAAGCGACCCATGAGATCTCCGGATATGTTGACAGTAAATACGGTCGTCGGATTATCTGAACACGTAAGTACCTCGTACTACGTTTATACCGATTTACAAGACAAGGTTGGCTTCTAGCAAAGCGCCATGCCTACCCAATTCTCCAGAAATATTCTTACAGGAATATATAGATCTGTATCAAGCGTAGTATACCGTAGTATTGTGTATATCGGCCCAGTATCGGATAGTCACGTGCTAGGGCTGGGCCTGGATAAGTGTCTGCCCTGTCTGAAGCACATGTCGGATGTCTGGTAACTAGTCTCTATAATCGGATATGTATGACCTAGTCATAATATCCCGATGGTTGCGCAACACTTAAGAGCACTAATACCGTATCCTGCGTGACATCATCTCCACTATGACTGGAGCGATACTTCCGTCTTGACATCACACCCAATACACTACGACTCTCTGATAAACCCAGAAGTGGTGTACGCAGAACCGGTTAAAGCCCTGTACCACCAAGACGAAAGTCTATCGATTATCGTAAGTATTAGCGATGTAAGTCTCAGGTTAAGACCATACACACCTACCCTGATTTCGGCCTCCCAAAGACACATATTCATAATACCAATGGGATTCCGAGGGGTCTATCCAGAGCGAAGCTGTTTCCCGTACCATCGGTGAAACACGACCTCCTATCGCACTTGCATAAGTATCCAATACTTATATATATGAGAACTATGCCGTTGTGCCCTCACAACGCGCACAAGTGCAATACTAGCCTATTCCGCATTATCGATGTCCTGTCTCGATAATACTCCGGCTAGGGATATTTAATGATTAATCCTTCGGGGATTGATACTGTCTCATATCATTCTCAATCCAGGAACTAATCAAATGGACCTCTCTTCATTTATACATTTATGGTGATCTAATCACAAATGATGAGAGTGCAATTTCCTTGTCACATAGTTAATTTGTACAACAACACCGTGATCTGTACAAATAGTGACGCTATGGGTCATTTTGTCCAACAATCTCCCACTTGGCACATAGCCAGTCACTCGAGTGTCTAACACCCGAACTATGTACGGTTCGCTCAAATCACTGAGGAAAGGTTTTCGTCAGCGGATTTGCGTAATTATCTTCTGACGCGATTTATACGATCATCACATCGCCACGATGTATGATCCGAACAAATCAGATGATATAGAAGTATATATCTGGATCGTCGATGAGACCTTTAATTCCTTAGCCTGTGCTGACGCCTAGCTCAGCTGCTAAAAGAACTATATCTAATCTAATTAGATTAATTTTCGATCCAAATGGCTTCTATTGCTGCCTCAGCTGCAGCAATAATCCGCATTTGTTGTTTAAGCCTCCCACTATTTTCTTCAAGTTTCTAACCCTCTGTAGAGAACTCGGGAAATCGAATTTCCTAGTGGGCTAGGATCCCGTTAAAGAACACACAACCTTGACTTTGGCCAATAAAAATTGTATGCTATTTAACTTAGGTAGATCTCCATGATCAATTGGATCTCATCCAATCCTAGATCCGGTTAGGTGGACATCCAAGTCCGAAACATATATATAATGTCAATGTATCCATTACATTTTCCTAACCCTATCCTCCGAATCATCTAGGCCTTGGCTTTGGCCAAAAACAAACCTAATGATTCCAGTTAAGCGGGACCCATTGACGAGGAAAGTTTCGTAATCAATGTCATTGGACAAAAAGTGATCTTGACTTTGGCCAATAAAAATCACGATTTGGACAAGACACCGATATGCAACAAAACTCTCATGATTCAAGTACATCCTTGATTGACAAAGGTCTTGACTTTGGTCAAAAACAAACCAATGCCAACTTCGGATCTTGAACAAGAACCATTCAATGGAAGGATATTTGCTTAATATAAATTGAGGGATTTTCGCGTAATGGCAACCAATTTATTTATCTTTGTTAGGTCTCATCATCATACACCCTTAAGCATGCTTCTAAAACATCATAAAGCGCGTAAAGTAAATTAATAGTGATATGCGGATGGATATATAAACAACTTGTTCCTAGAACAAATCACTCCCTTTCCTCTCCCCGCTAGCACTATTCTACTTCTACCCAATTACAATAAGAGAAACCTCATTTACATTGAGGGGAATTAGGTGAGAAGAGAATACAAAGAGATAAAGAGATAAGGCTGGACACGCAGGTCCAATTTATAAATTCCAAATTTACAATAATTTCTAAAATTACCATTTCCCTTCTAATATCCATCCGATATACACTATTCATTCATCACATTCATATATATTCAAACAAGACATGCTTTTACAACCAATCTAATCCAATTAATTAGTCTTTGTTTAAGTGATCATCCAATGTTCAAACAACGGTTTGATTTTGCGCGAGTCCAACTCGATTGAGAATAAGTACATAAGGTACGAATTCGCGAATTATATCGAACTACTTATTAAATCTAATTCAATTCGTATTCAATACTAATTCAATTATTTAATTCCAAATTAAATGTTTACACTTTTAATGTGCTTTAAAGACTTAGATTCTAAATCTAATTCTATTGGGTCTCAAAGCCCAACTAACATCCAATGTTTAATTTAATTCAAGTCAAATGGGCTTTCAATTGATTTATTAAGGCTTGGGCTTTGGTCAATGTGGGTCAAACCCAATTACCAAGCCCAAATAAGGAATCACCCTTAAATGCCATAAAACCAATTTTAAGCCCATAAGGCCCAATTAAATTATTAAAGCCCATTATATTATATTTGGACTTAATGGAGTGATTTAGGCCCAAATTGGATCCAATCCTTTTGGCCCAAATATACTTGGTCCAACCAAGCCCATTATACCCAAATACAATATTAAAAGCCCAATTCACCAATTAAGCCCATTAATTAAATTTTAATATTCCAAACATTAAAGTCCAATTAATTAAAGTGTAAAACCAAGATTAATACATTAAACCAAATATTTCAAAAATACCCATTTAATTTATTAATCATGTATTGTTCAAAACATATGTCCAACATTAATTTGAACAAAAATCAAGTCCATTTTCATGTCTATGTGTATTCGGCCAAGGTGAGTTTTTTGTGTCGATTTGTTTTTCAATCCGATTGAATTATTAATCAACGTCCCGTATACGTTCTAAGTCATCCAATGATCTTAAACACAAAAAATTCCAACACATCCAATGGTGACACCCATTCGGCCAAGGCATAAATTGGGGGGAAAAAAATCATCCAATGCATTTTTCATAAAATTGATTCCATATTATGTCATATTACATAATATAAGCATACTCATTCATCAAATTTCACAAGAACATGCTTCAATCAATTTTACCCAAATTTTAACCTAATATATTCATGCTTAAACCTAGTTCAATGATACCATTGTTGGTTTCTATAATATGTCCCAAGGAAAGATTAAGCATTTGAAATACAACAATTGAATATATATATTAAACTTGAAGCATGGCGGAATCATACTTACAAAGCTTTTGTGATGAAGAAGATGAACAAATGGTGGAAGCTCCAAGTGTGGTGATTTTCGGCCAAGGAAGACAAGAGGTGGAAAGCTCCAAGCTTTGTGTATTCCAAGCTCTTTGATGGTTTCCCTATCACCTCCTTTGATCCTTCAATATGTGCTAGCAATGGATAGAAGAAAAAATCCAATCCTTCCTTCCAATGGTGCTCACGGCATTTTGAGAGAGAAGAGAGAGTTTTTGTGTAATTAATTTTTGTTACCAAAAATCAATTTATATTTATGCCATAATATTTTTAAATAATAATAAACTTATGACACAAACCATGCAATGGCTTAGAGTGTCAAACACTCAAACTCCATGCAAAACCTTTGAGTGTATTGCACACTATCACCATGCAATGCATTACCAATTTAAATAATGACATGTGTCATGTGGGCCCCACACGTTTCCAAATGAAAGTGGGCCCACGTGCACTCACGCGTTCGGGTTCGATATTTCCGAAATATCGAGCTTACGTCACGACGTTAATTAAACCGAATTTAAATAAATAATTGCGCCTGGCGAAATTATTATTTCCGTCGCTAACGAATTAATTCTAAATTAACTCGTATGCCCGAATGAAAATCTAATTTTAATTTCGCGTCGAAATCGAATTTCGATTATTATATCGAATATAATAATTTTATCGATTAATTCTAAATTAATCGTTCTCTCTCTAAACAAGGCACTTTATCCAAGATAAAGTTTCTCCGCAATTAATCCAAGATTAATTAAGTCCGAATCAAATATCATAGGTGAATCTTCAGGAAGCGACCCAAGAGATCTCCGGATATTTTGGCAGTAAATACGGTCGTCGGATAATCCGAACACGTACGTACCTCGTACTACGTTCTTACCGATTCACAAGACAAGGTTGGCTTCTAGCAAAGCGCCATGCCTACCCAATTCTCCAGAAATATTCTTATAGGAATATAAGATCTATATCAAGCGTAGTATACCGTAGTATTGCGTACATCGATCCAGTATCGGATGATCACATGTTAGGCCTGGGGCTGGTGATGTGTCTACCCCGTACGAAACATATATCGGACATCAAGCAACCACTCTCTTTAAATCGGACAATCCTGACCTGGTCATATTGTCCCGACGGTTGCAACCTTTTATAGAGTACTAGTTCTGTGTCCTGCGTGATCATCACCTCCATATGTCTGAAGTGATACTTCCATCTCGACATCACATCCAGTACACTACGATTCTCGATAAAACCCATAAGAGGTGTACACAGAACCGGTTAAGGTCCCCAACCACCAAAACAAAGTTTACCGATTGTCGCAAGTACTAGCGATGTAAGTCTCAGGTTAAGACCATATACACCTACCCTGATGCGGCCTCCCATAGACACACGCAGACATACTACCAATGGGATTCCGCGGGGTCTATTCAGAGCGAAGCTGTTTCCGTACCATCGGTAAAACACAACCTCCTATCGCACTTGCATAAGTATCCAATACTTAAATATATGAGAACTATGCCGTTGTGCCCTCACAACGTGCACAAGCGCAATACTAGTCTATTCCGCATATCGATGTCCGATCTCGATAATACTGACTAGGGATATTTAATGTTAAACCTTTATGGATTGATACGTCTCATATCATCTCAATCCGGTAAATCATATGGACTTTCGCCATTTATATATCAAAGTAAATAATATTACAAAACGGCAAAAGGCAATTTCATTATCACATAGTTAATTTTGTACAATAATACAATATCATTTACAAACAGTGACGCTATGGGACATAATGTCTAACAATTCTTTCACAGTGGACTCCTCCCGGAACACCTCAATTGAGCGGTGTTCCAAACGGAGAAAAACGAATTTTGTTGGACATGATAATGTTAATGATGAGTCGCTCTAAGCTACCAATTTCCTGTTGGACAAAATGACCCATAGCGTCACTATTTGCACAGATCATTGTGTTGTTGTAGCAAATTAACTATGTAACAAGGAAATTGCACTCTCGTCATTTGTGATTAGATCACCATAGATATATAAATGAAGAGAGGTCCCTATGATTAGTTCCTGGATTGAGATGATATGAGACAGTATCAGTCCACGAAGGATTAATCATTAAATATCCCTAGCCGTAGTATTATCGAGACTGGACATCGATAATGCGGAATAGGCTAGTATTGCACTTGTGCGCGTTGTGAGGGCACAACGGCATAGTTCTCATATATAAGTATTGGATACTTGTGCAAGTGCGATAGGAGGTCGTGTTTCACCGATGGTACGGGAAACAGCTTCGCTCTGGATAGACCCTTCGGAATCCCATTGGTATTATGACTAGGTGTCTATGGGAGGGAGGCCGAAATCAAGGTAGGTGTGTATAGTCTTAACCTGAGACTTACATCGCTAATACTTACGACAATCGGTAAACTTTGGTTTTGGTGGTGGGGGATCTTAACTGGTTCTGTGTTCACCACTTCTGGGTTTATCAGAGAGTCGTAGTGTATTGGATGTGATGTCGAGACGGAAGTATCACTCCAGTCATAATGGAGATGATGTCACGCAGGATACGGTATTAGTGCTCTTTAGTGATGCGCATCCAATCGGGATATTATGACCAGGTCATGAATATCCGATTATAGAGACTAGTTACCAGACATCCGATATGTGTTTCGGACGGGGCAGACACTTATCCAGCCCCAGCCCTAGCACGTGACCATCCGATACTGGGCCGATATGCACAATACAATTGTATACTACGCTTGATACAGATCTAGATATTCTTTGATGAATATGTCCGGAGAACCTGGGAAGACTTGGTGCTTTGCTAGGAGTCGACCTTGTCTCGTAAATCGGTAGAACGTAGTACTTGGTACGTACGTGATTCGGATACTCCGACGACCGTATTTACTGCCAGATTATCCGGGGATCTCATGGGTCGCTTCCCGATAATCCACCGATGACGCACAACTCGCACTCTTGAATAATCTGGGATATAAAGAAGAGAGAGAAAATTAATCTAGGATTAATAACGGAGATATTTTATCCGGGATAAAATATCGTCTAAAGAGAGAGAACGATTAATTTGGAATTAATCGATGAATTAATATATTCGATATAAAATGAAATTAGATTTCGACGCGGAATTAAAATTAGATTTTAATTCGGGCAAACGAGTTAATTCAGAATTAATTCGTTAGCGACGTAAATAATATTTCGCCAGGCGTAATTATTTATTTAAATTCGATTGAATTAACGTCGCGACGCAAGCTCGGTATTTCGGAAATATCGAACCCGAACGCGTGAGTGCACGTGGGCCCACTTTCATTGGGAAACGTGTGGGGCCCACATGACACATGTCAAGATATGCATTAACTTTGACACATGTCATATTATGCTTATTTGACACTCTAATGCTTGCATGGAGATTGTGTACAATGCACTCAATGGTATTGCATGGAAATGAAGTGTTTGACACTCTAAGCCTTGCATGAATTTGTGTCATAAGTTTATTATTAATTTAATGAATTATGGCATAAATATAAATTGATTTTGGTAAATCATTTAAAAAAACAAAACATACACAACACAAAAATCTCTCTCTCAATCTCTCTTTCTCTCACGCCCAAGGGGCAAAACTCACTGTTTTTGGAAGCAAAAAACCGTGAGCAAGGGAAGCCAAGAGTTGGGTTTTCATGGTGAAAACCGCAAGTGCTAGCACACTACGAGTCTTGCGAAGGTGGTAGGGAGGTTCCCCCATGAGACGGGATCCATCCGACGAAGTTGGAGCTCCGTTTCTTCACCAATTTTCTGTTTGCAGGGCAGTGGACTGCTGCAGTGAGCTTACAAAGGCAGTGCGTTTTTGGGCTTGAATCGTCTCCAAATCGACTCAACCGATCAATGTGAGTATTCCGCTACCTCCGTTGATGTGTTCACACATAATTTCATGTCTTGTTTGACCTTGGGACCTTATAGAAAACCAACAATGGCATCATGAGCTAAAGTTGCAAGCATGAAATTTGTAGGGCTTAAAATTTGGGTAAATGTTTGTTAAGCATGATTTGAATGAATTGTTTGTTTGAGTATGCTTATAACATGTTTAAATTCATTTTGGTTGGACTAATTTGATGAAAATTGATTTGGAATAATTTTCCCCAAAATATTGATGTTGGCCGAATGTGTGATGAATTTGAGATTTGGAATTTTTGATTTTTGATTCATTGATGAGTTAGAATCATGTAGGATGATGTTAATTTAATGAAATAATTGGATTGAATTTTGAATTGAACAAAATCCCTAAATTCCTTATGTTGGCCGAATCTACAATGCCCTTTAATGTCTTGGTAATTTTGATTTTATGAACATTGGATGTGTATGAAATCATTCGGGAAGTTAATACGTTGTCGATTGTGTAATTAATTGGATTGAATTCAAATCGGACAAAAATACCTTCCTTGGCCGAGACTTAGCAAGCATGTATATGGGTTTGATTTTTCATTATGTGTGTTTGACATGTGATAATGAATTAAGCATGATTAATTGGACTAATTTGGTGCTTCGGAAATATCGATTTAGGTCATTAATCATCGTAATGCACTTTTGGTAATTAAATTGTGAAAATTGGATTTTTGGATTTAATTAATTGGGCCTAATTTGGAAATTAGAATTTAAGTTGTAATTGGGCCTATTGGGCTTGATTTATCAAGTTTGGTTTAGGCCAAGTGGATTGGATCCAATTGGGCCCAAAAACCTTAACCATAAAGCCCAATTGCGACTAATGAACCTTTAATGTTTAATTGGGCCTAATGGGCCGAAATTGATTTCTAAGGCATTTTGGGTGATTCCACTATTGGGCTTTGGTTGCCGAAAGCCCATGCCTAAAGAAAATTAAAAGCCCATTAGACTTGAATTAAATTGACGTTGGACGTTAATCGGACTTTGAGTCCCGACGCGATTGAATTTGGAATTTAAATCGTAAAGGTTTATTAATATAAAGTGCAATATTAATTTGGAATTGAATAATGAATTAGTATTAAATACATGTTAAATTGGATTTAATTATGTAGTTTAATTTAATTCATGAATTCGTATTTGAGTACTTATTCGCAAAAAACGAGTTTGACTCGAACAAAATCAAATCGTTGTTTGAACATTGGATGATCACTTAATTATCAGATTAATTAATTTGATTAGATTGATTGATAGCATGCTTGTATGTGTGAATACATGGTTGTGTTGAATGAATAATGTATATCGGATGGATATTAGTCGGGTGGGCAATTTTGGAAATTGTTGTAATAAATTCGATTTATTAAATTGGACCTGCGTGTCCAGCCTTATCACCTTCTTTCTCTTTGTATTCTCTTCTCACCTATTCCCCTCTATGTATATGAGGTTTCTTTAGAAGTGTAGTGTAACGGGTAGAGTAGAAGTAGTACAAGTGCTAGCTTGAGTGAGAAAGGAGAGAGATTTGATCTAGGATCAATGTGTAAAGTATCCATCCGCATATCGTATTATTTTATTTCATACTCGCTTTATTATGTATTTAGAATGCATGTTTAAGGGGTGTATGATGATGAGACCTTAACAAAGATAATTAAATTGGTAGCCAATTTGCACGCGAAAAAACCCTCGTTAAATATCAAGCGTTTTATTTCCTTCCATTGAGTGATTCTTACTCAAGATCCGAGATTGGCTGGGTTGTTGGCCAAAGTCAAGCCCTTGTCCGTCAAAGATGTGTTTTTAATCACGAGGCTTTGTTCCATATGGTGTCTTGTCCAAGTTGTGTTTGTTGGCCAAAGTCAAGACCACTTCTTGTCCATTGACATTGATTACGAAGCTTCCATGTCAATGGGTCCGCGCTTGACTGGGATCACTAGGTTTGTTGTGCCAAAGCCAAGGCCTAGTTGATTCAGAGGAAAATAGGTAGGATATATATATTCGATATATAGGCATATATAAGATATATGTTTGGGACTTGGATGTCCACCTAACCGGATCTAGGAATTGGATTGGATCCAATTGATCTGTGAGATCTACCTAGTTAAATAGCATACAGCTTGTTGGCCAAAGTCAAGGTTGTATGTTATTTAATAGGATCCTAGCCCACTAGGAAACACGGTTTCCCGAGTACTCCACAGAGGGTTAGAGGCTTGACGAAAAATAGTGGGAGGCAAGTATTGAATTTGCAACATTCGTTCGTATACTCGCTAAACACGCTCATTTATATTTTACTCGTCATATTAATCAAAAGTATTAGTCGGACTAATATTTTATGTTGTTTTTAAAAATATATATAGTTGGACTATATACAAACTCATTCAATATATAGTTGATTTTGTAATTGGATTATAGTAATCAATATAATTGAATTAAATGATAGTTGATTTTATAATGGGATTATAGTAATCAATATTAAAATTATAGTTGATTAAATAATTGGATTATTGTAATCATTATAATAAATAGTACCTTAATAAATTGATTAAATAGTTGGACTATTGAAATCAAGAAAGAATTGAAAAGTTGAATATTTAAAATATATAATCCTTGGATTAAATGTTTTAAATGATTTAATTTTCAATTGGGAATTAATAATAGGTTAATTTATTTGATAAAATAAACTTATTATGACTAAGCCCATTATTAAGCAAATAGTAGAGCATAAAGTCTTTGGAAGATTTATGTGATGATGACTTTAGTGCTTAATTAATATACTTATAATAAATCTATCTTTAGATTTAAAAGTATTAAAATTGCAATTAATAATTCTTGAGAATGAATTGACTATTCTAGTGGAGAAAAGTCAAAGTTTGCAATTGGGCATGTAGCACAAGGTGCACATCGTTTCGATATTCCGAAACCCAAGGCTTGGCCAAAGGTTTGTGAAATATTGAAAAGGATAATTGACATATCCCAAAGTGACTACCATTTGGATATGGAAGACACGAAGGAATTAAAGAAAGGGCGAGGCTCTAACTTTAAAAATATATTTGTCAAAGTTATGTTCACTACTAGTATTGAAATTGATTTTAAATACTTAGTGTGGTACATAATACATATATGTATTGACGTTCAGAATCCGCTGTGAGCTGGATACTGGCTTCAAGCCGAGATTTCTTTGCGGATTGGAAACGGGACGAAAGTCGCTGTTTCGACCGTAGATACCTAAGTTTGGGAACTACCCTTTGGGTATGTACCTAAATTAGGAATGTTATATGTAACTAGTTTACTAGAGACATTATCTCTATATCAGTGTTTAATCCAATGCGGATAAAACCTTTATATTCTAGAACACTAAAGTGTTTCAATATATAAAGATGATACTGAGATAAATACATTGGATGTAAATAACAGAATTTATATTTTGAATATAAATAAAATCTCAAACATATAAAATGACAAATAAATAGCTCATATTGATTTGATCAATGGAGACTTATTTGTGGCATTGTTGTCTAGGACACAATTAAACAAGACTCGTATATCCGTACTTTTGAGAAGTGGGTACTAGGACTGATTTGACTATTCAAATAAGGTCTACGAATCTAGTTTATTAGGTTAAATACCTAAAATACTATTTACTTGGTAATAGTAAAAGAGCCACCGATCTGTTAGCCCTATTCATGGTGAAGTAAGTGGGCCCATATCTAGCTAGGCTAGATGTGAACATGAATATTTCGTGACCTTAACGGATGTGTGACATCACGTTGTGGTTATGTGTTTCTTTTGAAGAACACAGATCGGAAACTTTAGAGTTTCGACACGAAGTAGACAAACAGATCGGCTATAGTATTATTCCGCCACGGTTATACCGTAATGGAAATACTTAAGCAGTAGTAAGTTTCATACATACATGAAAGAGTATGGTATTCTTTCAGATTCATATGACTGACTCCTCGACGAGCACGTGTTAGACGGTGTGTCTGAACCAAAAAACGAATTTTTGTTGGACATGATAAGGTTTATCACGAGTCGCTCTGAGCTACTATTTCCTTCAACAGGATATGTATTAACAGTGCAAAAACTTATTTGGAATAAGGTTCCATATAAATCTGTTTGACAGATATCATATAGGATATGAACAGGAAAGAAACGTGGTTTCTCATTCCTGATAATTTGGGTATGCCAGGCATAACGTTTGGATGATACCAAACTAAAAGACCCAAATTGATATAGTGTCAATATAAGTTATCCTAAGGGAAACCTTAAGTAAAGTACTTATAATCTCACATGAGAACAATGTAATTGTTGCTCACCATGCGGTTTTCCTGAGAGGAATACCGATATGCAGTGGTCAGTGGGAGGATAGTGATACTCGATGAAAATCGGAGTAACACTGTTCAAGGCACGAAGTCCTTAATGGAACACAAATAGTTCATCTATGATGAATCTATACCATTAATCTTCAAATACACAAGAAACTCGTAGATCGGATAGAGTCAGAAAACAACCTAGGGTATGGGTTTCTGATCTAACCTCATAAAGATGTCAATCTTATGGTGGTGTACCATCCGACTACGTTACGAGGAAGTGATACGAGGTATCGACTCCCTGTTATGGCAAAGTGCCATGAGTCCGAAATGGATTCCATGTATAACAACTATGTTTGGATACTAGTTGTTGTACCACAAGGCATTGTGCCTATGGTACATTAAACGTCTTCAAGGAAGACATACATGGAAGGCAACATACCAACGTGCAAACCTAAGGTTTTGACGGAAAGGTATCGTTATCAACATTATGTTAATAACGGTTCAACCTTTTACATGTTGCCATGGTAAATCCATTTTGAAGATGCTTGTTAATAACTGTATATTTCATTTATGAAATATGTCAGTTACAATCAAAATCGCTTTCCTGAAAAGGAAACCTTTTGGAGGATGTTTACAACATCCTGACGATTTTGTATAACCGACAAACAAGGTTTGCGGGTTATTCGATCCATGTTTGGATTGATGCAAGCATATGGTTCTTGGAACTGTCGTTTTGAAATAATCATAATGGTTTATGATTTGACTCAAAACGAAATAATTCTTGTGTATATAAGGAGGTTAGTGGGAGAGAGCGCACTGACTGTGAAATTCCCATAAAACTATTGTTGAAAGCTTGGCTTTCAATAGAAATTCTCCGTAGAATTCTGGGGAGTAACAACCTTTATTGAGGAATAAAGATCTACTGGGATAGATTTGGAGTTGTTAACACTCTCTGGGAAATTGTACATTTAAAATGTACTTGTATTGGTGTCTCATACGCTTCAAGCATATGGAGTCACAATCAGGTCAATCCAAGTGACAGTCACTGGATTGAAGTTAAGAACATCTGTTAGTATCTCAGAGAACTAAAGATGCTATCTTAAACTATGGAGAAGGAGAACTTGAAGTGACTGGGATCACTGCTGCAAGTTTCCAAACAGTTAAATACTGTGGTACTATAAAGTTTGAACACCGGGACAGTGAGCTGGAAATCTTCCAAGCAAGATAACTGTTGCCGAAATAAACAACAAATGCGGATTATTGCTGCAGCTGAGGCAGCAGCAATAGAAGTCTTTTGGGTCGAAAGCAAAATCTAATTAGATTAGATATAGTTCTGTTAGCAGCTGAGCTAGGCGTCAGCATAGGCTAAGGAATTAAGGTCTCATCGACGATCCCAGATATATACTTCTATATCATCTGATTCGTTCGGATCATACATCGTGGCGATGTGATGATCGTATAAATCGCGTCAAACGATAAACAAACAAATCCGCTGACGAAAACCTTTCCTCAGCAATTTGAGCGAACCGTACATAGTTCAGGTGTAGGACACTTGAGTGACTCGCAATGTGCCAAGTGGGAGATTGTTGGACAAAATGACCCATAGCGTCACTATTTGCACAGATCATTGTGTTGTTGTAGCAAATTAACTATGTAACAAGGAAATTGCACTCTCGTCATTTGTGATTAGATCACCATAGATATATAAATGAAGAGAGGGTCCCTATGATTAGTTCCTGGATTGAGATGATATGAGACAGTATCAGTCCACGAAGGATTAATCATTAAATATCCCTAGCCGTAGTATTATCGAGACTGGACATCGATAATGCGGAATAGGCTAGTATTGCACTTGTGCGCGTTGTGAGGGCACAACGGCATAGTTCTCATATATATAAGTATTGGATACTTGTGCAAGTGCGATAGGAGGTCGTGTTTCACCGATGGTACGGGAAACAGCTTCGCTCTGGATAGACCCTTCGGAATCCCATTGGTATTATGACTAGGTGTCTATGGGAGGCCGAAATCAAGGTAGGTGTGTATAGTCTTAACCTGAGACTTACATCGCTAATACTTACGACAATCGGTAAACTTTGGTTTTGGTGGTGGGGGATCTTAACTGGTTCTGTGTTCACCACTTCTGGGTTTATCAGAGAGTCGTAGTGTATTGGATGTGATGTCGGACGGAAGTATCACTCCAGTCATAATGGAGATGATGTCACGCAGGATACGGTATTAGTGCTCTTTAGTGATGCGCATCCAATCGGGATATTATGACCAGGTCATGAATATCCGATTATAGAGACTAGTTACCAGACATCCGATATGTGTTTCGGACGGGGCAGACACTTATCCAGCCCCAGTCCAGCCTAGCACGTGACCATCCGATACTGGGCCGATATGCACACAATACAATTGTATACTACGCTTGATACAGATCTAGATATTCTTGATGAATATGTCCGGAGAAACTGGGAAGACTTGGTGCTTTGCTAGGAGTCGACCTTGTCTCGTAAATCGGTAGAACGTAGTACTTGGTACGTACGTGATTCGGATACTCCGACGACCGTATTTACTGCCAGATTATCCGGGGATCTCATGGGTCGCTTCCCGATAATCCACCGATGACGCACAACTCGCACTCTTGAATAATCTGGGATTATAACAGAAGAGAGAGAAAATTAATCTAGGATTAATAACGGAGATATTTTATCCGGGATAAAATATCGTCTAAGAGAGAGAGAACGATTAATTGGAATTAATCGATGAATTATATATTCGATATATTAAATGAAATTAGATTTCGACGCGGAATTAAAATTAGATTTTAATTCGGGCAAACGAGTTAATTCAGAATTAATTCGTTAGCGACGTAAATAATAATTTCGCCAGGCGTAATTATTTATTTAAATTCGATTGAATTAACGTCGCGACGCAAGCTCGGTATTTCGGAAATATCGAACCCGAACGCGTGAGTGCACGTGGGCCCACTTTCATTGGAAACGTGTGGGGCCCACATGACACATGTCAAGATATGCATTAACTTGACACATGTCATATTATGCTTATTTGACACTCTAATGCATGCATGGAGATTGTGTACAATGCACTCAATGGTATTGCATGGAAATGAAGTGTTTGACACTCTAAGCCTTTGCATGAATTTGTGTCATAAGTTTATTATTAATTTAATGAATTATGGCATAAATATAAATTGATTTTTGGTAAATCATTTTAAAAAAACAAACCATTACACAACACAAAACTTCTTCTCTCTCAATTGCTCTCTTCTCTCACGCCCAAGGGGCAAAACTCACTGTTTTTGGAAGCCAAAAACCGTGAGCAAGGGAAGCCAAGAGTTGGGTTTTCATGGTGAAAACCGCAAGTGCTAGCACACTACGAGTCTTGCGAAGGTGGTAGGGAGGTTCCCCCATGAGACGGGATCCATCCGACGAAGATTGGAGCTCCGTTTCTTCACCCAATTTTCTGTTTTGCAGGGCAGTGGACTGCTGCAGTGAGCTTACAAAGGCAGTGCGTTTTTGGGCTTGAATCGTCTCCAAATCGACTCAACCGATCAATGTGAGTATTCCGCTACCTCCGTTGATGTGTTCACACATAATTTCATGTCTTGTTTGACCTTGGGACCTTATAGAAAACCAACATTTCCTTCAATGTATAAGCATTAAACAGTGCAATACTTATTTAGAATAAGATTCCATGAAAATCTATTAGACAGATTTCATAATAGATATGAACAGGAAAGAAACTAGATTTCTCATTCCTGAAGATTTGGGAATGCTGGGCATATGTTTGGAAGGTACCAAATTAGAACCCAAATCGGATAAGTGTCTATTTGTATAGGTTGTCCTAGGCAAACCAAAGTATAATTACTTATACAACTCACTAGAGAACAAGGTAATTGTTGCTCTCCATGCGGTTTTCCTAAGAGGAATTCGTATATGCAGTGGTAAGTGAGGAGGAAAGTAAAACTTGATGGAAATCGAGTATGAGTAATACTGTTCCAGGCACTGAGTCCTCACGGAACACCAACAGTTCATCAGGGATGAAACTATACCAATAATCTTTGAATACACAAGAACCGTGTAGGTCAGAGAGAGTCAGAAAACAACCTAAGAGGTATGGGTTTCTGATCTCACCTCATGTAGATGTCAATCTTATTGAGGAAGACAAACTGACTACGTATGAGGAAACGATACAAGGTATCGACTCCTTTTATGGAAAAGTGTCATAAAGTCCGAAATGGATTCCATGTATATCAACCAAGTTTGGATACTAGTTGATGTACCAAAAGGCATTGTGCCTATTGGTGAGTCTTCATGGTGAAGACATACATGAAATATGGCAACATACAAATGTCCAAAGCTAGGCTTGTAGTGAAAGGGTATCGTCATCAACAAAGTGTCAATTACGATGAAATCTTTTACCCGTTGCCATGATTAAATCCATTCGGATAATGCTTGCTAATGCTGCATATTTCTTTTATGAAATATGGCAGTTGAACGTCAAAATCGCTTTCCTTAAACGAAAACCTTTAGGAGGATGTTTACAACATCCTGACGGTTTTGTCATGCTGGAACATGCAAACAAGGTTTGCAAGTTAAATCGATCCATTTATGGATTGTAACAAGCATAGCGTTCTTGGAACTAATGTTTTGATGAGATCATAATGGTATATGATTTCATTCAAAATGAACATGATTCTTGTGTTTATAAGAAGGTTAGTGGGAGTGCACTGACAATGAATGTCCTTAAGTTGATGATGTATTGCTTCACAGCATTGTCATTCCCATATTAACAATCGGTGAAAGCTTGGCTTTCATTAAAATTCTCCATGGAATACTTGGGAGAGGCAACCTTTATTCTAGGAATAAGGATCTACTGGGATAGATCTAAAAGTTGTTGGCACTCTCAGAGAACTCGTACATTGAAAGATATGTACGTGACCTGATGTCTCATATGCTTTGAGCATATGGAGTCACAATCAGGCCGATCCAGGTGATAGTCACTGGATTGATGTTAAGAACATCCTTGAGTATCTTAGATGAACTAAGGATGCGTTCTCAATTTATGGAGAAGGAGAACTTGAAGTGACTGGGTTCACCACTGTGAGTTTCCAAACCGACAAAGACGACTGTAAGTCGCAATAAGGTTAAATATATAGTTTGAATAACGGAACAGTGAGCTGGAAATCTTCCAAGCAAGATATTGTTGCCGAATAAACAACAAAAGCGGAACATTGCTGCAGCTAAGGCAGCAAAATAAGTATTTTAGATCTATAAAATTTCTAATTGGATTAGAAGTAGTTCTGTTAGCAGCTGAGCTAGGCTACAACGCAGGCTAAAGAACCGCGGTCTCATCAATAATCCAAGTATGTACTTCGACTATTTCATCTGATTCGTGAGATAATACATCGTGGCGATGTGATGATTAAATAAATCACATCAGATGATAACATTGCAAATCCGCTGACAAAAGCTGTTTCTCAGCAGAAGTTTGAGCGACCCATACATAGTTCAGGTGTAGGACACTTGAGTGATTGGCTATAGGCCAAGTGGGAGATTGTTGGACAATTATAACCCATAGCATCACTATTTGTACAAAACATGGTGTTGTTGTACAAATTAATTGTGTGACAAAGGAAACTGCTCTTTTATCATTTGTAATTGGATTACCGAGATATATAAATGATTGAAGTTCATAAGATTAGTACCAGATTAATAAGATATGAGACAATATTAATCCACTAAGGTTTAATCATTAAATATCCCTAGTCGTAGTATTATCGAGACTGGACATCGATAATGCGGAACAGACTAGTATTACACTTGTGCATGTTATGGAAGCATAACCACATAGTTCTCATATGTTTAAGTATTGGATACTTATGCAAGTGTTAATAGGAGGTTGTGTTTACCGTTGGTACAGAAATAGCTTCGCTCTGGATAGACCCATCGGAATCCCATTGTTAGTGTGACTATGTGTCTATGGGAATCCGTATCAGGGTAGGTGTATTTGGTCTTAACCTCAGACTTGCATCGCTAATACTTGCGACAATCAGTATACTTTGGTTTTGGTCGTCCGGGACTTTAACAGGTTCTGTGTACGCCTCTTCTGGGTATACTGAAAAATCGTAGTGTATTGGATGTGATGTCAAGATGGAAGTATCACTTCAGTCATATGGAGATGATGATCACGCAAGGATACAAACTGGTACTCTCTGAAATGTTGCAGCTATCGGGATAATATGACAAGGTCATGATTATCCGGTTAAAGAGACTAGTTTCTTGTGATCCGATATATGCTTCGTACGAGGTAGAAACAATTCCAGCCCCAGGCCTAGCATTTGACATTAGATACTAGATCGTAATACGCAATACTAAGTACAATACGCCTGACGAAGAATAAATATTCGTTTACAGAATATTTCTGGAGAATTGGGTAGGCACTGAGCTTTGCTAGAAGCCAACCATGTCTTGTAAATCGGTAAGGACGTGGTACTGGGTACGCAAGTATTCGAATAGTCCGATAACCGTATTTACTGCAACATATCCAGGGATCTCTTGGGTCGCTTCCCGAAGATTCACCGTTGAGATTTGACTCGAACAAAAAATTAATCTGGGATTAATTATAAGAGAGAAAATTAATCAGGGATTAATTACGGTAATAAATTAATTTGGGATTTATTAAATGAGAAAGAATTAATCTGGGATTAATTGCGTCGAGAATTTATCTGGGAATAAATTCGTCGAGAAGAGAGAACACGATAATTTAGAATTAATCGGTAATGTAAATTTAATAGTTAAATTAGATTTTACTATTTAATTTATTTAATTGGGCTAAAATAATATATTAGATATATTAATTGAAATTAGATTTCATTGCAGAATTAAAATTGGATTTTAATTGAAGCGAACTAATTAATTTGGAATTAATCCACGAGCGACTTCCGTAATAATTTTGCTAGGCATTATTATTTAATTAAATTGGATTTAAGTAAGTCGCAACGGAAAATTAGTTTAATTCAAAATTAAACGAACCCGGGCCCGAGCGAATTTGCGTGTTGGATTGTCCGACTTAAATTTGGAATTTAAAGTGAGGCCTACCAACTTACATCAACATTTAAAGCTTACTTGTCCAACACACTTTACTTTTTTTTTTGAAAATATAAATGCAACTTTTGGATTTGTTTTTGGTAATTGATTTTAGAAATCAAAATTGAAAAACATTATTCCCTCTTCTCTCTCACCATTGCCGAACATCCTTGTTCTTGGAGGACAAAATTTTCTTTCAAATTTGTTCAAGCTAGCACTTAAAGGAGTGAATCAAGATGATAGCGAAACTCACCCAAGTGTTGGAAACACTCAAAGAAAGTTTGGAGCTTCCATTAAATCAAAGAAAAAGTCTTGAAATCATCCAAATCATTGTAAGTTTTTTCCGTAAACTTTTTTATTATTCGCACTATAATCATGCTTAGTGATCTTGTGGCATGTCTTTGAGACTAACAGACTAGACGTGAAATACGTCCAGCCAGGTATGCGAAGTCCTACATTAAAGAAGGCCAAGTTTCTGGTCACATTTTCTTTTTGGCATTCCGTTATTTATCTTTTTTTTTTTATTCACTGGTATTTTTTATTTCGCATTTAGTTTGTTATTTATCTTTTGCATATTTATTTACCGTTTTATTTTGACTTTATTTTATTTGATCGTTATTATATTATTTAATGTCTATTTTTTATTTACATTGCATTAATGATTTACATATGGTATTATCTCTTGCGGTATATCGGATGAAAACCCAGACGTAAATTCCGTAGCCGAATCTGAATGGACGGTAGTGCGGTCTGTACTTGGGATATAACTCCACGTACCACTCGGGAAATACCCATATATGCGTGACTAATCCCTTTTTTTATTCTATATTTATTTATTGACGCTTTATTTGCTTTTGATTATTATAACTCTTGTTATCGTACCTTGTATTGTTGGGCAATTATGACCCATAGCGTCACTATTTGTACAGATCATGGTGTTGTTGTACAAATTAACTATGTGACAAAGAGATTGCACTCTAATCATTTATGATTAGATCACCTAGATGTATAAATGATAGGAGGTCCCTATGATTAGTTCCTGGATTGAGATGATATGAGACAGTATCAGTCCAGGAAGGATTAATCATTAAATATCCCTAGTCGTAGTATTATCGAGACTGTACATCGATAATGCGGAATAGACTAGTATTACACTTGTGCGTGTTATGTGAGATCATAACGGCATAGTTCTCATATATTTGGGTATAGGATACTCATGCAAGTGTAATAGGAGGTTGTGTTTTTTACCGATGGTACGGAAAACAGCTTCGCTCTAGATAGACCCCTCGGAATTCCATTGGTAGTATGACTATGTGTCTATGGAAGTCCGAAATTAGGGTAGGTGTATTTGGTCTTAACCTGAGACTTGCATCGCTAATACTTGCGACAATCGGTATGCTTTAGGATACGGTACTAGTGCTCTTAAGTACTGCAGTCATCGGGATATTATGACTAGGTCATATATATCCGATAATAGAGACTAGTTACCAGACATCTGACATGTGCTTCATACGGGGCAGACACGACTCCAGCCCCAGGCCTAGCACGTGACAATCCGATACTGGATCGCAATACGCAATACTACGTATACTATGCCTGACATAGATTATATATTCCAGTAAGAATATTTCTGGAGAATTGGGTAGGCACGGTGCTTTGCTAGAAGCCAACCATGTCTTGTAAATCGGTAAGCACGTGGTACGAGGTACGCACGTATTCGGATAATCCGATGACCGTATTTACTGCCAACATATCCAGGGATCTCTTGGGTCACTTCCCAAAGATTCACCGATGACAGTTGATTTAAATTAGAATTAATCTGGGATTAATTAAGAGAGAAAATTAATCTGGGATTAATTAAGATGGAGAAAATTAATCTAGGATCAATTGAGGTATTTTAATTTAATCTGGGATTAAATGTGTTCGGAAGAGAGAGAACGCGATTAATTTGGAATTAATCGGTAGAATTAATTTAATTGTTAAATTTGATTTTTCTATTTATTTTATTCGTATGGGCTAAAATTAATATATCGGATATATTAATATGAATTGGATTTCATTACGAAATTAAAGTTGGACTTTAATGCGAACGAGCGATTAATTTAGATTAATTCGTAGACGACATTCGTAATATATTTACGAGGCATCGTTATTTAATTAAATTAGATTTAATTATTTAGCGATGAAAGTTCGTTTAATTAGATTAAACGGAACCGAGCTGCGGCAAATGTTCGTAGAGATATTTGATTTTGAATTCAAATTTGGGGGCCCCACTTTAATGTGGTAGTTGGGAGGGTAGTTGGCATTTATGCCAAGCCACCCACCATCCAACTACCTTGGAATGGTTTTGGTGACCATTTACACCCAACTACCTTTTTAGGTAAAAAGGGTAAATTGGTTTTACCTAAAACTCTTCTCTCTCTCTTCACTTGTGTATTCAACACACTTGTAACACTTGAAACATTTGGAAACCCTAATCCTCTCCTCCATGGGCGTGAGCTTCATCCTTGCAAATGGGCGTGAGCTTCTTGTCTTCCTCTCTTTGATTTTGTGGCAAAATCAATAAAGCTAGCACTTGGAAAATCAACTAAGGTGATAGGGAAACTACTTCAAGAGTTGGAATCATCACGTAAATCTTGGAATCAACAAAGGAAGGATCTTGGAGATCTTCAACTTAAAGCTTGGAATCAACAAAGGAAGCATCTTGGATCTTGGATCTTCTTCTCCAAATTTTAAAAGCTCAAATCCATTCAATGTAAGTAATTCCGCAACTTATTTTGAATTTGTGAACATGTTTTCATGCTTATTAGATCCTTGGCATGTTCTAGGAACACTAACAATGGTATCAAGAGCCAATTTTAAGTATGAAAATTTTAGGGTTCATGAGACTAAAATTTGGGGCTTTTGTGTTTGAGCATGATTTTTTCAAATTGATGCTTTGAGCATGCTTAGATTATGTTAACTTAGAGTTGTGCATGATTAGATTTGAAATAAATTGATTGGATCAAAAATTAAAAAAATTTTAGTGAGGCCGAATTCTTCACTGTAATGCACTGCAGTTTTTTTTATTTTATAACATGAAATGATGTGTTTAAATGCATGTTTAAATGTTGATTGTTGGTTTGATTGGATTAGAATCAAAGTCAATAATGTTTATGTTAAAATCAAAGAGCATGTTGAGCATGAAATGATGAATTTAGGATTCAATTTGTGTTGAGCATGAAATGATGTATTTTGTCTTCAATTTGTGTTGTGCATGAATTATTGGATTAAGCATGATTAATTAAGTTAATTGGTATTTTGGAAATATTGAGTTTAATTAATTAATCATGGCTAATACACTTTAATTAAAGTAATTGTGATATTTGGAATATATAATTATGTTAATAAGCCTTTAATTATGAATTGGGCTAAAAGTGTGTATTTGGGCTTAATGGGCTTGTTTTGACTAAGTTGGTTTTGGACTTTTGGATTGGATCCAATAGGGCCCAAAACCAATTCCATAAGGTCCAAATACATCACTTGGCCCTTTAAAGAATTTAATTGGGCCTAATGGGCCTAAATTGTTGTTGGCAATAGGGTGATTCCTATTGGGCCTTGGCATTTTGGGTTTGATCCATTATGGCCAAAGCCCATGCCTTAAGAATCAATTAAAAGCCAATTGGACTTTAATTGAAATGACATTGGATGTTATTGGGCCTTTGAGACCATTAAGATTGGATTTGGAATCCAAGTCTTTAAGGCTTATAAGTAAGTGTAAATATTTAATTTGGAATTAAATTGGAATTAGTATTGAATACAAATAATTGGATTTAAAGTTGTAGTTCAATATAATTCAAGAATACTTACTTTGAGTATTTATTCTTAAACGAGTTTGACTCACGCAAATCAAATCGTTGTATGAACATTATATGATCACTAATTCAAAGATTAATTAATTGGATTAGATTGATTGAATAACATGATTTGTATGAATACATGAATGTGTTGTATGAATAATGTATATCGGATGGATATTAGAAGGGCAATGGCAGTTTTGGAAATTGTTGTAATAAGTTTAGAATTATTAAATTGGACCTACGTGTCCAGCCTTTTATCTCCTTTCTCATTGTATTTCTCTTCTCACCTATTCCCCTCAATGTAAATGAGGTTTCTTTATTGTATTATGTAATTGGGTAGAAGTTGGAATAGTTCTAGCCGGGGAGAGGAAATGGAGTGATTTGTTCTAGGAACAATTTGTGACATATCCATCCGCATATCATTATCAATTTATTTATTTATACGCGCTTTATTATGTATTTAGAATGCATGTTTAAGGGTGTATGATGATGAGACCTTAACAAAGATAATAAATTGGTTGCCAATTTGCACGCGAAAAACCCTCAATCATATTAAGCGTTTTCCTTCCGTTGAGTGATTCTTACTCAAGATCCAAAGTTGGCATTGGTTTGTTGGCCAAAGTCAAGACCTTTGTCAATTGCGGATGTGTTTGAATCATGAGAGTTTTGTTCCATATCGGTGTCTTGTCCAAGTTGTGATTTGTTGGCCAAAGTCAAGATCACTTCTTGTCCATCGGCATTGATTACGAAGCTTTCCATGTCAATGGGTTCTGCTTAACTGGGATCATTAAGTTTGTTGTGCCAAAGCCAAGGCTTAGTTGATTCAGAGGAAAAAGGTTAGGTAATATATTCGATATATTGGCATATATAAATATATGTTTCGGACTTGGATGTCCACCTACTGGATCTAGGAATTGGATGGGATCCAATTGATCTTTGAGATCTACCTAGTTAAATATCATACAGCTTGTTGGCCAAAGTCAAGGTTGTGTGTTATTTAACGGGATCCTAGCCCACTAGGAAACTGGGTTTCCCGAGTACTCGACAGAGGGTTAGAGGCTCGCCGAAAAATAGTGGGAGGCAAGAATTAAATTTGCAATATTCGTTTAGATACTTGCCATACACGCTCAATCAAATATCATTCGTCAAATAAATTAAATGTTAGTTGGACTAATATTTAATAGTTGTTTTAATTTAACAGTTAGACTGTATTCAAACTACTTCATTTATAGTTGATTATATAATTGGATTATAGTAATCAATATATTTGGATTTTACCAATCATTTATAATGATTATATAATTGGATTATAGTAATCAATATATATTGATTATAACCAATAAAATTGTAATAAGTTATATAGTTAGACTATAGTAATCATTACATTAGATTGTACCTGAAATCGTTGATTAAATAGTTGGACTATTAGAATCAAGATTAAATTGAAAGATTAGTGTTTGAAACATTATCCAGAGAAAATGTGTTTGACGACTTTAATTTTCAAATTGGGAATAAATTTCAGGATAGTCCTGAAACTAAAAAGTTACTTTAGTTTATAAAATAACATCTTAGGCCTAAGCCATGAGTTAAGTAAATAGTAGAGCATGATCTTTGGAAGATTCATGTGATGATAACTTTAGTGCTTAATCCATTATGCTTGCCATAATGACTCATTAATTTCCTAATCAGAACTAAGGATTAGATCCTTAAAGTATGATGAAGAAATTGAAGGATCTTCATAGATCTATTCTTAGATCTTAGAAATATTAAATTGCAATAAACAACTCTTGGAGAGTTAATGACTATTCTCAAGGAGACCAACGTCAAAGTTTGCAATAAGGCAAGAAGCGCAAGGCGCACCCTACTTCGATATTCTAGAAGGCCAAAGCTTGGCCAAAGACTCCTGGAATATGAAAAAGGGCAAAGGCAAAATCATTATAATCTTCTAGGAAGATAAAAGGACATATCCCAAGATGTCTGCCTAAATTGTGGCAAACGGGGTCATTGAAGCATGACTGTCGTATGGACAAAGCAGACATGAAGGAATAGAAGACAGGACAAGGTTCTGACTTCAAATATGGTTGTCATAAATATGTTCACTACTAGTATTAAAATTGGATTTTAGATACTTAGTGTGATACATAAATATACATTGATGTGCAGAATCTGCTGTGAGCAGGATACTGACTTCAGTTGAGATTAATCTGCGAATCAGAAACGGGACGACAGTCACTGTTTCAACCGCAGATACCTAAGTTTAAGAACTACATTTTGGGTGTGTGCTTAAATTACGAAACTGTTAAAATATAACTAGTTTGACTAGAAATAATGTCTCTATATCGTGTATAACTCGTTGCGAGTATACCTTTATATTCTAGAACACTAAAGTGTTTTATTTTATAAAGATGATATTGAGATAAACACATTTGATGTGAACAACAATATATATATTTTGAATATAAATAAATCTCAAACATATAACATGACAAACAAGTAGCTCAAACTGATTTGATCAGATAAGACTTATTTGTGGCAGTGTTGTCTGGGACACATTAAACAAGACTCGTATATCCACACTTTTGAAGTGTGGATACTAGGACGGATTTGATTCCATTCAAATGATGTCTACGAATCTAGTTCATTAGGTAAAGTACCTAAAATACCTTTTACTTGGTAAAAGTGTAAGTGCCACCGATCTATTAGCCCTTGTTCATAGTGACGTAAGTGGGCCCATGTCTAGCTAGGCTAGAGGTGGATATGAATATTTCGTGACCTTTACGGATGTGGCATCGCGTTATGGTTGTGTTTCTTTTGAAGAACACAAATCGGAAACTTTTAGAGTTTCGACACGAAATATACGAATAGATCGGCTAAAGTATAACATCACGTTTGGACCATGATGAAAATACTTAAGCATAAGTTTCTCTATACTTGATAGAGTATAGTATTCTTTCAATGAGGACTTCTCCCGGAACACGTCAGTTTGACGGTGTCTCCGAACGGAGAAACCAAATTTTGTTAGACATGATAAGGTTAATCTTGAGTCTCTCTGAGCTACCATTTTCCTTCAAAGGGATAAGCATTTAACAGTGGCAATACTTATTTTGAATAAGGTTCCAATGAAAATCTGTTTGACAGTTTCATATTAAGATAGGAACATGAAAGAAGGCTTGCTTCTCACTCCTTTGATTTGGGAATGCTAGGCATATTTTGGATGATACCAAACTATAACCCAAATTGGATAAAGTTGCCTAATTGTAGTTTGTCCTAAAGAAACCAAGTATAGTACTTATAATCTCACATGAGAACAATGTATGGTTGCTCCCATGTGCGTTTTTTCCTAAGAGGAAGACGAATGCAGTGGTAAGTGGGATGATCGTAAAACTCGATGAACTCAGAGTAATACTGTCAAAGCACCTAGTCCTTAATGGAAACAACCTTCATCCTGATGAAACTGTACCAGTAATCTTCGAATACACAGAACCCCGCGTAGGTCGGAGAGAGTCAAAAACAATGATGAGCGGAAAATATATCAATATTTACCGCCCTTTTACTTAATATTTTGTTTAGTTTCTCGGGTTTGATGAACGTTTTGATGTGTTTTAGTTTATTTTGCAGATAAAATAATATCGGGTCTTAATGAAATCATTTAGGACGAAATGTGGATCAAATAAGGGCAATTATTGGACTTGATATATTAATTTTGAAGATTGGAATTTGAAAGGGCGTTTTTGACGAAGTGCAGTTTTGGAAATTCCAGTTTTGCGCATCTGTCGTATTTTGGGCATAACTTTTTACTCAGATATCGGATTGAGCTGATTCAAGTTCCAGATTAAAGAAGACTCAAAGATCTACAACTTTGAAAGAGAAAATTTTCGAATTCTGATGATTTCATGACCGAAATTGATGAACCATCCAGAAGTGTGTGGAGTGTAATTATTAAAAGTCATTATCAATCATTTTCAAAGCAAAATATTAATTAATTAATAATTAATAAAAATTATCAAATCAACACCAAACAAGATAAGCAATTAGTGGAGCAATTATGGATTTGGTGGAGTAATTAGTGGAGAAATTAATAATGGATTTGGTGGAGAATTTGATGGATGATTTGATGTTGGCAAAATTTTGCCTATAAATACCAAGCCATTTCATTTGTAAAATTCATACTTTCTTCCTTGAAATTCTTAATGAATAAATAAGAATTGTATCTAGTTTGTTTATTTTTAGTTTTCAGTAATTAATTTTCAGTTTCGCACTTTCTTTTATTTACTTTTCAGTTTTTACTTTCCGCAATTTACTTTTACTCACAATACTTTTCTTTCTTTAATTTTTCAGTTTTTACTTTTCAGTAATGAGGAGGTAATTTCCCAAGCTAGGGTGAAAGGTAATTCTTTTACTATTACTATTTAGATTAATCTCCCTTAAAAATAATATATTCACTATTTAAAATACTGATTAATAAAGGATACCGCTATATTGGTCGGTTGGCAATTCAATTTAATCTGGTTTAAACCTGACTAATCAAGGATACCGCCAGATTGGTCGGTTGGTAAATTTATTTTGGTACCGCCTTTATGGCTGGATTATGGACAAATATTACCGCCTATATGGCTGGTTGGACTTAATTTGACTTAATCAGGATACCGCCAGATTGGTCGGTTGGTAAAATAATATCACAAGTTTATATATTATTTTATGGGAGATATCTAAATTAGTAGTAGTAAAAGTAATTCCTTTTACCTTAGCATTTTATTTTATTGTAATTTACTTTTCAGCTTTTACTTTACCGCAATTACTTTCAAGCATTTTCATTTTATGTCTTTTACTTTTAAGTTTTTATTAGCCCTAGTTATGTGTGGTAACTAAATTAGTTATCTGGGGTTGTGATGAAATCCAATATCACCGTTTTATAAGGGTTAGATTATAGCTTGGGTAATATAAAGATTTATTTATTGTGTCTTAAACTTAATGCTTTTTCATTAACTGGCCATTAATAAAATTGATCTGGTAAATCTAAAATGAACTAGACATAGGATTTTAGGTTTCAGCCTTAGACTCAATAGCCCACGATCTTCCTTGAGGATAGATAACCCTTTAATAGATTTCCTTACAGGATAGGAATATACCTGTTGGGCGGGGGTAGCCATAATTGGAACTTAAACTTAATGAATCCAGATAATTTGGTTGACATAGACATATGGTTCAATTGGGTTAAACTGGGTATTTGTGTCTGACCATCGACAGAGGCTTACACATAATTTAGTGTTCCAGGTTAATAAATCAATATATTACCCAACTTTAAGATAACCACTTCATCTTTAAAATGATATTGGAAGAAATCACAACCCTAGATAGTTTTTAATATTGAATTTTCTTAAAACCTATTTTCGACAATTTTATTTACTTGCTTTTAAATTTAGAATCGTCACCATTTCAAATCAATCAATCAACTTGTTAGATATTAGTAATCATTTGACCTCATAAAATTAATAGTTTAGATATTAAGTCCTCGTGGGATCGATATTTTTATACTACTTGAACGATACGTGCGCTTGCGTTATACGTGTGTGTTTACGCCGGTCAAGTTTTTGGCGCCGTTGCCGGGGACTTATTTATCTTTCACTATTAATTTAGGGGTTAGATACGTTACTTGTATCTAATTTCTTTTTACTTATTGTTTTTGTTTTCTTGTGTTTCAGGTTCTCAGAAACTACATGAGACGAACCAGAAGCTTTGAACTCCGATCGCTTGACCCAGAAATTGAAAGAACCATCAGACAGTTGAGAAGGGAAAGGCGAGAAGGCCAAGAAGCTTTAGTCAACATGGAACCTGAACCTTTGAACGTTGCACACCACCAATTCCCATTCGAGACAGAACCATTCCGGTGATTGACAGACTCATTTCTTGCATTGTACTTCCTCCCTTACCAGCAAATGCATGTGACATCAAAACATGCATTCAGATGATTCAGCACTCAGTTCAGTTTGGGGGGAATGCAACTGAAGATCCGAATTCCCACATCAGCAACTTCCTGGAAGTTTGCGGCACTTTTAATTACAACCGAGAAGCGAAGAAGCAATGAGACTGCGAGTTTTTCCATACTCCTTGAAGGACAGAGCTAAAGCTTGGCTACATTCACTACCACCAGGTTCTATCACAACTTGGAACACTTTAGCCACCAAATTTCTTGCAAAGTACTTTCCACCAGCCAGAACCGGAAAGCTGAGGAATGACATCACATCCTTTGTACAACAAGATTCAGAATCCCTCTGCGAAGCTTGGGAAAGGTACAAAGATTTGCTCCGGAAATGTCCTCACCATGAGATTCCAAAATGGCTTCAAGTTCAAACATTCTATAATGGACTTTCTGGAATAATGAGAACCACAATCGATGCTGCTGCTGGAGGAGCCTTGATGGCAAAGAGAGAAGATGCAACGGAACCTGGGACCTAATCGAAGAAATGGCCAACAACAATTCCTTGTGGCCAACAGAAAGGAGCATGATCCAAAGAATTGCAGGAATTTATGAAGTTGGAGCAAACACAGCAGTGAATACCAGGCTGGATCAGATATGCAAATGTCTAGAAACACTTAGCACGCAAGTTGTGAACATCACTGGATCCACAAGTTCACCATATGGAGGAGCACCAGAACCTAAACAACATGAAGAAACGGTGAATTATGTCAACAATTTCAACAGACAGGGGAACAATCCATATTCCAACACCTACAACCCAGGGTGGAGGAATCATCCTAATTTATCATGGAGTAACAATTCAGGCCAACAGCAGAACTATCCACCACCTGAATTTCAGCAACAGAACAAAGGCCAGGAGCATGAAAAAGAACCAGAAATGAAAGAATGGTTTGCAGAGATGTTCAAAAAGCAAGAAGCAAAATACGATGCTATGTTTCAATCCCAAGCAACATTAATTCAAAGTCAATATGCTTCTATTAAAGCACTGGAGAATCAAATGGGACAACTGGCAAATGCTCAGAGTTACAGACCGCCAGGTACCCTTCCTAGCAACACAGAGCCAAATCCAAGGAACATGGGGAAGGAGCAATGTCATGCCATCATGTTAAAGAGCGGTACTGAAATCAACAAAGATGTTGGAGTCAATTCAACTGCTGAGGAAGTTCCAAAAGAAACAAAGCAACAAATGGAGGAAAAAGAAGCAAAGGAAAAAGAACAGATCACTCCACCTCCACCTTTTCCTCAACGTCTTCAGAAGAACAAATTGGACAAGCAATTTTCCCGGTTCCTGGAAATATTCAAAAAGCTGCATATCAACATTCCATTTGCAGAAGCGTTGGAACAAATGCCCACCTATGCCAAATTCATGAAAGATATTCTTTCACGAAAGCGGAGATTGGGAGATTACGAGACAGTAGCATTAACAGAAGAATGCAGTGCTATCATTCAGAGGAAACTTCCCCCAAAGTTGAAAGATCCTGGCAGTTTCACTGTTCCTTGCGTCATAGGAGAACATAACTTTGGTAAGGCTTTATGTGATTTAGGTGCTAGTGTTAACTTGATGCCTTTTTCTATTTTCAGGAAATTACAGATTGGAGAAACAATGCCAACTTCAGTCTCACTGCAACTTGCTGATAGAACGCTCGTATTTCCAAGAGGTGTAGTTGAGGATGTGCTGGTCAAGGTTGACAAATTCATTTTCCCAGCAGATTTTATTGTCCTTGATATGGAGGAAGACGCAGACGTGCCAATCATCCTTGGGAGACCATTCTTGGCTACAGGTCGAACCATTATTGATGTACAAAAAGGAGAACTAACCATGAGGGTACAGGACCAAGAAGTAACATTCAATGTTTTCAAGGCCATGAATTTCCCAGATGATGAAGACTCTGATGAAAGACAAAGTTCTACTGACAAACTTAAAACATGTCAATTGCCTGTGGAGCCTAAAGATAAAACATCTTTTGCACTGAAAGAGCCAATTCTTGCTCTACAAGCAACAGAAGAGAAAAAGTTCCACCAGCTCAACGAATTGGAGGAATTTCACAATCAGCCTTTTGAAGATGCCAAATTGTACAAAGAAAAAGGCAAGAAAAGACATGATGAGAAGTTAGTGCGCATACAACTGGAACCAGGGCAGAAGGTACTGTTAAACAAATCAAGGGTGAAATTCTTCCCATGGAAGCCAAAATCACGGTGGTCAGGTCCATTTGTGATCACCAAAGTTTTACCAAATAGAGCCGTTGAGATACATGATCCTGACGCTAACAAAACTTTCAAGGTTAAAAACAAGCGTGTCAAGCACTACTGGGGAGAATCATTTGAGCGACAAAAAGAAAGTGTTACACTTTCAGATCCAGCTTAACGTTCGAGAAGCCAAGTCTGGCTGACGACTTTAAACTTAGCGCTAGCAGGGAGGCAACCCATGCAATTTGTGTATATATTGTGATTTGGTGTGATTTATTTTGTGTGTTTAATTTTTGCAGATTAGTCATGGAAGAAGCTCTCGCAAATCTTCACAAGCAATTTCCTTCTCTCCCTCCAAAATCTCTGATGAAAGTTTACAAAGCTCGCTTGGAACGGATGAGGTTATGACAATCCATGGTATTCCTAATGATATTCGTTGGGTAATTGAAGCACGAGTCCGATTGGCAGGTGAGTCTTCTGACTCTTTTATTTCACATCTGCCTGGATTTGGAAGAAGCACCTATTCAAAGAAACGTAGAGCTAAGCAAATGGGTGTTTGTTACAAATGTGCACGATTTAATTGCAACACTCGTTGTCGTTCTTTAGGAATGGTGTCTGATAATCGCGAAGACAAAATTAAATTCATTAGGGATGGCTTGAGTAAGGAGTCTTTAGATGATCTATCTTCGACTCTTGAGACGCATCCCAGTGGATATGTTCATATAGCCATTCACAAATTACATACACAATTTCAAAAAGAAAGACAACTGTTAAGTCTCGGGAATCTGACTCAAAAAGACCCTGTTTGCCAATTTATAAGAAAATTGGATGGGAAGCTTGTCCCTGACGCATAGACGTCAATCAAGCCGTTATTTTTGTAAATATTATATCTCTTTGTCTTTTCTTAATAATTGTGATTTGTTTTGTTGTTTTCTTTTATTTTCTCCGACAGGATCCAGACCTTTTTGACTATCACGATATTAACTATTTCCTACTAATCGTCCTCTGGAAGATACTTGTGCTATTTTACTCACCCTTTTCAGGTACTATAAATTCAGCTCATCATTGCACTTTGAAAATACCAATAAAATGGAAGCCACTTCAAGAAGACGAGTTGAAAACATCTGCGTGTTTTGCGGTAGTAGTGTTGGTACTAAACCACAATACATAGAAGCAGCACAGGAATTGGGTCGAGTCTTAGCAGCAAGGAATATGCACTTAATATATGGCGGAGGAATCTTGGACTTATGGGGATCGTTTCAAAGGCTGTACAGGAAGGAGGCAGTCATGTTTTGGGAATCATCCCAAACCCTTGGCAGAGGCAAATCTTATTGGATCATCAAACGGAGAGGAACTGATCGTGCCAGGTATGTCTGAACGACTGGTAGAAATGATTAACCGTGCTGATGCTTTTATCGCTTTGCCAGGTGGCTTGGGTACATTGGAGGAAATTTTTATAGTTCTATCTTGGGCGAACCTGAACATAACACCAAAACCGCTTGGATTGCTCAACGTTGATGGATTTTATGATTTTCTTTGTGTGTTTCTTGATGATGCTCGGAGAAATGGGTTCGTGTCAAAACCTATGAAAGAACTCCTCTTTACTGCCAGAACTGCTCCGGATCTAATAGACCAACTCATAGCCTATGAACCACAAGTTGACCCTATCATTTCAAAGAAAATGGTCTGAGGACGATCGTGGTAAGAAGCGTCGAATTAATCTGGATCTTAACCTTTAATTTCCTGTAGATTTTCAGCTAACCAGGTACGACCTTCTTAACTCTTCTTTACTGTTTAAGACATTGGGGACAATGTCTCATTTAGGTTTGGGGGAGGTTAGTTAATTACTTTTTTGTATTGTGTTTTTATTTTTAGTCCAAAATTTTTCGAAAAATACAAAAAAATTGAAAATTTTTCAAAAATTACAAAAATATTTTGCATTTTTGTGTTTTTATTTTGACTAAAAGGTGAAATTGGTAAGAGATAGCCGAGTAAGGAGTTTCCACTCCTGAGACGTATCTCAAACCTATTTCGAAACAAGTTAATTTTTGTTTATTTCATTTTGAATTATTTAATTTGTGAATTCTCCTTAAAACTGACTAAAAGAATCTTCATATGCTCAGTTGACAGATATTATCAACATGCATAGTAACATACGGACATGAGCTGTAATTGAAAAGTTTGTAATATTCAGTGCTCTAGTTTAATTGGAGGAAACATCTCAAAAAGTGATGGATAAAAAAAAAAAAAAAAAAAAAAAAAATAAAGTCTAAGATCCGGTTATTAAGTCTGTAAGGGTGTTTTAACACCTAGTGCCCTAAAACCAACTGGTTTGGGAGTCACTGGCCCAAAGCTCGTTACATGGATCAAGATGTGCAAAAATATATATATCTGAAGTCTGGGTAATTAAGTCCTAGGGGTGTCTTAACACCTGGTGCCCTAAAGCCAACTGGTTTGGGCCCACCGACCAAAGCTCGCTACATAGGCAGAAGATATTGTATATAAATAAAAAATAGAAAAAAAAAATCAAAAAAAAATCAGAAAAAATCAAAAAAAAAAAAAAAAATTTACTCCATTACTATAAAAGGTGTGAAATCTAATAGAACCTTAGGACAAAAATATTATTCTCTTATCAATTGCACTTGTGACTGTTGTGGGAAAAATGAGTTGATTAATATTTTGTTAGCTGTGTATATGGAGAATGGTAAAAATAATCGGAGAATTTACTTATTCGGTAATTTAGAATAAAACAAAACAACTAGTAACTTGGAGTAGAAGTTTCACCTGATTAGTCACTAACATCTTTATTCTCTTTTCGCTTGTCTTTTTGCTTTTGTGTGCATTAGTTTTACTACCTTTTTACTTTGTAAAATGTTTGTGGGTATCATTGCTGTAAACCCTCACGAGACTACAACTCGTCCACTAGGGACACCTAGGGGTTTAAAGGCTTGTTGCATATGCTAAATGCAACCGTGATCCCTACGAAAGTGGCTTAGTTTAATTTTAATTTTATTTTGTTGTTTTGCTCGAGGACTAGCAAAATGTTAGGTTTGGGGGTGTGATGAGCGGAAAATATATCAATATTTACCGCCCTTTTACTTAATATTTTGTTTAGTTTCTCGGGTTTGATGAACGTTTTGATGTGTTTTAGTTTATTTTGCAGATAAAATAATATCGGGTCTTAATGAAATCATTTAGGACGAAATGTGGATCAAATAAGGGCAATTATTGGACTTGATATATTAATTTTGAAGATTGGAAATTTGAAAGGGCGTTTTTGACGAAGTGCAGTTTTGGAAATTCCAGTTTTGCGCATCTGTCGTATTTTGGGCATAACTTTTTACTCAGATATCGGATTGAGCTGATTCAAGTTCCAGATTAAAGAAGACTCAAAGATCTACAACTTTGAAAGAGAAAATATTTTCGAATTCTGATGATTTCATGACCGAAATTGATGAACCATCCAGAAGTGTGTGGAGTGTAATTATTAAAAGTCATTATCAATCATTTTCAAAGCAAATATATTTAATTAATAATTAATAAAAATTATCAAATCAACACAAACAAGATAAGCAATTAGTGGAGCAATTATGGATTTGGTGGAGTAATTAGTGGAGAAATTAATAATGGGTTGGTGGAGAATTTGATGGATGATTTGATGTTGGCAAAATTTTGCCTATAAATACCAAGCCATTTCATTTGTAAAATTCATACTTTCTTCCTTGAAATTCTTAATGAATAAATAAGAAGATTGTATCTAGTTTGTTTATTTTTAGTTTTCAGTAATTAATTTTCAGTTTCGCACTTTCTTTTATTTACTTTTCAGTTTTTACTTTCCGCAATTTACTTTTACTCACAATACTTTTCTTTCTTTTTAATTTTTCAGTTTTTACTTTTCAGTAATGAGGAGGTAATTTCCCAAGCTAGGGTGAAAGGTAATTCTTTTACTATTCTATTAGATTTAGTTAATCTCCCTTAAAATATATATTCACTATTTAAAATACTGATTAATAAAGGATACCGCTATATTGGTCGGTTGGCAATTCAATTTAATCTGGTTTAAACCTGACTAATCAAGGATACCGCCAGATTGGTCGGTTGGTAAATTATTTTGGTACCGCCTTTATGGCTGGATTATGGACAAATATTACCGCCTATATGGCTGGTTGGACTTAATTTGACTTAATCAGGATACCGCCAGATTGGTCGGTTGGTAAAATAATATCACAAGTTTATATATTATTTTATGGGAGATATCTAAATTAGTAGTAGTAAAAGTAATTCCTTTTACCTTAGCATTTTATTTTATTGTAATTTACTTTTCAGCTTTTACTTTACCGCAATTACTTTCAAGCATTTTCATTTTATGTCTTTTACTTTTAAGTTTTTATTAGCCCTAGTTATGTGTGTAACTAAATTAGTTATCTGGGGTTGTGATGAAATCCAATATCACCGTTTAATAAGGTTAGATTATAGCTTGGGTAAATAAAGATTTATTTATTGTGTCTTAAACTTAATGCTTTTTCATTAACTGGCCATTAATAAAATTGATCTGGTAAATCTAAAATGAACTAGACATAGGGATTTTAGGTTTCAGCCTTAGACTCAATAGCCCACGATCTTCCTTGAGGATAGATAACCCTTTAATAGATTTCCTTACAGGATAGGAATATACCTGTTGGCGGGGGTAGCCATAATTGGAACTTAAACTTAATGAATCCAGATAATTTGGTTGACATAGACATATGGTTCAATTGGGTTAAACTGGGTATTTGTTCTGACCATCGACAGAGGCTTACACATAATTTAGTGTTCCAGGTTAATAAATCAATATATTACCCAACTTTAAGATAACCACTTCATCTTTAAAATGATATTGGAAGAAATCACAACCCTAGATAGTTTTTAATATTGAATTTTCTTAAAACCTATTTTCGACAATTTTATTTACTTGCTTTTAAATTTAGAATCGTCACCATTTCAAATCAATCAATCAACTTGTTAGATATTAGTAATCATTTGACCTCATAAAATTAATAGTTTAGATATTAAGTCCTCGTGGGATCGATATTTTTATACTACTTGAACGATACGTGCGCTTGCGTTATACGTGTGTGTTTACGCCGGTCAAACAACCTGGGGTATGGGTTTTCTGATCTCACTCACAACCATAGAAGATGTCAATCTTATTGGGGAGGAATATGAAAAACTTTCTACGTGTGAGGAGTGATACAATGTATCGACTCCTATTATGGCAAGTGCCACGAGTCCGAAATGGATTCCTGTATAACAACCAATGTTTAGACACTAGTTGTGTACCGCAATGCATTTTGCTATTGGTACTATATAAGTCTTCAAGGAGACATACATGATGGCAACAAACCAACGTACTAAGCTAGGCTTGTACGAAAAGTATCGTTATCAACATTGTGTTGATTACAATGAACCTTTTACTGTTGCCATGGATAATCCATTTGGATAATGCTTGCTAACGCTGCATGTTTCATTCATGAAATATAACAGCTGAACGTCAAAATTGCTTTCCTTAAACGGAAACCTTTTTAGAGGATGTTTATAACATCCTGACGGTTTTGTCGTACCAAAACTAGCAAATAAGATTTGCAGGTTATTCGATCCATGTTTGGTTGAAGCAAGCTTAGGTTCTTGGAATTATCATTTTGATGTAATCATAATGGTGTATGATTTTATTCAAAACGAATATGATTCTTGTGTATATAAGGAGGTTAGTGGAGCGCACTGACAATGATGTCCTAAATAATAATGATATACATTTCTTGGAAATGATATTCCCATATTATAATCGGTGAAAGCTTGGCTTTCATGAAAATTCTCCGTAGAATTCTTAGGAGAAACAACCTTTATTCTAGGAATAAAGATCTACTGGGATAGATTTAAAAGTTGTTAACACTCTCTGAGAACTCGTACATTGAAAAATGTACGTGACCTGGTGTCTCATACGCTTTGAGCATATGGAGTCACAAACAGGTCAATCCAAGTGATATTCACTGGATTGATATTAAGAACATTCGTTAGTATCTTAGAGAACTAAGAATGATGTCTTAAACTATGGAGAAGGAGAACTTGAAGTGACTGAGATCACTGCTGCAAGCTTCCTAACCGATAAAACAACGGTACTATACAGTTTGAATAACGGAACAGTGAGCTGGAAATCTTCCAAGCAAGATAATGTTACCGAATAAACAACAAATGCGGGTTATTGCTGCGGCTGAGGCAGCAATAGAAGCCATCTGGATCCATATCAAATCTAATTAGATTAGATATAGTTCTGTTAGCAGCTGAGCTAGGCGTCAGCACAGGCTAAAGAATTAATGGTCTCTTCAACGATCCAGATATATACTTTAACTATTCATCTGATTCGTTCGGATCATACATCGTGGCGATCCGATGATCGAATAAATCGCATCAGACGATAATCATACAAATCCGCAGACGAAAGCCTTTCCTCACCAATTTGAGCGAACCGTACATAGTTCGGGTGTAAAACACTCGAGTGGCTGGCTATAGGCCAAGTGGGAGATTGTTGGGCAATTATGACCCATAGCGTCACTATTTGTACAGATCATGGTGTTGTTGTACAAATTAACTATGTGACAAAGAGATTGAACTCTAATCATTTGTGATTAGATCACCTAGATGTATAAATAATAGGAGGTCCCTATGATTAGTTCCTGGATTGAGATGATATGAGACAGTATCAATCCACGAAGGATTAATCATTAAATATCCCTAGTCGTAGTATTATCGAGACTGGACATCGATAATGCGGAATAGACTGGTATTACACTTGTGCGTGTTATGTGAGATCATAACGGCATAGTTCTCATATATTTGGGTATAAGATACTCATGCAAGTGTAATAGGAGGTTGTGTTTTACCGATGGTACGGAAAACAGCTTCGCTCTGGATAGACCCCTCGGAATTCCATTGGTAGTATGACTATGTGTCTATGGAAGTCCGAAATCAGGGTAGGTGCATCGCTAATACTTACGACAATCGGTATGCTTTAGTTTTGGTCATCCAGGGCTTTAACCGGTTCTGTGTACGCCAATGCTGGGTATATTGAGAATCGTAGAGTATTGGGTGTGATGTCAAGATGGAAGTGTCACTCCAGTCATAGTGGAGATGATGTCACGTAAGATACGGTACTAGTGCTCTTAAGTACTGCAGTCATCGCGATATTATGACTAGGTCATGTATATCCGATAATAGAGACTAGTTACCAGACATCCGACATGTGCTTCGTACGGGGCAGACACAACTCCAGCCCCAGACCTAGCACGTGACAATCCGATACTGGATCGCAATACGCAATACTACGTATACTACGCCTGACATAGATTATATATTCCAGTAAGAATATTTCTGGAGAATTGGGTAGGCACAGTGCTTTGCTAGAAGCCAACCATGTCTTGTAAATCGGTAAGCACGTGGTACGAGGTACGCACGTATTCGGATAATCCGATGATCGTATTTACTGCCAACATATCCAGGGATCTCTTTGGTCGCTTCCCAAAGATCACCGATGACAGTTGATTTAAATTAGAATTAATCTGGGATTAATTAAGAGAGAAAATTAATCTGGGATTAATTAAGATGGAGAAAATTAATCTAGGATTAATTGAGGTATTATTTAATCTGGGATTAAATGTGTTCGGAAGAGAGAGAACGCGATTAATTTGGAATTAATCGGTTAGAATAAATTTAATTGTTAAATTTGATTTTCTATTTAATTTATTCGTATGGGCTAAAATTAATATATCGGATATATTAATATGAATTGGATTTCATTACGAAATTAAAGTTGGACTTTAATGCGAACGAGCGAATTAATTTAGAATTAATTCGTAGACGACATTCGTAAGATATTTGCGAGGCATCGTTATTTAATTAAATTAGATTTAATTATTTAGCGATGAAAGTTCGTTTAATTAGATTAAACGGAACCGAGCCGCAGCAAATGTTCGTAGAGATATTTGAATTTTGAATTCAAATATGGGGCCCACTTTAATGTGGTAGTTGGGAGGGTAGTTGGCATTTATGCCAAGCCACCCACCATCCAACTACCTTGGAATGGTTTTGGTGAAACAATTTACCCAACTACCTTGTTTAGGTAAAAAAGGTAAATTGGTTTTACCTAAAACTTTTCTCTCTCTCTTCACTTGTGTATGCAACACACTTGTAACACTTGAAACATTTGGAAACCCTAATCCTCTCTCCATGGGCGTGAGCTTCATCCTTGCAAATGGGCGTGAGCTTCTTGTCTTCCTCTCTTGATTTTGTGGCAAAATCAACAAAGCTAGCACTTGGAGAAATCAACTAAGGTGATAGGGAAACTACTTCAAGAGTTGGAATCATCACTTAAAGCTTGGAATCAACAAAGGAAGGATCTTGGAGATCTTCAACTTAAAGCTTGGAATCAACAAAGGAAGCATCTTGGATCTTGGATCTTCTTCCAAAAATTTTAAAAGCTCAAATCCATTCAATGTAAGTAATTCCGCAACTTATTTTGAATTTGTGAACATGTTTTCATGCTTATTAGATCCTTGGCATGTTTTAGGAACACTAACATGTATTTCTTGATTTAATTTTCTTTTATTTTTATAATAATGTTTATAGGTGTGCAAATTTGTGTGTTTATTTGAATTATCTTGCATGAACTGCATAAGACTTGGCTATAGCATTGTGTGAACCCATCCATTATACTGGCATAAGTAAGAGACCATTCCGAACCCAACGGTTTGAGGTCTTCCCTTGCGAGGAGTGAGTGCGGCCTTAAATCTTTTCCCAGTTCACACTAGGTGGTGACTCATTTATTCTCCTGGTTTAGTCCCCCACAGGCTACTCCGTACTCTCTACGGGCTCACAGTTTCGTGCTCACCGAACATCATAGGCTAGCGGTAACCCTTTTTTGCTCCTAAATGCGCCATTTTCTAAAATGCACTGTCTGCTAACGTGCGCCGGAGACTGCTAACGTGCGTTGGACACGTGTCACCATCACATGCTGCCGACACTCATCATTAAAACTCGTCATTACTTGCGTCATGCTGACGTCATCGTCGCGACGTGCACAACCCTTACGCGTCACGACGCCAAGCCAATAATTAAGCTAATAATTCTACCGACACCACATGTCACCATCTCTGCAAAAGCCGTACAATGTGTCAACAATCAACAGCGCATCGCGACGAGCAAGGTTGCACGCGTCGTGACCCAGAGGCATAAAATTTCCCTATAAATAGAGCCGAATTTTAGTTGTAAACTCATACCTTATTCTAAGGAATTCCTTAAGAATACTAAGAAGATTGTATCTTGCTTGTTTATTTACAGCTTTCTGTATTTAATTTTATTTATTTTACGCAATAGTACTTTCTTTTCTTTACTTTTCACTCTTTAATTTACTTTTCAGTATGAGTAGGTAACTCCCCTCTGCTGGGGTGAAAGGTTAGGCTTTTATTACTAATATTTAGTTTAATCTCCCTTAATTATAATATATAAACTATTTAAAACCTGACTTAATGGGATAGCACCTTTATGGTCAGTTGGAGTTAATGAAATTGATTTTAACCTGACTAAACATGGATACCGCCTGTATGGTCGGTTGTAATTAATTATAAATTTGACTAATCAGGATACGCCTATATGGTCGGTTGGTAATATCACACAAAGTTATATATTATAGTAAGGGAGATATCTAAAATAGAAGTAATAAAAGTGGATCCTCTAACCCCCTTCATTTTCTTTACTGTTTTATTTACCTTTTTAATTTCCAGTATTTACTTTCTGTCATTTACTTTATTTAAGCTTTTACTAGCCTTAGATATGTGTCTTAACTAAACCCATTATCTGGGGTGTGATGAATCCAATATCACCGGTTATAAGGGGTTATTTTATAGTTTGAGTAATATAAATGTTTATTTATTAAGTCTTAAGCTTAATGCTTCTTGTTAATTGGCATTAATAAGATTGATGTGGTAAACTTAAAATAAACTTCACAAAGGAATTTTAGATTTCAGTCTTAGACTTAATAGCCCACGATCTTCCTTGATGATAGATAACATTTAATAGATTTCCTTCCAGGTTAGACATATACCTATCGAGCGGGGGTAGCCACAATGAGAACTTAATCTTAATGAATTCAAGTAACTTGGTTAACATAGACATGATTAATTGGGTTATACTGGGTATTTGCATCTGACCATCGATAGAGGCTTTTGCATAATTTCGTGTTCCAGGTTAGTAAACCAACATATTACACAAACATGAGATAACCACTTCATCTTTTAAAGATATTGGAAGGATTCACACCCCTGAATAGTTTAATAATATTGAGTTTTCCTTTAATTCACTTTCACGCTATTTTATTTACTCGTTTTAGTTTAAAGTCACCATCCAATTAAACAACCAATCTATTAGATACATGTAAAAATCTAGCTTCATTAATTAATAGCTTCGGTATTAAGTCCACGTGGGATCAATACATTTTATACTACTTGAACGATACGTGCGCTTGGGTTATACGTATGTGATTACGCCGGTTAGAGAACCAAGAACAAATGTGGCTAGGGTTGGGAAAATATTAGATTAAAAGAAAAATGATTTTTCTTCGTTTTTATATCTTGGGTTTATTTTATAATCAAAATAAAATAAAATCCTTCCCCTTATACTTCAAAAATTCTGCCATGATGGCCTTTTTGGTAACCACAAAAAAAAGACATTAACAAAATAAAATATTTTATTTTGGTAACATGTTAATGTCTTATTGAAGACATTAAATGGTGAGATTTTAAAATCAAAATTTCCAAACTCATCAATTTAAATAATTAATTTTTAAATTAATATAATTTAATAGTTACATAACCAAAAAAAAGTTATTAAATGATTGTCTAATATTCATTTATTTGGAAAATATTATATTAAACTTATTTAATACAAATTTCAAGTGCAACTTTAATTATTAATCATATTAATAATTATAATATACGTGAGTTTATAAATAAACTATCCAACTATATTTAATTTGCTACAGTATATCAAGCTAGTACGGGAACCAAATGGACCTACAGTTTCGAGCTCCAATAATACCGAAATATCAATTAAACCTTTTAATTAAATATTCTGAATTATTAACTTTAGGTTATTCGATTAAAAATCTAAAGTTGCACTCTCGTTGCCGTAGATATATAATACGAGCCGAACTATGTCGGTGTCCATCGATATAGTCGTTACATACAGATAGATCTTTCACGACTATCTCATAATTAGAGCTGGGTCAAAATATTTGTTCTACCACTTTAATTATTTTTACCTTAAGCACCATTGATTATCTAATGAACGATTTATTCATAACTATAATGAATATTTATCTTTCTATTCATAATAGAAAAACTTGAGCATTCTAATCATTAAAGTACATAATCAAACTTTAAAGAAGATACTCCTCTACTTCTCACAAGAATGAGTGAACTTCATATCTATGTAAAACATCATCATCTACACACTAAACCATATCCCTAAAGTACATAACTATTGGTCGGGATTTCTACAACCAACCTCACCTTTGTAAATCAAAGGATATGGCCTGCAATGCATGAGTTTGTCGTATACTCAGGATTCAGATCAATTCATATATGACCATCTAGTAGATTGAAAGAATTTATTTATTTAACGGATATTATAAGAAATTCATTTATATCTGGGTCCAGTCCTATATGATCACATCATATAAGGTACCTTCATTCTAATGTCACAACATGAACGATCCCGGATCAAGGTAGCCATACATTTATAGAATAGACCGCAGTTATAGATAAACCACAAATGAAATACCTGCTTTGTTTACTCTCTATTGACTATTTTATATTACTAACTCATACTTAAATCATATTGTGTATTACAATCATACACTAAGCCTAGAGGCACATGAGTAATTTTTTTTTATTTGGATAAAGTCACATGAGTAATCAAGGATAAACTAGATAATTTATAACATGAAATTTAAATCAAAACAATTGATAATTGAATAATGTATCTTTTATTTTAAATAAAAAGTTCCGTTTAAAAATTAGATGAAGCTTTAGGGCATATATCCCAACAAACTGCTAATTAAGAATTTATGTGGATTAATCCCATCTGCAAAAGTAGTCTACAAGATTTCAAGATGGAATATCTATCGGATGACTACATAACCATCAACTTATTTTTGTTCTATGTGCCAAGTTAATTTTTTAGTTGCTACATAACTGCTAATATTTTTTTTTTTTTGAAAGTAGGATAGGAGAAAATACCATAAAACTTTTGTAGTTACATCTAATTTTATTTTATATGATTTCTTTGCTACTTTCGACATAGACATTCCATATGTAGGGCAAGAAGCAAGATCTTTGTACTCCTTTCGATACAATATATAATTGTTCAGGCATACATGAATTTTCTTATAGTAAATTCCCAATGCATTCAATGTTTACTTTGCCTCATACATAGATGTTGGAATTTCATTTTGGTCTAAAAGCGTTTCTCCTAATAATTTAAGTAACTATGAAAGGCTTTGATCTGACCATCCATCTTTCACTTCCAATTTGTATAGCTGTACCATTACATGTAACATCTGAACTTGCTATACCCTATATCAATAGCTTTTCACCTTCCCCAAGAAATTTCTGAAATATGTTGGGACTGCTTTCAAAATTCTTATGTGCCATTTGAAATATTTCATTAGTGTAATCAACATGATCATAATCAACCTCTCATATAATCTGCGCATTTATACTAGCAGGAGGCCATTTTATAAGATCTTCATGTAAAAACAAATTTATGTAAGTTTGATTAATTTCAAAATCAAGTGAGTTTTATCTATGAATTAGTCTTGTGGTTTACATTCCCACATTTCAAGCAAGGACAATGTATGTTATTCGAATTTCTACATAACCAATAGTAAAATTTGAAAAGCTCCTAACATTATCCTTATATTATTGTGATCTTATTTCCAATGATATTCAAGATTTATTCAAGTTATATACTCATTTATAATAAAGGGACATAAGAGAAAAGAACTAACTATAACAAGAAAAGAATAATGTGATAAAAATCATATATAAACCGAAAAAAAAGAACTACCTCTAACAAGTAAAGATTTATTTTAACCAATATAGTTATTTTAACTCATAAACCGTCAAGATCATCATTTATATGATCCAATACATATGCATTGAAGATTAAAATCAACGCCAAAAAAAAAAAAAATCAAACATTTTCAACTCCACAATTAAAAAATTATCCGCCACGCATGGAAACAACCTTCACTAAGTCAATAAAACCACCTCCTCAAAAACGTCATTATTATTATTGTAAAAATATGATTAATATAATTTGAGGTTAAATGAATTAATTAAGGAAATTATATCTAGGTTTTAGTTTGGAAGCCCAACAACGAAGATTTTGCTCGTTGGTAACTTGAGAAGCTGCTAATCTATAACATCTCAGATCCGAAGATGTTACCGGTAATAGATAGATTACCCTATCATCCTCAGCCTTTGTGTAACGACCCAAAATCTTAGGATAAGTTGAATTAAGTAATTGGATGATTTAGAAAAGAATTTTCCGAGTGTTAGTCGAAATTATGGTGACGTAATTATTTAATTAAAGAAAATGAGTGTTTGGGCTATAGAGATTAATTAAACAAGTCAAGCCCAAACTTGGGTCCAAATAGATTAGAAATTAAAGCCCAAATTCATATCTTAATTTCTAGAAAATGCTAGAGATGTAGAGAAAAAGGAAACAAAGAAATAAAATTTGGAAAGTGGAAAGAAGCCCTCATTTTCTTCCTTAGTAGTTTCTTTCCTTGTTTTCAAACCTTAAAGGTTGGTTCATTCCATTTTCCTAATCTAAGTCCAAGTGGAAGAAGAAAGCTTCGGGATTGCCTTGGTTAGAAAGACATTCAAATAAGGTAGGGTTGTTTGACCCAAACCTTGATGCTTGAGTTTTAAAGATTTAATGATAGTAGTATATTGATGAATGATTTGATGGAAGTAGTGTGATGATGATTAGTAGGAATTTGATTGTTTAATTAAAAAGTTCATGTTTGGGTAAGTTTTGGTATCCCATATTAATTAGGGCATTAAATGTTGGGTTTCTATTAGGTCCCAAGGATCAAATCAAGCAATGAAACATATATGTGAATACTCGTAAAAGCATGGCGGAATCAAACTTACAACGATCGGTTATGGCGATGCGAGGAACAACAAAAACTTCAAGCTTTATCCCTCCAAGGTTCTCGGCATTCTGCTCCATTTTTGCTCCTCGATTTTCGGCCCAAGCTCCAAGCTTTCGAATGGTGATTCCAACTCACAAGTCGATTTCCCTATCACCTTTGTAAGACCCTTAAAGCGTGCTAGCACTCCGGGAATTTTGCCACAAATTTCCCTTTGCTTCTCCTTCAAATTCTCGGCTGTGACATAAAAAATGAAGAAGAAAAACAGCCCCTTAGGCGTGACAGAGGAGAGAGGAAGAGAGGAAAGTGTTAAGTGTTGGTTGTCGGAGAAATTGTGTATCTAATACACAAAATGAATTTCAAAATCCATTTCCAAATTTTTTTGCTTTCCAAAAGTCAAAAGGCATTAAAGCCAACAACCACATCCATCAACTATTCACATCATTCATGACAAGTTGTCAAATCACTCAAAGTTACTAGAAATCACATAAATCGATTGACTAGTGATTTGACGCGTGATGTGACTTGTGGGCCGCACTTAAATTCTCAATGCGAGTGCGTCCGCAAACACTCCCGGGCTCGCGACGTAATTAAATAATTATGCCTAACAAAATCACTATTCACGTCGCTAATGAATTAATTCTAAATTAACTCGTTCGCCCGAATTAAAATCTAATTTCAATTCCGCGTCGAAATCCAATTCTTATAATCTATCGAATATATTATTTTATTGATTAATTCCAAATTAATCATTATCTCTCTTTAATTAATATTTTATCCCAGATAAAATATCTCCGTAATTAATCCAGATTAATTTTCTCTCTTATCTAATTAATCTCAGATTAATAAAGTGCGAGTCATACGTCATCGGTGAATCTTCGGGAAGAGACCCATGAGATCCCCGGATATGTTGGCAGTAAATCCGGTCGTCGGATTATCCGAACACGTAAGTACCTAGTACTACGTTTTTACCGATTTACAAGACATGGTTGGCTTCTAGCAAAGCATCATGCCTACCCAATTCTCCAGAAATATTCTTACTGGAACATGTGATCTATATCAGTCGTACTATACGTAGTATTGCGTATTTCAATCCAGCATCGGATGTCACGTGCAAGGCCTGAGGCTGGAAATGTGTCTGCCCCGTATGAAGCACATATCGGATCTCTGGTAACTAGTCTCTATAATCGGATAAACATGACCTAGTCATAATATCCCGATAGCTACGGCATATAAGAGAACAAGTTCCGTATCCTACGTGATCATCATCTCCACTATGACTGGAGTGAAACTTCAATCTCGACATCACACCCAATATACTACGATTCTCAATATACCCAGTGTTGGTTTCTAGGGTGGTCCAAAGATCAAATAAGCAATGAAATAGAATGAATACTCAAAGAAGTGAGGCGGAAAACACACTTACATAGAACGGTTTTTGGATGTGATGATCAACAAAACTTTCTCCTCCTTGTTTCCAAGTTTCGGCCAAGATGGATTTGTTGATGAAGTTCTACAAGCTCCAAGCTTGAATGGATTCCAAGCTCTTAGTTCGGTTTCCCTATCACCTTGTATTGATTCTCTAGTGTGCTAGCAAGATGGAAGAAAGAAAATGACTTCCTTTCCCATTGGAAAGAGCTCACGGTTTTGCTTGAGAGAGGGAGATAGTTTTTGTGTTTTGTTTTCTAAAAACATTTCCAAAACAATTAACAAAAAAAAATCGGTATATGCTTTTTCACAAGTCAAAGCAAATATTTGGCTCCAAAATGGCATTAAATGCCCACACCAACCAATACCATGAATATTGACTGCATGTCACTCACCAAAATGTGACTTAGACATCTATCACTAAAGTGACAAGTGATGTGACTCGCGATGTGACTTGCGGCCGCACTTGATTCAAAATCGGAGTGGCTTCACAAACACATTCCAGGCTTGGTTTCATTAATTTCGAATTAACGAGTTTTCCATTGCGTCGTAATTAAATCAAATTTAATTAAATAATCATGCCTAGCAAAATTACTATTCATGTCACTTGCAAATTAATTCTAAAATAATTCGTTAGCCCGAATTAAAATCTAATTTTTATTCCGAGTCGAAATCCAATTTCGTATAATATATCGATATATTATTTTATTATCGATTAATTCCAAATTAATCGTTCTCTCTCTTCAATAGTAATTTATCCCAGATAAAGTCTCTCCGCTATTAATCCCAGATTAATAAAGTTCGAATCATACGTCATCGGTGAATCTTCGGGAAGTGACCCAAGAGATCCCTGGATATATTGGCAGTAAATCCGGTCGTCGGACTATCCGAACTCGTACGTACCTCGTACTACGTTCTTACCGATTTACGAGACAAGTTGGCTTCTAGCAAAGCGCCGTGCCTACCCAATTCTCCAGAAATATTCTTAATGGAATATATAATCTATGTCAGGCGTAGTATACATAGTATTGCGTATCTCGTGATCTAGTATCAGATGTCACATGCAAGGCCTGGGGCTGGAATAATGTTTACCCCGTACGAAGCATATATCGGATCACAAACAACTAGTCTCTTTATTATCGGATAATCATTACCTAGTCATATTATCTCGACGGTTGCAACCTTTTAGAGAACCAGTTCTGTATCCCTGTGTGACCATCATCTTATATGACTGAAGTGATACTTCTTCTTGACATCACACCCAATACACTACGATTCTCAATAAACCCAGAAGAGGCGTACACTGAACCTGTTAAAGTCTTGGACGACCAAAAACAAAGCTTATTGATTGTCGCAAGTACTAGCAATGCAAGTCTCAGGTTAATACCAATACAACCTACCCTGATACGGACAATAGACACTAGTAACACAATGGGAATAGTGGGGACTATCGGTCATATCCAATGGGATTCTGTGGTCTATCCCGAAGCTATTTTCCGCACCATCGGTAAAACACAACCTCCTACCACACTTGCATAAGTATCCAATACTTAAATATATGAGAACTATGATGTTACGCTTCCATAACACGCACAAGTGCGATACTAGTCTATTCTACATTATCGATGTCCAGTCTTGATAATACTACGACTAGGGATATTTAATGATTAAACCATCGTGGATTGATACTGTCTCATATCATCTCAATCAAGAACTAATCATAAGGACTTTCATCATTCACACATTTAAGTAATCTACTTACGAAATGATAAAAGGCAATTTCATTGCTACATAATTAATTTGTACAAAAACACAATGTCTTTTACAAATAGTGACGCTATGGGTCATAACTGTCCAACAATCTCCCACTTGGCCTATAGCTAGTCACTCAAGCATCTAATACTTGAACTATGTACATGTCGCTCAAACTTCGGCTGATGAATGGCTTTCGTCAGCGGATTTACAATGTTGTCTTCTGATGCAACCTTCTCGATCTTCACATCGACACGATGTATAATCTCACGAATCACATGGAAACGTCGAAGAACATGCTTGAATCGTTGATGAGACCGCGGTTCCTTAGCCTGTACTATAGCCCCGTTATTGTCACAATACAATGGAACGGGCTCAGCTGCTAACGGAACTATTCCTAATCCAATTAGGAATTTTCGGATCCAAACTACCTCTCTGCTGCTTCAGCTGCAGCGATATACTCCGCTTGTGTTATTGAATCGACAACAGTCTCTTGCTTGGAAGATTTCCAGCTCACTGCTTTGTTACTCAAACAAAAAACATACCCTGATTGCGACTTGAAGTCGTCTTTGTCGGTTTGGAAACTTGCATCGGTATACCCATTTACCTCAAGTTCTCCATCTCCATAGATTAAGAAAGCATCATTAGTTCGTCTAAGATACTTAAGGATATTCTTAACCGCATTCTAGTGACCTTCACCTAGATCGGCCTGATAGCGACTACACATGCTCAAAGCATATGAGACATCAAGTCGTGTACATATCATGGTATACATGATCTATCCGACTGCTGAGACAACGGTATCCGACTCATGTTGTCTCTTTCATCTTGAGTTTTAGGACACATGTCCTTAGATAGAGTGACGCCATGTGACACTGGCAACAGTCCCCTCTTGGACTGATCCATGTTGAATCTCTTCAACACTTTGTCAATGTACGTGCTCTAGGAGAGTCCAAATAGCTTTCTAGATCTATCACAGTAGATCTTTATTCCCAGAATAAATGCTGCTTCTCCCAGATCTTTCATGGAGAATTTTAATGAAAGCCAAGTTTTCACCAATGTTAACATGGGAATTTCATTGCCCATAAGCAATACATCGTCAACATAAAGGACAATGAAAGTCAGTGCACTCCCACTAACCTTCTTGTAAACACAAGGATCATCTTCGTTTTGAACGAAATCATATTCTTTTATGATCTCATCAAAACGTTGGTTCCAAGAACGCGACGCTTGCTTTAGTCCATAAATGGACCGATTTAACTTGCAAACTTTGTTTGCATGTTTAGGCACGACAAAACTATCAGGCTGTTGCATATAAACATCCTCCAATAGGTTTCTGTTAAGGAAAGCGGTTTTGACGTCCATCTGCCATATCTCGTAATCGAAATATGCAGCAATAGCAAGCATTATCCGAACGGATTTAATCATGGCAACAAGTGAGAAAGTTTCGTCGTAATCGAAACCATGTCGTTGACGATACCCCTTCGCTACAAGCCTAGCTTTGTACGTTTGTATGTTGTCATCCATGTCGGTCTTCTTCTTGAAGACCCATTTGCATCCAATAGGCTTTACGACTTCTGGTGCATCAACCAGTGTCCAAACTTGGTTGGTATACATGGAATCCATTTCGGAATTCATGGCATCTTGCCATAAACCGGAGTCGATACCTTGTATCACTTCCTCATTCGTAGCCGGCTCGTCTTCCTTAATGAGATTGATATCTACATGAGGTGAGATCGGAAACCCATACCTCTCAAGTTGTTTTCTAACTCTCTCTGACCTACGCGGTCGTTGTGTAATCGAAGATTGTGGTACAGCTTCATCCCTGATAAACTATTCATGTTCCGTTGAGGATTCTATGCCAGGAACAGTATCACTTCGATTTTCATCGAGTTCTTCTTTCCTCCCACTTGTCACTGCATTTAGGAATTCCTTCTCAAGGAAAATCGCATGTATCACAACAAAAACTTTGTTATCTCGTGGGTGATAGAAGTAATATCCTTTGGTTTCACTAGGATATCCTATAAATAGGCATTTATCCGATTTGGGTTCTAGTTTGGTACCTTCCAAACATTTGATGTATGCTCAGCAACCCCAAATCTTCAGGAATGAGAAACCTGGTTTCTTTCCTGTCCATATCTCATATGGTGTCTGTTGAACAGACTTTGACGGAACCTTATTCAAAATAAGTATTGTATTATTTAATGCATATCCCATAAGGAAATAAGTAGGTCAGTGCGACTCATCATAGACCTTACCATGTCAAACAAGGTTAGGTTTCTCTCGGTTCGGACACACCGTTTAATTGCGGTGTTCCAGGAGGAGTCCACTGTGAAAGAATACCATATTCTTTCAAGTAGTCAAGAAACTCATTGCTCAAGTATTCGCCACCACGGTACGACCGTAATGTCTTAATACCTTTACCAGTCTGTTTTTCAACTTCGTGTCGAAACTCTTTGAATTTCTCAAAAGTTTCCGGCTTGTGTCTCATAAGATACACATAACCATAACGTCATGCATCATCCGTAAAGGTTAAGAAGTATTCATATCCAGCTCTAGCCTGGCTAGACATGGGCCTACAAACTTCACTATGAATAAAGGCTAACAGTTCGGTGGCACGTACACCTTTACCGCTAAAAGGTGATTTAGGCATTTTGCCTAATAAGCAAGATTCACAGACGTCATATGAATTTGGGTCAAATCCATCCAAGTATCCACTCTTCGAAAGTGTGGATATGCGAGTCTTGTTTATTTGTCCCAGACGACAATGCCACATATAAGTTTCATCTTTATGACTTACTTTAAGCCTTTTGTTGGTTACATTTTGAGATTGATTTATATTCAAAATATAAAGACCATTATTTACATCAGCTGTGCAAATTTCTATATCCTTTTTATACATAAAAACCCAGTGTTTCTAAATACAAAACTGTACCCACATTGGGTTAACATAGATACATAAATTATATTCCTAGTCAAACTAGGTATAAAATAACAGTTTGTAAGTTCAAGTACATACCCCGAGGGCAAATCTAAAACAAAAAGTGCCAACGGCCAAAACGGCGACTATAGTCTCATTTCCAACACGGAGGTCAATCTCTTATGACGCCAGTTTCCTGCTAATCCACAGATCCTGCACATCAGTACAAATGTGAGTACCACAACCAGAATCAAAAATCCAATTTTTAAAACTAGAAGTAGTCATGTTTATTTCTATAAAAAACATACCTGAGGCCGGTGCCTTGCCCGCCTTTATCTCCTTCTAGAGTGCCTTGTACTTGCGGCAGTAACGCTTCCAGTGACCCGATTTGCCGCACTGGAGGCATACATCATGAGACTTGTCATTTGGCTTCCCAGAAGCCTTTGACGCTTTGCCCTTGCCCTTCTTATGCTTCTTCTTCTTGACACCTCCGGTCGCATTGGGCCCAGCACTCGGAGTCTGAGATGTAGAAGCAAAGTGCGCCTCGCGCTTCTTGCCCTTAAGAAGTTCCTTCTCTGCCTCACGCAGCGTGGACATCAGCTCTCCAAGAGTCTGCTCTTGGTTCATCATGTTGTATTTCATGATGAACCCACTCCAAGTGTCGGGGAGAGACTGCAAGATCAAATCTATAGAGGTCTCTATCTCAAAGACAATCCCCATTTGTCCAAGCTGATCAATAACGGCAATCATCTGTGTCACGTGATGTTCAACAGACGTACCCTCCGACATCCGAGCACGGAAGAGCTTCTTCTGTAACTCATATCCCTGCGATCTAAGGTTAGATCGGTGTAGATCATTCAACTTCGCCAACATAATATAGTGATCCAATCCCTTGTTCTGTCGACGGAATTGCTGAGTCATAGCACAAGCATGATAGATTAAGCAGTTGCGTTGTCATCACTATGTGTCATCCAAAGATCTAGCTCGAGCAACTGATCAGATCCGGGCTTAGGCCCAAGAGGTCTCTCTATAGTAAATAGCAGCCTCTCGGATCCAAGGACTATCCTTAGATTCATATCCCAATCGGAAAAGTTAGTGCTGTTGAAGACATTATCGCCAATGATGATGTCCCGAACACTGTTTTTTCCAGTCATTTTAACTGCGATAATCTAATTATCCAATTAACAATGTAGGCTACTGTAGGCATTGCATTTTTGCATATCAGCCCGATGATGAGTCTCGTATGGAGACACTACCTCTTTAGTTGTGAAAGCCGCGGGAAACGGACGTTGAATGGTAAAGTTGGAAATTAGTATTTTGTCAGATTTAACTTGCTTGTTTCGCTTCGGGTTCGCTTATTGGACCTCTGTTTTAAAACACACCAAACCCATTAAATCACATCCAAAAAATTAATTAAAACATTTAAAACACATCTCACAAATTAAATAATTAAAACAAAATTAAATTAAATTAAAACACATTTCAAAAATTAAATCACCTTCCTAATTAAATTAAATCCATTTCCTAAAATACATAAATCACATTCCTATTTTAATTAAATCACCTACCAATTTAAATAAATCATAGCCTTAACTAAAAAGAATAAATCAAATCACTTCCCTTAATTAAAAGATTTTCCTTATCACATACTAAATAAAAGATATCCTCAATTAATACACAAATCATATTCCTACCCAAACAAGGATAAAACACAACCATCCCCTATAAAAAGAACTAAAAACCTAACCTTAAAAATCCGGGGGCTCATTCTCACACCTAAAACACTCGGAAGGAACCAGAAAACCCTAAGCCATTCACGCAGCCTCTCCTTCTTCTTAACCCTCATCAGCCCTCAATTCACTCACGCAGACCTGCCCCTCACAAGCCTTCACGACCTCAACAAACCTGCATTCACTTAAGCCGCACGTCCTCACTGCTTGAAACTTAACAGCGCACGTTGCACCCACAAACACTCCTCTTGCACATGCCCTCAACCTCACAAGATAGCCACGCACAAAACGTCCCTCAGCGCATCACCAAATCTTCCTCAGCACAGGCCACAGCCCATTAGCCACGTCCCAAACCCTAAAAGCCACGCCCCTCCACTCACGCACACCTCCAAATACACTGCCCTTTGCCGCATCTTTCACCCTTCCAAAGGACGTGTAACGCCCTTTCCTGAGACGACAAAAGAGGTTAGACCTGAGGGCACCTTTTTACTTATCTTCTTTCATTTTATTTTATTTATTTTAAAATATTATTGCATGAGAGTCATTTGAAGCATGATGTGATTGTTGGATAAGCCGGATATGTGTTCCCTGTTTGTGGTATATTGGATGGAAACCCGGACGTAAATTCCGTAGCCGATTCCGAATGGACGGTAGTGCAGTCTCCACTCGGGATACAACGCCGCGTACCACTTAAGATGCACGTATCTCGTCTCATCCAAATTTATATTTGAGCCTGTCATAGTTCTAGGCCGTTTATTTATTATTTTATGCATGAGTTAATTTAGTCTTGTTATTTAATTTTCAAAGCATGATTGTGTTATTTAGGCATGTTGTTTCTTCATTCTTTATGCATGATGTTTCATTTAGTTTATGTTTATGTTTAATTAGTTATTTGTTTACTTTGGTTTAATGGTTCAATATGCTCGTTGTGTTATATTGCGTGGAGTTATTTGGATGAAAGCATGTTAGATCTAAGTACCCTTGAGCATGAATGTTGAATTGATTCGGTTAGTTTATTGAACAAATCATATCATCACAAGTGACATAAGTAAGGGACCATTCTAAACCCAACGGTTTGAGGTCTTCTCTTGCGAGGGGTGAGTACGGCCTTAAATCTTTGTCCCGGTTCACACCGGGTGGCAACTCAATGTTATTTCGTACTCCCAACTAGGCCGCGAGTCTAGAACAGCGTCGTCAAGTTCAGTTGTCTACAGGTACAGTCTAACTGTTACAAGAAAAATAACATTATATTAGTCTAACTAATAAAATAATTTTGACGAAATATTTGAAAGCACGTAGAGCTAAGTATTTGAACGAAATTGCAAATTCAATACTAGCCTCCCACTATTTTTCGGCGAGCCTCTAACCCTCTGTTGAGTACTCGGGAAACCTAGTTTCCTAGTGGGCTAGGATCCCGTTAAATAACACACAACCTTGTCTTTTGGCCAACAAGCTGTATGATATTTAACTAGGTAGATCTCGAAGATCAATTGGATCTCATCCAATTCTTAGATCCGGTAGGTGGACCTCCAACTCTGAAACATATATACAATATATATGCCAATATATTTTCCTAACATTTTTCCTCTGAATCAACTAAGCCTTGGCTTTGGCACAACAAGCTTAATTATTCCAGTTAAGCGGGACCCATTGACCTTGGAAAGCTTTGTAATCAATGTCGATGGACAAGAAGTGATCTTGACTCTGGCCAACAAATCATGACTTGGACAAGACACCGATATGTAACAATGCTTTCATGATTCAAACAATCATAATTGACAAAGGTCTTGGCTTTGGCCAACAAATCAATGCCAATTTTGGATATTGAGTAAGAATCACTCAATGGAAGGAAAATGCTTAATATGGTTTGAGGGTTTTTCGCGTAAATTGGCAACCAATTTATTATCTTTGTTAGGTCTCATCATACACCCTTAAACAAGCATTCTAAAAGCATAATAAGGCGCTTGAAGTAAATTAATAACGATATGCTGATGGATATTTAACAACTTGTTCCTAGAACAAATCACTCCATTTCCTCTCCCCGGCTAGCACTATTCTACTTCTACCCAATTACATAATACAATAATAGAAACCTCATTAACATTGAGGGGAATTAGGTGAGAAGAGAATACAAAGAATCAATAAAGAGAGAAGGCTGGACACGCAGGTCCAATTTATAAATTCTAAATTTACAATAATTTCTAAAATTGCCCTTTCCCTTCTAATATCCATCCGTTATACGCTATTCATTCATCACATCCATGTATTCATTCAAGCATGTTATTCAATCAATCTAATCAAATTAATTAATCTTTGAATATTAATGATCATCCAATGTTCAAACAATTATTTGATTTGCGCGAGTCTAACTCGTTTGTGAATAAGTACTCAAAGTACGAATTCTTGAATTATATCGAACTACTCTTTAAATATAATTTAATTCGCATTCAATACTAATTCATTTATTTTATTCCAAATTAAATATCTACACTTTTTAATGCGCTTTAACGACTTAGATTCCAAATCTAATCTTAATGGGTCTCAAAGCCCAATTAACATCCAATATTGTTGTTTAATTAAAAGTCCAATGGGCTTTCAATTGATTTCATAAGGCATGGGCTTTGGTCAATATGGGTCAAACCCAAATACCAAGGCCCAAGTAAGGAATCACCCTTATTTGCCAAGAAACCAATTTTGGCCCATTAGGCCCAATTAAACATTTAAAGCCTATCTGTTATATTTGGACTTAATGGAATGATTTAGGCCCAATATGGATCTAATCCATTTGGCCCAAACCTACTTGTCCCAACCAAGTCCATAAGGCCCAAATACAACAATTACAAGCCCAATTCAAAATCAAGCCCATTTAATCAAAATTTCAATATTCCAAATTTTAAAATTCAATTAACTAAAGTGTAATACATCAATTAATTATCTAAATCCATATTTGCAAAAATACAAATTTAATCAATTAATCATGTACTCTTTTGTTCAACTTATGTCCAACATTTTTTAATCAAAAAATCAAGTCATTACATGCTTACAAGCTCACGACATTTAGGGGTTTTATTTGTCTGATTTCATTTTCAATCCGATTGAATTATAAATCAACATTACCTAATTGTTTCAAGTCATCCAATGATCAAACAAACAAAAAATACCATGACTTACAAGGGTAATACACATTCGGCCAAGCCTCATTTTTGGGGAAAAATTGATCCAATTAATTTTTCATGAAATTGATCCTAAATAACTACAAGTTATCCAAATACAAGCATGCTCAAACAAGTAATTTAGTCAAAACATGCTCAAAATAAATTTACCCAAATTTTACCCTAATCATTTTCATGCTTAAACCTTGCTCCATGATACCATTGTTGTTTCTAGGGTGGTCCCAAGATCAAATAAGAAATAAAATATAATGAATACTCAAAGAAGTGAGGCGGAAAACACACTTACATTGAACGACTTTTGGATGTGATGATCAATAAAACTTTCTCCTCCTTGCTTCCAAGTTTCGGCCAAGATGGATTTGTTGATGAAGTTCTACAACCTCCAAGCTTCAATGGATTCCAAGCTCTTAGTTCGGTTTCCCTATCACCTTGTATTGATTCTCTAGTGTGCTAGCAAGATGGAAGAAATAAAATGACTTCCTTTCTGATTGGAGAGAGCTCACGGTTTTTATGTTTTGTTTATTTTGTTTTCTAAAAACAATTAACCAAAAAAAATCGGTATAAGCTTTTTCAAAGTCAAAGCAAATTTTTGGCTAAAAAATGGCATTAAATGGCCACACCAACCAACATCATGAATAGTCACTGCATGTCACTCACCAAAAAGGTGACTTAGACATTTATCACTAAAGTGACAAGTGATGTGATTCGCGATGTGAGTTACGGCCGCACTTGATTCACAATCAGAGTGGCGTCACAAACACATTCCGGGCTCGGTTTCGTTAATTCCGAATTAACGAGTTTTCTGTTGCGTCGTAATTAAATCAAATTTAATTAAATAATCATGCCTAACAAAATTAATATTCACATCGCTTGCGAATTAATTCTAAATCAATTCGTTAGCCCGAATTAAAATCTAATTTAAATTCCGCGTCAAAATCCAATTTCGTATAATATATCGAATATATTATTTTATCGATTAATTCCAAATTAATCGTTCTCTCTCTTCAAATAGTACTTTATCCCAGATAAAGTCTCTCCGCTATTAATCCCAGATTAATAGAGTTCGAATCATACGTCATCGGTGAATCTTCAGGAAGTGACCCAAAAGATCCCTGGATATGTTGGCAGTAAATCCGGTCATCGGACTATCCGAACACGTACGTACCGCATACTACGTTCTTACCGATTTACGAGACAAGGTTGGCTTCTAGCAAAGCGCCATGCCTACCCAATTCTCCAGAAATATTCTTAATGGAATATATAATCTATGTCAGGTATAGTAAACGTAGTATTGCGTATCTCGTGATCTAGTATTGGATGTCACATGCAAGGCCTAGGGCTGGAATAGTTTCTACCCCGTACGAAGCATATATCAGATCACAAGCAACTAGTCTATTTATTATCGGATAATCATGACCTAGTCATATTATCCCGACGGTTGCAACCTTTTAGAGAACCAGTTCTATATCCCTGCGTGACCATCATCTCTATATGACTGAAGTGATACTTCCGTCTTGACATCACACCCAATACACTACGATTCTCAATAAACCCAGAAGAGGCGTACATAGAACCTGTGAAAATCATGGACGACCAAAACCAAAGCGTATTGATTGTCGCAAGTACTAGCGATGCAAGTCTCAAGTTAAGACCAAATACACCTACCCTGATACGGACTCCCATAGACACATAGTCATACTACCAATGGGATTCCGTGGGGTCTATCTAGAGCGAAGCTGTTTTCCGCACCATCGGTAAAACACAACCTGATACCACACTTGCATAAGTATCCAATACTTAAATATATGAGAACTATAATGTTACGCTTCCATAACACGCACAAGTGTGATACTAGTCTATTCCGCATTATCGATGTCTAGTCTCGATAATACTATGACTAGGAATATTTAATGATTAAAACGTCGTGGATTGATACTGTCTCATATCATCTCAATCCGGAACTAATCATAAGGACTTTCATCATTCACACATTTAAGTAATCTACTTACGAAATGATAAAAGGCAATTTCATTGCTACATAATTAATTTGTACAAAAACACAATGTCTTTTACAAATAGTGACGCTATGGGTCATAACTGTCCAACAATCTCCCACTTGGCCTATAGCCAGTCACTCAAGCATCTAATACTTGAACTATGTACATGTCGCTCAAACTTCGGCTGATGAATGGCTTTCGTCAGCGGATCTGCAATGTTGTCCTCTGATGCGACCTTCTCGATCTTCACATCGCCACGATGTATGATCTCACGAATCATATGGAAACATCGAACAACATGCTTGGATCATTGATGAGACCGCGGTTCCTTAGCCTGCGCTATGGCCCCGTTATTGTCACAATACAATGGAACGGGCTCAGCTGCTAACGGAACTACTCCTAATCCAATTAGGAATTTTCGGATCCAAACTGCCTCATTTGTTGCTTCAGCTGCAGGGATATACTCTGCTTCTGTTATTGAATCGACAATAGTCTATTGTTTGGAAGATTTCCAGCTCACTGCTCCGTTATTCATACAAAAAACTTACCAAGATCTCTACTTGAAGTCGTCTTTGTCGGTTTGGAAACATGCATCGGTATACCCAGTTACCTCAAGTTCTCCATCTCCATAGATTAAGAAAGCATCCTTAGTTCATCTAAGATACTTAAGGATATTCTTAACCGTAATCCAGTGACCTTCACCTGGATCGGCCTGATAGCAACTACACATGCTCAAAGCATATGAGACATCAGGTCTTGTACATATTATGGCATACATGATCGATCCGACTGCCGAGGCGAACGTATCCGACTCATGTTGTCTCTTTCATCTTGAGTTTTAGGACACATGTCCTTAGATAGAGTGACGCCATATGAAACTGGCAACAGTCCCCTCTTTGACTGATCCATGTTGAATCTCTTCAACACTTTGTCAATGTACGTGCTCTGGGAGAGTCCGAGAAACTTTCTAGATCTATCCCGGTAGATCTTTATTCCCATAATAAAGGCTGCTTCTCCCAGATCTTTCATGGAGAATTTTAATGAAAGCCAAGCTTTCACCGATGTTAACATGGGAATTTCATTGCCCATAAGCAATACATCGTCAACATAAAGGACAATGAAAGTCAGTGCACTCCCACTAACCTTCTTGTATACACAAGGATCATCTTCGTTTTGAACGAAATCATATTCTTTTATGATCTCATCAAAACGTTGGTTCCAAGAACGCGACGCTTGCTTCAGTCCATAAATGGACCGATTTAACTTACAAACCTTGTTTGCATGTTTAGGTACGAAAAAACCGTCAATTTGTTGCATATAAACATCCTCCAACATGTTTTCGTTAAGGAAAGTGATTTTGACGTCCATCTGCCATATCTCGTAATCGAAATATGCAGCAATAGCAAGCATTATCCAAACGCCTTTATCTCCTTCTGGAGCGCCTTGTACTCGTGGCAGTCACGCTTCCAGTGACCGCATTTGCCGCACTGGAGGCATACATCCTGAGACTTGTCATTTGGCTTCCCAGAAGCCTTTGACGTTTTGCCATTGCCCTTCTTATGCTTCTTTTTCTTGACACCTCCAGTCGCCTTGGGCCCAGCCCTCGGAGTCCGAGATGTAGAAGCAAAGTGCGCCTCGCGCTTCTTGCCCTTAAGAAGTTCTTTCTCTGCCTCATGCAGCATGGACATCAACTTTCCAAAATTGCCCTCACCCATCTAATATCCATCCGATATACATTATTCATACATCGCAACCATGTATTCACACAAGCATGTTATTAATCAATCTAATCCAATTAATTAATCTGATAATTAATGACCATCCAATGTTCAAACAACGATTTGATTTTGCGCGAGTCAAACTCATTTTGCGAATAAGTACTCAAAGTACGAATTCTTGAATTAAATTAAACTACAACATTAAATCCAATTTAATTCGTATTTAATAATAATTCGTTTATTTAATTCCAAATTAAATATTACACTTTATTAACAAACCTTTACGACTTAGATTCCAAATCTAATCGTTACGGGTCTCAAAGCCCGATTAACATCCAATGTCAACTTAATTAAAAGTCCAATGGGCTTTCAATTAATTTCTTAAGGCATGGGCTTTTGGTCAATATGGGTCAAACCCAAATACCAAAGCCCATTTAAGGAATCACCCTTATTTGCCAAGAAACCAATTTAGGCCCATTAGGCCCAATTAAAATTAAAGGTCCATTAAGTCTTAATTAGACTTTATGGATATGGTTTTGGGCCCAATTGGATCCAACCGATTTAGCCTAAACCAATCTTGGTACAACCAAGCCCATTAAGCCCAATTACAACTTTTAAAGCCCAATTTCCAAAATAGGCCCAATTAATTAAATTACCAAATTCCAAATTTCATAACTTAATTAACTTAAAGTGTATGCCATAATTAATTACCCAAATTACATTTCCAAAACACAAATTTGTACAATTAATTATGCTCATTAACATCAAAACATGTCCAACACATTTTAATCAAAAATCAATCATTTTCCATGCTTATCATGTCTCGGCATTTTGGGGTTTATTTGTCCAATTCAAAATTCAATCCAATTAAATCTCAAATCAACATTACCCAATTGATTTCAACTCATCCAATGATTGAAATAAAAAAATACCATGAGTTCTAGGGTTCTTCCATTTTCGGCCAAGAGTAAAATTTGGGCAAAAATTCATCCAATCAACTTTTCATGAAATTGATCAAATCCAACTTCAATTAAACATCATTCAAGCATACTCAATCAAACAATTTCATCAAATCATGCTCAAATTGATTTTACCCAATTTTAACTCTAAATTCATTTCATGCTCAAAATGGCTCAAGATACCATTAAATGTTGGGTTTCTATTAGGTCCTAAGGATCAAATCTAACAATGAAACATATATGTGAATACTCGTAAAAGCATGGCGGAATCATACTTACAATGATCGGTTATGGCGATGCGAGGAACAACTAAAACTTCAAGCTTTATCCCTCCAAGGTTCTCGGCATTCTGCTGCATTTTTGCTCCTCCATTTTCGGCCCAAGCTCCAAGCTTTCGAATGGTGATTCCAAGCTCAGAAGTCGGTTTTCCTATCACCTTCGGAAGACCCTTAAAGAATGCTAGCACTTCGGAAATTTTGCCACAAAATTCCCTTTGCTTCTCCTTCAAATTCTCGGCTATGACAGAGAAAATGAAGAAGAAAAACAGCCCATTGGGCGTGAGAGAGGAGAGAGGAAGAGAGGAAAGTGTTAAGTGTTGGTTGTTAGAGAAATTGTGTATCTAATACAAAAAATGAATTTCAAAATCCATTTCCAAATTTTTTTGCTTTCCAAAAGTCAAAAGGCATTAAAGCCAACAACCACATCCATCAACTATTCACATCATTCATGATAAGTTGTCAAATCATTCAAAGTGACTAGACACATCAATCGATTGACAAGTGATTTGATGCTTGATGTGACTTGTGGGCCGCACTTAAATTCGCAATACGAGTGCGTCCGCAAACACTCCCGGGCTCAGGTTCGCTAATTCTAAATTAACGAATTTTTCGTTGCGACGTAATTAAAAAATTATGCCTAGCAAAATCACCATTCACGTCGCTAACGAATTAATTCTAAATTAACTCGTTCGCCCGAATTAAAATCTAATTTCAATTCCGCGTCAAAATCCAATTTCTTATAATATATCGAATATATTATTTTATCGATTAATTCCAAATTAATCGTTATCTCTCTTTAATTAATATTTTATCCCAGATAAAATATCTCCGTAATTAATCCCAGATTAATTTTCTCTCTCATCTAATTAATCCCAAATTAATAAAGTCTGAGTCATACGTCATCGGTGAATCTTCGGGAAGCGACCCATGAGATCCCCGGATATGTTGGCAGTAAATCCGGTCGTCGGATTATCCGAACACGTAAGTACATAGTACTACGTTTTTACCGATTTACAAGACATGGTTGGCTTCTAGAAAAACATCATGCCTACCCAATTCTCTAGAAATATTCTTACTGGAATATGTGATCTATATCAGGCGTAGTATACGTAGTATTGCGTATTTCGATCCAGCATCGGATGTCACGTGCAAGGCCTGGGGCTGGAAATGTGTCTGCCCCGTGCGAAGCACATATCGCATCTCTGGTAACTAGTCTCTATAATCTGATAAACATGACCTAGTCATAATATCCCGATAGCTGCAGCATATAAGAGAACAAGTTCCGTATCTTACGTGATCATCATCTCCACTATGACTGGAGTGATACTTCCATCTCGACATCACACCCAATACACTACAATTCTCAATATACCCAGAAGAGGAGTACACATAACCTGTTAAAGACCTGGACGACCAAAACCAAAGTATATTGATTGTCGAAAGTATTAGCGGTGCAAGTTTTAGGTTAAGACCAAATACACCTACCCTGATTCGGATTTCCATAGACACATAGTCATACTACCAATGGAATTCCAAGGGGTCTATCCAGAGCGAAGCTATTTCCGTACCATCGGTAAACACAACCTCCTATTACACTTGCATGAGTATCCTATACCCAAATATATGAGAACTATGATGTTATGCCCTCACAACGCGCACAAGTGTAATACTAGTCTATTCCGTATTATCGATGTCCAATCTCGATAATATTACGACTAGGGATATTTAATGATTAAATCTTTGTGGATTGATACTGTCTCATATCATCTCAATCCGGAACTAATCATATGGACCTTTCATCATTTATACATCTTGGTAATCTAATTACAAATGATGAAAGAACAATTTCCTTTGTTATATAGTTAATTTGTACAACAACACCCTGATCTGTACAAATAGTGATGCTATGGGCCATAACTTTCCAACATTAAGGTGATAGGATTTTGGTGGTGGTAGGGTGTTGAGGAGTGTTTATGATGGTCATTGATGTGTTGGAATTGTTGTGTTGAAATGAAATGGAATTGGGGATAACCATAGGAGAAGTAAAATTTATCCCTTGAATCGGCGTCGCCTCGCAACGAGAACAAGACAGAGATGTGCATCTAATTCACATTGTCGCGTCGCGACGTGCCAAGCATGCATCGCGACCCGATCAAGGCAGAGACGTGCATATGATTTGCACGGGCGCTTCGCGACGCGAATGGGACCAGCGTCACGACGCGACCCTAAAAACCAATTTTTTTTAGAAGTTGCGACGCGTAACCAATAGTCTGAATTTTATTTTATATTTCATTTAAGGAATATAAATGTTCTAAGGGGGTAATCCAATTATATTAAGGAATTTTATGTGATTTCGAACCGTATTTTACAACTGATGTTTCTAACTCAGTGTATTCCATATACATACTCATCAGGAGCACGTTCGCCCCCAGCGATGTAAAAGGAACTTGATCAGACTTCAATCTGTGAGTGGATGATTTTTCTATCAAAGTTAATTTGTATATATTTGTTATTGTTCCAGACTTATTTTTAAAGTTTTAGGGTGTTAGCCTTATTTAATTATCAGTTACTTACTACGTGAGATTTGATTTGAAAGTTTTAAAGTTTAAAAGCAATACTTTCATGTTTTTCAAGGCATATGGGAAAAATCCACCTCAACACTTACTTATGGAATTGATGGACAGAGACCGTGTGCACACATAGTTCAGGGCTAGGGGGACAGTGATACGTAACGCCCCTAGACCCTAGTTTCAAGGTCAGGTAGTAGCATGGATCAGCACTACCTGCTCTAGTTCAGTGGCTTGGGGGACGGCGATATGTAACGCCCCAAGACCACCCGTTTCAAGGACATGGGTGGCATGCTTTGGGGGACGACGATACATAACTCCCCAAAGTCATGGGTTTGTACTTCTGGCTCCAGTTGGGCATATGGGGGGATGGTGATACGTAACGCCCCCATGCGTCATGTTTTTCTACAAGACCAGAGATATCTTTTTCAGAAAGTTTTCAGAAAAGGGAATTCCCAGTTTAAAAGAAAAAGAACATGTTTTCAAGGAAAGTTTTCAGAAATGCTTTAAGTGTAAATGATTTCATATAAATGTTCTGATTCAGTTTCTATTTTCTAGCTGCACTCATTGAGATACTGTGGACTCACCCCACCACTTCCCAATTCTTTTGCAGGATTCTTTTTTTGGTGAGCCATGTGCTATTTTTGGAGACCCAGTTCGAAGACAAGTGTTACACTGTAGTCAGTAGTCGTCGGGTCCATCTTTCCAGAGCTATGATTATATAGAATGTAGTCCTCTAAGATGTCATTTTATTGTATCGTTGACATGTGTTTGATGTTGTTTACATATTGTAAATACTCTTAGTAATGTATATATGCATATATTTGATTTCATGATCTTGCATTCATATTTACTTAAGTATTTAAGTTTGCATGTGTTATTCAGTAAACATTGTGTAAGACACAGGATCTGGGGTGACGTATGCTGTTCCTGGCTCGCGGCCCGGTTGGGAGTACGGAGTATCCCGCGGAGGACCAAACCCATAGAATAATGGAGTCGCCACCCGGTGTGAACCGGGACAAATATTTAAGGCCGCACTCACCCCTCGCAAGGGAAGACCTCAAACCGTTGGGTTCGGAATGGCCCCTTACTTATGCCACTTGTAATAAAATGATTTGTGCAATAATCTTACCAAGCCTAAGCAACATATTTCCAAGGATAATTTACTCCTAAGTTTGCATGCATAGGTACAAAGCTCATATCTAAGTTTACATATAACACATTTTCATATTTGCATACAACCTATTTGCATATAATCTATGTCCAAATTCATGCATAAAGATAAATTGACATACAGAAAGCATACAATTTCACATTGGGAGACACAGAAGCGCAAACAAATAACATTCTTATAAGCATGCATATTAAGGAAAGATAATTAAGCGCATAATGGAAATAGATAACTAAAGAGGTAATACAAATGCATAAGGTAAAAAGAGACAACTATATGCTAAAATAGACATGTCGTGATGTGATGCAGAAATGATATCTAGAATTGACACGAACACACGCGTGGGCCTTTTTCCAAGTGGTACGTGGAATTGTATCCCGAGTACAGATCATACTACCATCCATTCAGAATCGGCTATGAAATTTATGTCCGGGTTTCCATCCTATATACTACGAGAAATAATGCCCAAATGCTATCATAATATGGGTACACCAATGATAATAGATCGAGCCAAGACAAGGATAGATGATGCAATCAATAGATGAAAGACGCGGCAAATATCGTGGTAAAGGTAGCCTTTTAGGCTTTTCTTCCCCCAAATGGAGAACCTTTTAGTCCAACACCATAAGCCCATGCGCTTTTCATTACAATGCATACAAAGATAAAGATAACTGTATGGAACTTCATATACCCGATTGAACACATCTTACATTCAACTGAATATACATCAACCGGCGTGGCAAAGCATCGTGGTAAAGGGTTTTAACCTCTCAAAATAGGGGACCATTAATCCAACTTACTAAGCCCATGCGCTCGATCACATAATGCATATAAAAAATAAAGACAATACTATCGGCTTCGTATACCCGATTGAACGCATCTTACATTCAACCGAATATACATCAATCGGCGCGGCAAAGCATCGTGGTAAAGGGTTTTAACCCCTCAAAATAGAGGACCTTTAATCCAACTTACTAAGCCCATGCGCTCGATCACATCATGCATGTAAAAAATAAAGACAATAATATCGGACTTCTTGAACATATCTTACATTCAACCGAATATACATCAATGGTGCGAGAAAGCATCGTGGTAAATGATTTTAACCCCTCAAAATATTGGACCTTTAATCCAACTTATTAAGCCCATGCGCTCGATCACATCATTACATAAATAAATAACATACAGAAATCCAGTAGCGAATAATAAACAAATCAAAACAACATAAAATGAAATATGAGCCGTTTACTCAAGTGGTACGTGGAGTTGTATCCCGAGTACAGATCATACTACCGTCTATTCAGAATCGGCTATGAAATTTATGTCCGGGTTTCCATCCTATATACCACAAGAGGCGACACACTTTTTTATTTTATTCAAGGGCCACAACATACATCATATTATAATACATGCATTTTTATCTATTCAAAGGCCACAACTTGCATCACTCCATAATAATCATGCAAACGAAACTCCATAAACAGGAAAAAAAACAACTGAAAACGGATGTGAAAAATACCCTCAGGTCTAACCTTTTTTGTCGACTTTCGGACTTGCGTTTCATGGAGATCGGAAGGGCTAAAGCTTCTCAACTTTTCTGGTTCACTGGTTTGCATTTTACCTTGCTGTTTCACTGCTCAAGCTATTGTTTTGACTCCGTTTTTCTGCTGTTTTGCTGTCGTTTCGCTGCCGTATTTTGGTCACTGTTTTTGGTGTTTTAGGCTACTGTTTTGGGTGATTTTAAAGGCTTTAAGTGCAGTTTTTTTGTTACTGGTTTAGGAGACTTTGGGGGTTGTTTTAGGGGTGCAGGGCTGATATTTTGGTCGGTTAAGGGGCTGCTGTTTGGGGCTTTTTATGGTTACTATTTGGGGCGTTTTATGGCTGCTGTATTCGGGAGATTTTCGGTGATGTGTGAGGGTTTATGGGGCTGTGATATTCGGTTAATGTAAGGGTGTTTAAGGGTTGTGACTTTCGGTTTTTTTGGATGGTGGAGGAGGAGAGAAATTTTGTGTTCTTATTCTTGTTGTGTGCGTGAATAGATGGTGCTTTTGAAGGTAGTGGGGCATGTGGCTTTACGTGAAAATGGCAAGAGGCGTGGGAATTAGGTGGCTATTGGCGTGAGAGTGAACTGAATTGATGGTGTCTTAGCGTGAGTGGAGGGGCTGCTACGTGAGTGTTTGTTTTGTTGAAGCCAAAAGGGGTGAGGGCAGAGGACGTGAATGAAGAGGCTTGTGTGTTATGATCCTTGATGCTGAAAGGTGTGGCTCGTGTTTGTCTAGGTTTAAAGGTTATTATCTTGTCGGCAGTTGGCTCTTGTTTATTTTGTTGTGTTTGTTTTTTTGATGTTGCCGTGAGAGAGAGAGAGAGATCCCTAGGGTTGGATTTGTCCTATTTTTATAGTGGGAGGTTAGGAGGATTAGGGTTTGCATGGATTTAAAAAGGAAAAGGAGATTGTGTATTGAATGAGGATTTGATTTAGTGTCAAACAAGGAAAATACAAGATTGAGGGGGGACAAATTGAGGCTTTATTAGGAAGTTAGTATATTTTGATTAGGCATACAATATTTTAAGTTAGGAATAATATATTTTTAATTAGGAATAATATTTGATTGATTGATTTTAACTTGGTATGATTATATTTCATGTTTGTTTTATATTTGGTATATGACTTAATTAATATTTAATTTAATTTGGTATGTTTTAATATTTTATTTTGTTTGGTATATTATTTAATTAATATTTAATTCAATTGGGTTGTATTTTGAAAGCCTTGCGCGTGTGGGCTTGGTTGTGGTGGGCGTGGGCTTGCCTTGGTGGATTAGGTGTTGTGTTGGTTTGGTGAGTGGGTTTGGACCAAGGTTAAATGGTTCTGGGTTTTTTAGGCCAAAGGTACTTTAAATGGGAGGTCCAATGAGTGAGCTTGGAGCTAAACATGCGGATAAAATTTAACGAAATGCCAATTCCCTTCCGACAACCGTTTCCCGCAACTTCCTCGACTAAAAAAGGTAGTGCCTCCAAATGAGACTCATCATAGGGACTCACATGTAAAAATGCAATGCCTACACATTGCATAGTATTAAGATAAGAGCAAGTGTTCTAGTTCATGAGTTAGAGGCTTAGGCAATAGTTGGATCTGTTGCTTGTCGGTAACATTCCCGTACTGGGGATGTTACAAAGATTGTATCAGAGCATGATCTAGGGAGTCAGTGATTACATTGAGGGAGTAGCAGTGGCTTGTATATATTGTATTCCTGGTGTACTATAATATATAAGTGGCTGTTCACTCAATTAACATTGTCTCGTGGCTTGTCTCATTCTAATCATTTACAATTCCTTTACATGTAATTGACCATTTCTTTTTCTCTCTTAATTTCTTAGATTCAATGCCACCCAATGGAAGAACCGGGGTAAAGGGTAGACCTAGGCGCGGTAGGGCACCCCAAGGCATAAATTTGGATCAGAGATCAGTAACACCTCCCCCTGAGCCAGATAGGGGGCAATGAGTGGAGTCAGTTCTTGAGAGTATTGTGGGGGAAGGTAGAGCTGCACCAGTGGCCCAACCCAATGACCTAGTTGTTACGGGCTTAAAACAGATTCAGTAGTCGGTGGCAGCCTTAGCCCAGTTAATTACTCATCAGCCGCAACCACTAGGCCCAGAGCCGAGAGTTGTAGAACCCACCGTTCCTATACAACCACCACCATTAGAAGTACTTATGGCTCATCGAATAGTAGATTCTCCAAATATACCAGACCCTACTACATTCCGAGCCGAACCTTCTGTTGTACCACATGAGCCACTTTCAGTAACGATTCGAGATATGCAGCGACAAAAGTTATTTGTATATTTACATGATTTTCAGAGACTACATCCTCCCACATTCTCGGGAGTAGAGACCTCACATGATCCTTATGGTTTTATTGAGGAATCATATAAGATATGTACTACTTTGGGATGTTCTGCGAAGAGGGCAGTAGAGTTAGTCAGTTTTCAGTTGAGAGACGTCGCCAACACATGGTTTTTGTCTTTTCGAGATGGTCGGGGATGAGATGCTCCTCCTCTAGCATGGGCTGAGTTTAGTATGGCCTTTCTATCTAGATTATTTTCTGTAGAGTATCAGGGATGCCAGAGCCCGTGAGTTTGAACAGCTGGTACAGGGCGAGCAGATGACAGTTTCTGAGTATGATGTACGGTTCACAAGATTATCTCGCTATGCTACACATCTGATCAGTACAGAGGAAATGAAGGTGAAGAGTTTTGTGAATGGGCTTCTAGATTATTTATTCTGCTCCATTAATTTCACAGAAACCACTACCTATACCCAAGTACTAGATGATGCTTTGCGATTTGAAACAGGGGTTAAAGAAAGACAAGTAGAGAAGGAGTCGCAAAAGAAATCTAGATCGGAGGAGAGGATTAGGCCACAACATAGTGGCCCTAGTAGACAGCAGCAGATGTCAGCTCCGCCTACGGCACGTAGTGACATGGGTTCAGTTCAAGGGGGTTAGGACCGTAGGCTGACTCAGAGTGTTGCTTCTCGTGCAGTTTCCTCTCCCTCAGTAGCCCAGCCTGGGCGAACCCTACCACAGTGTCCTATTTATAGACGGGCTCATACAAGGACTTGTAGATCTGGGACATTTGAAGAGTAGTTGCTAACAGAGCACTTTCCATCTTACAATGTCGACCCATCTACACCTCAGCCACAGTCTAATAGAAATGTAGGAGGAGAAGAGTAGAGGCCAGTGAGTAGGGGATTGACAGTAGGAGGAATGAGGCAATCAGTTTGTGATCGAGGACAAGCTTCCTCCAGCAGAGTTCAGGGTAGGGTGTATACCCTTACTCCCAATGAGGCACATGAATCCAATACGGTGGTCACAGGTACATTGTTGATTGATTCTGTACAAGCAAGGGTGTTATTTGATTCTGGTGTTACACATTATTTTATGGTACCGTATTTCATTACTGAGATGGGTAGGGACATCGAGCCTTTAGACTTCCCTATCATTATAACTACACTAGTAGGAGACCCCTTAAAACTATGCAGGGTGTGAGGCAGTGTTCTATAGACATTGATGAATATCTTTCCTATGCCGATTTAGTGGTCTTAGGTATTTTGAGCTTCGATGTTATTCTGGAGATGGATTGGCTAGCTAAACATCATGCAGTACTTGATTTTCTAGAGAAGACCGTTACGTTACATATTCCTAATAGACCAGTAAAAGTTTATCAGAGGGATAGAATTATAGTGCCACATAATTTGATATCAGTCATGCAGGCATTCAAGCTACTCCAGAAGAAGAATATGAGTTACTTGGCATATGTAATAGATAATAAAGTGGGAAATAAAGATATCGAATAGATCTCGGTAGTGAGGGAGTATCCTGATGTGTTTCCAAACGAATTGCCAGGATTACCTTGGGATAGAGATATTGAATTTTGTATAGATGTTATACTAGAAACCCAGCCTATATCGATTCCTCCATACAGAATGCCCCTTGCAAAACGCAGAGAGTTGAAGGTGCAGTTACAAGACATGCTGGATAGAGCTTTATTAGCCCTAGAGTGTCCCCGTGGGGTGCTCCAGTATTGTTTGTAAGAAAGAATGATGGGACACTGCGACTATGCATAGATTATCGGCAGTTGAATAAGGTGACAATTAAGAACAAATATCCATTGCCAATGATTGATGATCTATTTGATCAGTTGCATGGGCGCGATGTTTCTCAAAGATTGACCTACGCTTGGGCTATCATCAATTGAAGATTAGAGAGAGTGATGTTCCAAAGACAACTTTTTGGACCAGATACGGGCATTATGAATTTTTAGTAATGTCATTTGGTTTGACCAATGCCCTGTTAGTGTTCCTAGAACATTCCAAGGATCTCTAATCATGATTCGATGTGTGAATATTCAAAGAAGTTGCAGAAGACTTACCTTGAACAGATTTGATGGATGTATGAAGTTCAAAACTTTTGTATGTTTGAGAAGAGCTCCAAGCGTTTCTTTGTGTTCGAAACTCAAGGGATTAGTATCCCTAACACCTTGAATGAATCCTTGAAGTTGCTAGCTTGAAGAAAATTTGCAACAAAAATTCTAGGGGAGAGGAGAAGCTCTCGGCAATTGAAGGAAAAATGGAGAGAAAGTGATTTGTTTTTTTGTATTTGATTTCTAAAATCAATTACCATTTACCAAATCCAATTTTGGTATATGTCATTCCAAATGACAAAGTGTGTTGGACTTTGATTGAGTGAAAAACAAGCAATCTAAGCTTTACACTCAACCATCAATTACTTCCATCACTAGTCAAACTAGTTGATGTAAGTCAAGTGTGTCCCACCACTTGTAAATTCCGAATTTAAGTCGAATAATCCAACAAGCAATTTTGCTCGGGCCCGGGTTCGTTTAATTCTGAATTAATGAATTTTTCGTTCTGACATAATTAAATCCAATTTAATTAAATAATTATGCATTGCTAAATTATTATTAAAGTCGCTTACGAATTAATTCTAAATTAATTCGTTTTCCCGAATTAAAATACAATTTTAATTCCGCATTGAAATCTAATTTCAAATAATACATCGAATTTATTATTTAATCGATTAATTCCAAATTAATCGTTCTCTCTCTTTTATTCGAATTTTATCCCAGATAAATTCTTGCCGCAATTAATCCTAGATTAATTTTTTCTCTCTCGTAATTAATCCTAGATTAATTCTGTTCGAGTCAAATGTCATCAGTGAATCTTTGGGAAGTGACCCCTGAGATTCCGGGATATGTTGGCAGTAAATCCGATCGTCGGACTATCCGAATACGTGCGTAACCCGTACCACATTCTTACCGATTTGCAAGACATGGTTGGCTTCTAGCAAATCACCGTGCCTACCCAATTCTCTAGAAATATTCTTTTAAGGAATACATAATCTTTATCAAGCGTAGTAAACTAAGTATTGCGTATTACGATCCAGTATCGGATGTCGCATGCTAGGCCTGAGGCTGGAATTGTGTCTGCCCCGTACGAAGCATATATCAGATCACTAGCAACTAGTCTCTTTAATAGGATAATCATGACCTTGTCATATTATCCCGATAGTTGCAAAATATTAGATTACCAGTTCTGTATCCCTACGTGATCATCATCTCCATATGACTGAAGTGACACTTCCATCTTGACATCACACCCATTACACTACGATTCTCAATAAACCCCGAAGACGCATACACAGAACCTGTTAAAGCCCTGGACGACCAAAACCAAAGCGTACTGATTGTCGCAAGTATTAGAGATGCAAGTCTCAGGTTAAGACCAAATACATCTACCCTGATTCGGATTCCCATAGACACATAGTCATACTACCAATGGGATTCTGAGGGGTCTATCCAGAGCGAAGCTGTTTCCGTACCATCGGCAAACAGAACCTCATATTACACTTGCATGAGTATCCAATACCTAAATATATGAGAACTATGCCGTTACGCTTCCATAACGCGCACAAGTACAATACTAGTCTATTCCGTGTCATCAATATCCAGTCTCGATAATACTACGACTATGGATATTTAATGATTAAACCTTACGTGGATTGATACTGTCTCATATCTTATTAATCTGGAACTAATCATAAGGACTTTTATCATTTATATATTCAAGTAATCTAATTACAAAATGATAAAATAGCAATTTCCTTTGTCACAAAGTTAATATGTACAAAAATCACAATGTCTTTTACAAATAGTAATGCTATGTGTCATAATTGTCCAACAAGCCCCGCCATCATTTATGGATTTGATGAACATGGTGTTTAGACCTTTTCTAGATCGGTTCGTAATAGTCTTTATTGACGATATTATGGTGTATTCGCATAGTGAGCAAGATCATGCGAAACATTTGTATTAAGTGTTGGTAGACACTGATAGAACAGAAGTTATACACTAAGTTCTTGAAGTGTGAGTTTTGGTTGACAAGTGTGGTATTTTTGGGGCATGTGGTGTCCAATGAAGGAATTGCGGTAGATTCCCAGAAGATTGAGGCTATTCAAAATTGGCATCGACCTAAGAGCGTAAGGAAGATTCGTAGTTTCTTGGGATTAATGGGATATTATAGGAGGTTCGTAGAGAATTTCTCCAGAATAGTTGCTCCATTAACGCGGCTAACTCAGAAGAATATGAAGTTTGAATGGTCTAATGCTTGCGAGAAGCGTTTTTAGGAAATCAAGTGCCGACTGAATACTACTCCTATTCTTTCACCGCCAGCGGTATCATGAGGATTTATGGTGTACTGTGACGCTTCTAGAGTGGGTTTAGGCTTGTGTACTGATGTAGAGAGGGAAAGTGATTGTTTATGCTTCCAGACAATTGAAGTCTTATGAGCAAAATAATCTCATTCTTGATTTGGAGATGGCTGTAATAATATTTGCTCTGAAGATATGGCAGCATTATTTATACGGTGAAAGGTTTGAGATTTTCACCGATCACAAAAGCCTTAAGTATATCGAGAGTCAAAAGGAGCTTAATTTGAGGTAGAGGAGATGGTAGAGTTGTTGAAAGATTATGACTTCTCCATTCAGTATCATCTGGGCAAAGCTATTGTTATCGCGGATGCCTTAAACAGGAAGTCTATAGGAAGTTTGGCTCATTTGCCAATTGAGCGATGGCGCCCAGTCAGACAAATGCTGAGTAGTATGCTGGATGGAGTGAACTTTCAGGTGACGATAAAAGGAGGGTAGTTGGCGCAGATTCAAGTTAAATCCACCCTCGTCGATGAAATCAAAATTGCACAGGAAGCGGATCCTGAGGTGCAACGGATTAGATGTCGATTACAGCAAGGTATGGAGGATGAGTATTATTTAGACGGTGAAAACCTCATCACGAAGCAGAATATGATTCTTGTTCCTTCGGTTCCAGAGTTGAAATGCTCGATATTAGAAAAGGCCTATACTTTATCTTACAATATGCATCATGGAATCACCAAGATGTATCACGACCTTAAGGATCTGTATTGGTGGGATGGTATGAAAAGGGATATTGCTGAATTTTTCACAAGATGTCTCACTTGTCAGCAGGTTAAAGCTGAACATCACAGACCAGCAGGAAAGATGCAGAGTTTAGATGTTCCGGAGTGGAAATGAGAGAAGATCACTATGGATTTTTTTCTTCAGGTTCCCGCGTACCTCAAAGGGCTACAATTCTATTTGGGTGATCGTAGATAGATTAACTAAATCATCACATTTTCTTCCAATGAAGACTATCTTTACAGCAGCCCAATATGCCAAACTGTACCTAGATGAGATAGTGTCGTTGCATGCAGTACCTATCTCAATTGTTTCTGATCGAGATTCTCAGTTTACTGTAGGACATAGAAATCGACGATGTTGTTTCAGGCTCACGGCCTAGTTGGGAGTACGGAATAGCCCATGGGGGAACTAAACCGGAGAAATAAAATGGAGTCACCACCCAATGTGAACTGGGAAAATGCTTTAAGGCCCCACTCACCCATCGAAAGGGAAGACCTCAAACCGTTGGGTTTGGAATGGTGCCTTAGTTATGCCACTTGTAATGAAATGATTTATGTTATAATATAACCGAGTCTACGTAAGAACAACCTACATCTAAGTTCACATATAACATATGTCTAAGTTTGCATATAACATGTCAAAGTTTGCATGCATAAAAGTAAGTCGTCATAACGGCAAACACACAACAATCTCATCAACATATTGAATTATTAAACGCGAAAAATAAATAACAACAAAACATAAACATAAATTAAATTCCTAATGTGAAAGAAATAACTAATCATGCTTGGAAATAACCAACTAAAGCATGCATAAAAATAAATAACATACTAAATGACTAAATCATGCTTATAAAAATAAATAACAACAAAACATAAACATAAATTAAATTCCTAATGTGAAAGAAATAACTAATCATGCTTGGAAATAACCAACTAAAGCATGCATAAAAATAAATAACATACTAAATGACTAAATCATGCTTATAAAAATAAATAACATACTAAACGACTAGATCATGCATAAACATTAGATTGGATGAAACAAAATAAGTGTGTTTCTCAAGCTGTACGTGGAGTTGTTTCCCAAGTACAAACCGCACTACCGTCCATTCAGATTCGGCTACGGAATTTACGTCTGGGATTCCATCCGATATACCACGAGAGATAACACATATTTCATTCATCCCATGGTCAAAGCATACACCAATCAACAATACTCATGCGAAGTAAAATAAGAAGATAAATAAAAAAATAAAGGAGAATAAATAAAAAGGGTGCCATCAGGTCTAACCTCTTAAGTCGTCTCTTGGAAGTACGCTACGCGGTTGTCGGAAGGGTTAATGCTCTGCAACTTTACTGATTTATTGGTGCGTTGTTTTCCTTTGTTGCCTCACTATTTTGGGCTGTTGTTTGCTCACTGTTTTGACACTGTTTTTAGGGGCTGTTTTGTGGTGTGTAGGGTTTGTTTTCAAGGGTGATTTTGCATTGTTAGCGGCAGTGCAGAGGCTGTTTCTGGGCTGTATTTGCGACAGTGCAGGGGCTTGTTTCAGGGTTGTATTTTTGGTAATGTAGGGGGCAGTCTTGGGGCTATGTGTGCGTGGGGGCTGTGTGTGCGTGAGGCTGTGTGTTGAGTGAGTGTGTCCGTGAGGCTGTGATGAGTGGACTGTGGGTGCGTGAGGCTCTGATGAGTGGACTGTGGGTGCGTGAGGGTTGTGTGTTGAGTAGGTGTGTGCGTGAGGTTGTGATGATTGGACTATGGGTGCATGAGGGTTTGTGTTAAAGGGCTGCTATGCGTGAGGGAGTAGTTTAGTCGGCTGATTGTTGTTTCCTGGTGAGGGTTGTGTGCGTTTTAGGCTGGTGAAGTGTGGGCTACTAGTTGCTAGGGTTTTTGGTGGTTGTTTGTGCGGCAAATTTAAGGGAGATTTCATGGTTATTTCATTGCAATGGAAGAGGGTTTTTCTTTGCGTCTTATGTGAATAAGGAAAGAATATTGTGTAGTTATGGGGGATATTTTAATAAGGGTGCTATAAGGAAAAATCTATTTAATTAGGGATGTGATTTGGGTTGATTTGATTTGATCTCTTTTAATTAGGAATATGATTTAATTTCATTTGATTTGATTTCTTTAATTTGGGAATGTGATTTGTCTTGATTCTTTTAATTTAGGAAGGTGATTTGTCTTGATTCTTTTAATTTGGGAAGGTGATTTATTAGGATTTCAACATGTGTTTAATGTGTGGATTTATTATGTTGGAGGGATTATGGGCGTGTGGTTGGTTATTTTGGTGGGCTTGGTGTGTGGCTTGGTGGTGTATGGGCTTGGTGTGTGGCTTGCGGGGGTTTTAGGCCAAGGATAAGTTTTAAAATAGTGGCCTAACGAGCAAACCCGAAGCTAAGGAAACGAATTAATCCAATAGAGTATTGATTTCTGACTTTTCCCTTCCTATGTCCGTTTCCCGCCACTTCCACAACTTAAAGAGTAGTGCCTCCATATGAGGCTCATCATCGGGACTTATATGTAAAAATGCAGTGCCTACAGTCACCCACACTTTGATGGGACTTGTGCAGTGTGTGACAATGACAATCCTAAAAAATTATGAAATGCATTTTTACTTACCTGGCTCGCCAGCTGCCACTTGACTTGACTGTTGCTTCGAAATGAGTTGATATTGTTGTGCCATAGCCGGCATGCTAAACCCCATACCCGAGGTGTCGCGGTTGTGTCTCCATACCCGTAGTGCCATACCTGGCATTCTAAACCCCATACCTGAGGTGTCGCGGTTGTGTCTCCATACCCGGAGTGTCATACCCGGTAGGCTAAACCCCATACCCGAGGCTTCGCAGTTGTGTCTCCATACCCGGAGTGCAATACCTGGCATGCTAAACCCCATACCCGAGGCATCATGGTTGTGTCTCCATACCCGGCATGCTAAACCCCATACCCGAGGCGTCACAAGCGTCTCTCTATACCTAGAGTGCCATACCTGGCGTGCTAAACCCCATACCCGAGGTGTCGCGGTTGTGTCTCCATACCCGGAGTGCCATACCCGGCATGCTAAACCTCATACCCGAGGGGTTGAGGTTATGTCTCCATACCCGGAGTGCCATATCTGGCATGCTAAACCCTATACGTGAGGCGTTGCGGTTGTGTCTCCATACCCGGAGTGCCATACCCAGCGTGCTAAACCCCATACCCGAGGTGTCACGGGTTGTGTCTCCATACCCGGAGTGCCATACCCAGAATGCTAAATCCCATTCCTGAGGTGTCGCGGTTTCGTGGGACTCGACCCTAGGATGCATCCCCAAAACTGATAATGATTTGATGGTTCATTCTCGAAACTTGCTATATAAGAAGGGATAGATGGGTCGCCCCCATATTGGGTTTATCTCTCTGTTCTGCATTGCTTGCACCAGGTCAAGGTAGATCAGCTATTGTGGTGTTCTGTATTGTCTTACTCTCTTTTGTGAGATAACCCCAATTGTTATACATATTATCGCCCTCAAAGGATGCTTCATGTCAAAACCAGGGAACCTTCAAAGTACTTGATACAACTTAAATCCGACCGTCTGAGTAAATGATCTGAACTAAACTCCAAGTGTGTGTATGCCAAGATTCTCTCACAGCTTAATCCTTAAGTGAGCCAAGTCGATGATTTTGTCTCGAAGAATGGGATCAGTGGGTCTAACCAACCTAGATGTCTTGATCAGGCTCTGCAATTACTTCCTCGTACTCAATATGATGTGGTATTCTTTTCCTTTTTCTTTCAATTTTTTTTTAACACACATACCCTTTAAGGTAGCATTTCTCCTCATGGTGGTCCTAATACTCGCCCATGGGTAGCTTCAAGCTCATCGGTTACAGGTGGTTCATTTTTTCCTTCAGAGACTTTTCTTTCGTTTCGAACCATACCACATATCGTAACTCGAGTAAACCAGGATGGACATCTAAGCAAACGGTCATTCATCGATCCGCTATCTTTCCAACTAGTCATCTCATCGACTACTCAGGCTTCCACTTCTAAGATCCTATAATCAAGTGCTCGCGAGTCTAGCCAAGATCAACCACTCAGAATGCAGGATGAGAGCACCTCTTGCACTTATCGTTTCCAAGGTTTCATCATTCCGCAATCAATTTTATCATCAGACATATGCCTAGCCATCAAGGATTTCTTTTCCTTTTTTTCATTGGGATTCTTCCTTTTGACTGCTGATAGCGTGAGCCTTGACCTTGGGATTCATTCTCGAAAACTGCTGGTAACGTGGGCCTCGACCCTGGGGGTTCATTCCCAAAACTGATGATCATGTGTGGGCCTCAACCCTGGGATCCATTCTTGAAAACTATTGATATTGTTTTGTTGCTCTCAACTTGCTTGTATTTTGCCGCTTTTCCTTCTTTTCTTCGAGACGTGCGAACACAAAAACAACAGAATAAAAAAAATGCTTGCATGTGATGTGTATGTATGCATGTGTGGGGTACTCCCTGTTCCGGATGGGTTAGACCCTCATTGTGCTCCTTGGAGCCATGTGCCTACGCATGTCTCTGGTCGCCCCCTGGGTCTGCTTATAGTTTCCTCCTGCAGTTTCTTTTCTGGTGAGTGTTCAGTTCTCTTTCTCAGGAAAAATATTGCTTCAACCTGTCCACATTGATTGGCTCGGTGAACTTGTTCCTTTCTAAGTCTAACAGTCTCACTGCCCCATTCCCCATCAATTTCTTGACTATGTAGGGTTCTTCCCAGTTGGGTCTGAACATTCCTCTCAAGTCCGTCGTCGACGGCTTTGACTATTTAAGTACCAGATCACCCTTTCTGATTTTAGTAGGATGCACCTTCTTGTTGAATGCTCGAGCCAACCTTTTTGGTATAACTGCATATGCTGTAAAAACTTTATTCTTTTCTCATCCAATAATGCCAATTGTTCAAATCTCTGCGAGGCCCATTCTTTTTCAGGTAACTCTACTTCTGCTAATACCCGCATAAACTGTATCTCAACTTTCATTGGCAGTACTGCTTCCAATCCGTACACCAAAGAGTAAGGCGTGGCTTCTGTTGCTGTTCTCACATATGTTCCATACCCATACAGGGCGTACGATAGTTTATCGGCCCAATCCTTGTAGTTCTCTGTCCTTTTGGCTACTATCCTATTTATCATCTTGTTGGCTGCCTCGACTACTCCATTTGCCTGCGGTCTATACGGTGATGACTTGTGATGTCCTATCCCGTACCCCTATAGCATTGCTTTCGTTTCTCCTTGAAATTGGACTCCGTTGTCCGTCACTATGTGATGCGGCCTTCCATATCGACATATGAGGTTTCGGGCTAAAAACTTCGCCATCTGCCTTGTTGTAACATTGCGAAACGACTCGGCTTCCACCCATTTTGAAAAGTAGTCTACTACCACTACTATGAAACGATGTCCATTCGATGCGTGTCGTTGAATTTCTCCGATCATATCAATTCCCCATGCTAAGAAAGGCCACGGCTCTGACAGCCCTTGCAACTCTGTGTGCGGTAAATGGTTCAAGTTACTGTGTGCTTGGCAATCATGACAATGCTTTACCAGCCCTCTGCTGGAGGAAGCTTGTCTTACTATCTTGCGAGATAAATTCAACATATTCATGTGCGGTCCACATATTCCGGCATGTATTTCTTCCATTGCTTTCCGAGCCTCTTTTTTTCTTAAACATTTCAGCTGAATGCCATTTTCTTGTCTCTTATATAGTTCTCCCTTCAAACTCACATATGAGAAGCTAACTTCCGAACGGCTATTTTTTCTTGCTTCTTCTGGGAATTCCCCCCGCTCCACATATCTCTGAATATCGTAGTACCAAGGTTTCCCATCGTTGATCTCTACTTCCAAGACCTTTTCTATCTCGTAGACAGGTCTGCTTGCCGTTGTCAACACTAGAGGTCTCATCACCAACTTCTCTGCATTTTCCCAAGTTGCAGCTAGTGTAGCTAACATGTCGGCCATTTGGTTCTCTTCTCACGGCAAGTGTTGGAACTTACAATCGGGGAGGGCCTGTACCAGACTCCTGAGGTGGAACAAGTAAGGTTTCAACCATTCTTCCTTCAATTCCCATTCTCATTACATCTGTCAGACTACCAACATCGAGTCTCCGTAAAATTCGACGTTCTTAGCTTTGAAGGCTATCAATGCTGTCAGTCCAAAGGCGCATGCTTCATATTCGACCATGTCATCATCAAAGACAATGATATCATCACTCAATCTGTTTGGAGGGTCCTCACGCCCCTCATTCTCAGAGCCTTCCCTAGCACGAGGCACAACCATATTAGACATAGTGGTGGTCAAAGCTTGCAACTACTCGGTAATCTTAGTGAGATTAGTCTCCAACTGATCCATATGAGATACCTCGTTCTCTGATTCACTCATGTTTTCTAACGGCTTTTTGATGAGTCTTCCCTCTTACCCCTAACCTAACGGATATCTATGATGTCTTTTAAGACACAAATGGTTAACATGATGCGTGTATGCATGAGATGCATGAGATGCGTGCGATGTATGAGATATATAAGTTGGCCCATTGTCATTTTAAAGCATTCAATCATACTATTGCGAGGTGCAAACTTGTCCCAGTTGAAAAGGCCCAACAGGTTTACACTTTTTGCAATAACATGGCTAAACAACTCCAAATGATAAGAGGATCAAACACAAAATGGCCCATCGGTATTTCAGAAACTTTTGGCCCAATTGTCAAAGGACACGAACTCATCCCAGTTTAAATGGCCCATCAAGTTCACATCTCTTGACAAGAAGTCCAACTGAATCCAAATGATGATGGTATTAAACACAAGCATAAAGAAATAATTTCTATTGGTCATATAACTATGGTTCACATGTGAGTTTACTGGAGTGTGGACTAAGGCTCTCGCTGACGAAGGATTGCCCACAACTAGGACTCCCCACTCAAGGGTTGAGCGACCAAGTGAGCGCACCTTTTTTATACCTTAAGGTACGTGCCAACAAGTTATGGCGCGTGACTAATTGTCAAATGAATTTCCTATTGTAGATTCCCTAGGGGGAGGGTGGAGCGAACTCTCTTAAATACCCAAGCCTCTTAGGCTCTTATCGCCTTGGTGACAGGAATAAACAACAAGTCCTCCAAATTACTCTATCACAGTGAGTTACGGGTAATGATTATCTAGGTGCCTTCACAGCTTTTCCTTATAGAAAGGTAATGAATGAAGGAAGACACCAAACCATTTCTTAGCTCTAACAATGCTTTTGATTAAACTTCTTTAACCCATGGTAGACACGATTAACTAAAACAAAAATCACAAACATTACAAGGCATCATTTTAGGGCAATTCTCTATCCCCAGTGGAGTCGCCAGACTGTAGGACATAGAAATCAGCGACGCTGTTCCAGGCTCACGACCCAGTTGGGAGTACGGAATAGCCCACGGGGGAATGAAACCAGAGAAATAAAATGGAGTCGCCACCCAGTGTGAACAGGGAAAATGATTTAAGGCCGCACTCACCCCTCGCAAGGGAAGACCTCAAACTGTTGGGTTCGGAATGGTCCCTTACTTATGCCACTTGCAATGAAAGGATTTATGCTATAATATAACCGAGTCTACGCAAGAACAACCTACATCTAAGTTCGCATATAACCTATGTCTAAGTTTGCATATAACATATGTCTAAGTTTGCATGCATAAAAGTAAGTCGTCATAACGGAAAACACACAATAATCTCATGAACATATTGAATTATTAAACGCGAAAAATAAATAACAACCAAAACATAAACATAAATTAAATTCCTAATGTGAAAGAAATAACTAATCATGCTCGGAAATAACCAACTAAATCATGCATAAAAAAATAACATAATAAACGACTAAATCATGCTTAGAAAAATAAATAACATACTAAACGACTAAATCATGCTTAGAAAAATTAATAACATACTAAACGACTAGATCATGCATAAACATTAGATTGGATGAAATAAAATATGTGTGTTTCTCAAGTGGTACGTGGAGTTGTTTCCCAAGTACAAACCGCACTACCGTCCATTCAGATTCGGCTACGGAATTTACATCTGGGTTTCCATCCGATATACCACGAGATATAACAAATATTTCATTATCCCATGGTCATAGCATACACCAATCAACAATACTCATGCGAAGTAAAATAAGAAGATAAATAAAAAAAATAAAGGAGAATAAAAAAAAAGGGTGCCCTCAGGTCTAACCTCTTAAGTCGTCTCTTGGAAGTACGCTACGCGGTTGTCAGAAGGGTTAATGCTCTGTAACTTTTCTGTTTTATTAGTGCGTTGTTTTCCTTCGTTGCCTCACTGTTTTGGGCTGCTGTTTGCTCACTGTTTTGACACTGTTTTCAGGGGCTGTTTTGTGGTGTGTAGGGATTGTTTTAAAGGGTGATTTTACACTGTTTGCGGTAGTGTAGGGGCTGGTTTCTAGGCTGTATTTGTGACAGTGCATGGGCTGGTTTCAAGGGCTATTTTGTGGTGTTGGAGGGCTGTTTCACAGTTATATTCTTGGTAATGTAGGAGGCAGTCTTGGGGCTATGTGTACATGAGGGCTGTGTGTGCGTGAGGGCTGTGTGTGCGTGAGGCTGTGTGTTGAGTGAGTGTGTGCGTGAGGGTTGTGTGTTGAGTGAGTGTGTACGTGAGGCTGTGATGAGTGGACTGTGGGTGCGTGAGGCTATGATGAGTGGACTGTGGGTGTGTGAGGGTTGTGTGTGGAGTGAGTGTGTGCCTGAGGCTGTGATAAGTGGAATGTGGGTGCGTGAGGGTTTGTGTTAAAGGGCTGCTGTGCGTGAGAGAGTAGTTTAGTCGGTTGGTTGTTGTTTCCTGGTGGGGGTTGTGTGCATTTTAGGTTGGTGAAGTGTGGGCTGCTAGTTGCTAGGGTTTTTGGTGGCTGTTTGTGCGGCAACTTGAGGGGAGATTTCAAGGTTATTTCATGGAAATGGAAGAGGGTTTTTCTTTGCGTCTTAGGCGTGTGAATGCTCTTAAGGAGATAGAGGAGGGGCGTGAATGAGCTAGGGCCTCTAAGGTTTGGTTTAGGCTTCTTTTTACAGGCAAGGGTTGGGGTTTACCTTATGTGAATAGGGAAAGAATATTGTGTAATTATGGGGGGATATTTTAATTAGTGTGCTATAAGGAAAAATCTATTTAATTAGGGATGTGATTTGGGTTGATTTGATTTGATCTCTTTTAATTAGGAATATGATTTAATTTGATTTGATTTGATTTCTTTAATTTCGGAAGGTGATTTGTCTTGATTTTTTTAATTCGGGTAAGTGATTTATTAGGATTTCAACATGTGTTTAATGTGTGGATTTAGTATTTTGGAGGGATTATGGGTGTGTGGTTGGTTATTTTGGTGGGCTTGGTGTGTGGCTTGCGGGGGTTTTGGGCCAGGGATAAGTTTTAAAACAGAGGCCATACGAGCAAACCCGAAGCTAAACAAACGAATTAATCCAACAGGGTATTGATTTCTAACTTTTCCATTCCGACGTCCGTTTCCCGCGACTTCCACAACTTAAAGAGTAGTGCCTCCGTACGAGGCTCATCATCGGGACTAATATGCAAAAATGTAGTGCCTATATTTACCTCTAAGGTTTGGCAGTCATTTCAGGAGGCTTTGGGTTCACAGTTACGATTTGACATAGCTTTTCACCCACAGACTGATGGTCAGTCAGAGCGCACCATATAGACCTTGGAAGACATGCTTCGAGCTTGTGTGATTGAATTTGAGGATAGTTGGGACCAGTATTTGCCACTTATAAAATTCGATTATAATAATAGTTATCAAGCAAGCATTCAAATGGCACCATTCGAGGCTTTGTATGGGCGGAGGTGTAGGTCGCCAGTTAGATGGTTTGAAGTCAGTGAGCAGAAGTTATTGGGACACGATTTAGTACAAGATGCCATAGAAAAAGTAAAATTGATCAGAGAGAGGTTGAGTACGGCTCAAAGTAGTCAAAAGAGTTATACAGATCATCAGAGGAAGGATTTGGAGTTTTAGGTGGGGTATTTTATGTTTCTGAAGGTATCTTATTTCAAGGGAGTTATGAGATTCGACAAAAAGGGTAAACTCAGCCCTAGATTTATTGGGCCATTCCAGATACTTCGGAGAGTTGGAGAAAGAGCTTATAAATTAGCGCTTCCACCCAACATGGACAAGATACATCCAGTTTTCCATGTATCAATGTTACATAAATATTTACTTTACGAATCTCATGTGTTGGAGCCTCAGAAGGTTGATATCCATAAAGACTTATCTTATTCGGAACAACCAGTAGCCATCGTGGGCAGAGAGATAAGGAAGCTACGATCTCGATGGGTTCATTCATTCAAAGTGATATGGCAGCATCACAAGCAATAAGAGGTTACTTGGGAACTAGAAGAAACAATAAGAGAGTAATACCCTCAACTCTTCATGGATAAAGGTACACACCATATCCTTTAAATATTTTGATTCGAGGACCAATCATTTTAAGAGGGGAGAATTTGTAACGACCTGAAATCTTAGGATAAGTTGAATTCATAAATTGGACGACTTAGAAAAGAATTTTTCGAGTGTTAGTCAAAATTATGGTGACGTAATTATTTAATTAAAGAAAATGAGTGTTTGGGCTATAGAAATTTTTTAAACAAGTCAAGCCCAAACTTGGGTCCAAATAGATTAGAAATTAATGCCCAAATTCATATCTTAATATCTAGAAAATGCTAAAGTTGTAGAGAAAAAGGAAACAAATAAATACAATTTGGAAAGTTGAAAGAAGCCCTCAGTTTCTTCCCTATTCACGTTATCTAGGACTACAAGAGAAATTTTTTTATTTATGTCCTTGTTTTCAAACCTCAAAGGTTGGTTCATTCCATTTCCCTAATCTAAGTCCAAGTGGAAGAAGAAAGCTTTTGGATTTCTTTGGTAAAAAAGACATTCAAAAAAGGTAGGGTTGCTTGACCCAAACCCTGATGCTCGAGTTTTAATGATTTTATGATAATAGTATATCGATGAATGATTTGATAGATGATGATTAGTAGGAATTTGATTGTTAAATAAAAAGTTCATGTTTGGGTATGTTTTGGTGTCCCATATTAGTTGGGGCATTAAAGTGATAGGATTTTGGGGGTGGTAGGGTGTTGAGGAGTGTTATATGATGGTCATTGATGTAGTGATGGTAGGGTGTTGAAATGAAGTGGATTTGGGGATAACCATTGGAGAAGAAAATTTGCCCCTGGAATCGGCGTCGCGTCACGATGCGAACGAGATAGAGAGGTGCATCTGATTAACGCTTTCACATCGCGATGTGATCAAGGCAGAGACGTGCATATGATTTGCACGGGCATGTCGCGACGTGAAGGGGACCAGTGTCGCGATGCGACCCCAAAAACCAATTTTTTTTAGAAGATGCGATGCGTAACCAAGAGTTTGAATTTTATTTTATATTTCATTTAAGGAATAGAAATGTTCTAAGGGGGTAATCTAATTAGATTAAGGAATTTTATGTGATTTCGAACCGTATGTTCTAACTGATGTTTCTAACTCAGAGTATTCCATATAGATACTCATCATGAGCCACGCTCACCCCCAGCGACGTAAAGGGAACTTTATCGGACTTCAATCTGTGAGTGGATGCTTTTTCTTTCAAAGTTAATTTCTATATAATAGTTATTGTTTTAGACTTATTTTTAAAATTTTAGGGTGTTAGCCTTATTTAATTATCAGTTACTTATAAGTGAGATTTGATTTGAAAGTTTTAAAGTTTAAAAGCAATACTTTTATGTTTTTCGAGGCATATGGAAAAAAACCCACATCAGCACTTACTTATGGAATTGACAAACAGGGACCGTGTGCACACGTAGTTCAGGGCTAGGGGGACAGCGATATGTAATGCCCATAGACCCTAGTTTCAGGGTCAGGTTGTAGCATGGATTAGCACTATCGACTTTAGTTCAGTGGCTTGGGGGATGGCGATACGTAACGCCCCAAGACCACCAGTTTCAGGGTCAGGAGTGGCATGCTTTGGGGGACGGCGATACGTAATGCCCCAGAGTCATGGGTTTGCACTTCTGGCTCCAGTTGGGTGTATGGGGGGACGGCGATACGTAACGCCCCCATGCGTCAAGTTTTTTTACAACACCAGAGATATGTTTTTCATAAAGTTTTCAAAAATGCTTTAAGTGTAAATGATTTCATATAAATGTTTTGATTCAGTTTCTATTTTGTAGCTCCACTCACTGAGATCCTCTGGACTCACCCCACCACTTCCCAGTTCTTTTTCAGGATTCTTTTTTTGGTGAGCCACGTGCTGTTTTTAGAGACCCAGTTAAAAGACAAGTGTTACACTGCAGTCACTTGTCGTCGGGTCCATCTTTCCAGAGCTATGTTCATATAGCATATAGTCCTCTGAGATGTCATTTTGTTGTATCGTTGACATGTGTTTGATGTTGTTTACATATTATAAATATTCTTAGTCATGTATATATGCATATTTGATTTCATGATCTTGCATTCATGTTTGCTTAAGTATTTAAGTTTGCATGTCTGATTCAGTAATCATTGCATAGCATTAAGATAAGACCAAATGTTCTAGTTCATGTGTTAGAGGCTTATGCAACATTGGGATCTGTTGCTTACCGGTAACATCCCTGTACTAGGGATGTTACACTTTGTCTGACTGTCTATATGCATCTATTGAACTCGTTACACATCACATCATAATATATTATCCATGAATAAAACACGTAAGGGCGATCTGCCCCAACATTGAAATATAGATATGAAACTGAATAATTTATATATATATATATATATTATCTTGTTATGATAAACTTTACTAATTTAATTATAGACATCCTTCTACATAAATATCCAAAACACAAGTATGATTATACAATGATTATGGTACTTACTCAATAAGTCCATGAAACCCTAGTGACTGTAAAACATTATCCAATTCTGCAAGCGCGTCCTTCAGAAATCATGCAAAACAGATATGGTGTGGGGGAGTGGGTAAGTCGTGTGAATGACCTAGTGAGTGAATACTATAAAATCAAAAAAATATATTTTTTAGAAATATGGTTAAATCATAATCAATTTTTAAAGGTCCATAACTTGAAATCCACTTGTGTGTTGATTCAATTTTTCATAAATATAACATGTAGTAAAATAACTTGGTTTAAAACATAAAAAAATCACACTAGATCCATAAGTTGGGGGTAATAGTGCACATACTATGTGAGAACCTAGTACCGCTAATGTAAAGAGAGGAAACAATAGACATTGCTCATACCGTAGAGGGTGATCAGACACCATATGGCAGAGAAACATGATCATACTCACGAGCATAGTAATATATCATAATCGGGAACAATACTTCATGGGTGGTAGGAGAACATGACTTTATAACATAACCATAATAATGCTTATAAGTTGTTTCATTAGTACTTATCTTGAAAAACATTTCATGAATCATCATAAACCATAACTCATCTTAATATATGCTTCAATATGTCATGAATAACCATATTCGAAATCATAAACTATTTAATAAACATTAAACTCAAAATCAAAGCATAATTATAAGTTGAAAAAATAATCATTTTTCATAAATCATGTAAATCAAAGACGGTTGTAAAATATAGATGTTATTTTCAAAGTAGAGTTCAGTATCCACTCATTGATTTGGCGCTAATCCAATTCCAATATGTGGAATATTTGTGGTTGTTTCCGACAATGATCTATAAACAAATATTTTTCGTTATGAAAAATGACATTGCATATTTATTTTTCAAATGTTCAAAACATAATATGCATAAACACCCAACTTCACTGGAAAATTAGATTATCAAGGATCCCTATAAATTTTATGGAGTTCAATTTGAATTACGTAAGTCGGAATATCGTAAATTTGATTTCCTTTTATTCTAAATATTATCATACTTCACAGGGACAACTGTAATATCCCGGGTTTTCATAACAGTCCTAGAAGATTCTGGGATTGAAGTTTAGGTCTCAGAATGAGACGGTGTTGGAGAATAAGAGTTTAAGCATTGAAAAATGTGTTGGAGTGTCTTAAAATGGAATCACGTAGCTTTGGATATCGTGAAATTCAAAAGAACATGTTACATGATCGTTATATACAAATAAGGTTTATTTTTTTTATTATTAAAATAGCAAATGAACTCCGATTGAGGTGATTCTTGAACCATTGGACTTGTTTTTCCGAGAAAAATTACTTTTGTGTTTAGCCCTTTTTGAAAAATCGAATTTCCGAAGGAGTACACTTTCAGGGACCAACTTACAATTTCTTGGGTGTCAATTTGTAATGTTCATAAAGTTTCTTATAAATACCTTTTTTTTAAAAAACAAATAACAAAAATATAAAAGCTTTCATCAACCCCACACCCTACCCTCTTTTGACGTGTTTCTAGACTAAGCCAATGTCGGCCACATTCCAGTTGCCGCAGGCCAATAGCGTGGCACTGGCCGATATTGTAACACCCCGGTAATCCCGATGACTACTAAATTATGGATGGAAATATACATGATGAAAATCATGTTCAAGCATGAATGGACTCACGAAATTAATTTTCGGACATTCGACAGATCTCTCGCAGTTCCGATATAGAATTCATTCCAGGATTAAAACTGGACAGCTTGTAGTATTTGGCCATAACGTTTTCATACAAACTCCGATATTTATGAACTTTATATCATCGAAAATATAAGATCTTGACCTACAATGTCCGCGTTAAATATTTCTCTAAATTTGAACTAGAAGTATTTCAAAAATATAACTCAAAAATTTGAATGAATAATACATGCGGACCTATCTAGAGAATTCTACATTTCTCTCCAAATCAAAATATTATAAATTAGCCAAATTAGCCCATACTATAAATAAATGGTACTATTCACTACTCCCCAACATTTGAGAGAAAGAGATAATGTGAGGAATAAGAAGAAAGAAAGAAGAAAAAAAGGAAGAATGAAGAAAGAATAAGAAGGAAGAATAAGGAAAAAAAGAGGAAAAAAATTACAAATCCTCACATAACAAGCTAAGAAGAAGAATAGCAACCATATGAGACTTGATGGATAAAGGAAATCAAATGAGATGAGGTAAGGCTATCTTGACCCAACACTTGAATTGTGAAGTTTTGATAAGGTGATGTTATACAATTGTTATGAGCATCATAGTGATTGCATTAAGATGTGTATTGAACTAAGAAAAATAATTTTAAAAGAAATGCTTAGTTTACAAAAGCATAGATATTGAGCTAAGTAAGATTTATGAGATTAAAGGATGGTTATGATAATGGTAATTGGGATAAGAAGTGTGAATGTTGAAGTTTAACGAGTTGATTGTGTAAAGGATGTAGTTTGGGAGTGTTGGAAGTGCATTTGGGCAAGCTAGGCATTGAAGAGTTCATGCTAGGCTCTGGAATTGGCTTAGCGTCAGGACGCTTAGAACCCAATGTCGCGACATTTAAGAACCATGGGCACACTACCTCAGGCCTGATTTTAGAAACGTCGCGATGCTCAACATTCGACGTCATGACGCGTAAGAAACAGAGGCTTTGCCTCAGGTCTGATCAGATGAGCATCGCGATGCGTAGCGTTTGGCATCTGTTGGACAAAATGACCCATAGCGTCACTATTTGCACATATCATTGTGTTTGTTGTAGCAAATTAACTATGTGACAAGGAAATTGCACTCTCATCATTTGTGATTAGATCACCATAGATATATAAATGAAGAGAGGTCCCTATGATTAGTTCCTGGACTGAGAATGATATGAGACAGTATCAGTCCCCGAAGGTTTAATCATTAATATCCCTAGCCGGAGTATTATCGAGACTGGACATCGATAATGCGGAATAGGCTTATTATTGCACTTGTGTGCGTTGTGAGGGCACAACGGCATAGTTCTCATATATATAAGTATCGGATACTTATGCAAGTGCGATAGGCGGTCGTGTTTCACCGATGGTACGGGAAACAGCTTCGCTCTGGATAGACCCCTCGGATCCCATTGGTATTATGACTATGTGTCTATGGGAGGCCGAAATCAAGGTAGGTGGTGTATAGTCTTAACCTGAGACTTACATCGCTAATACTTGCGATAATTGGTAGACTTTGGTCTTGGTGGTACAGGGCTTTAACCGGTTCTGCGTACACACCACTTCTGGGTTTATCAGAGAGTCGTAGTGTATTGGGTGTGATGTCAAGACGGAAGTATCACTTCAGTCATAGTGGAGATGATGTCACGCAGGATACGGTATTAGTGCTCTTAAGTGCTGGCCGGCCATCGGGATATTATGACAATGTCATGTATATCCGATTATAGAGACTAGTTACCAGACATCCGACATGTGCTTCGGACGGGGCAGACACTTATCCAGCCCCAGCCCTAGCACGTGACTATCCGATACTGGGCTGATATACGCAATACTACGGTATACTATACGCGCTTGATACGGATCTATATATTCCTGTAAGAATATTTCTGGGAGAATTGGGTAGGCATGGCGCTTTGCTAGAAGCCAACCTTGTCTTGTAAATCGGTATAAACGTAGTACGAGGTACTTATTTGTTCGGATAGTCCGACGACCGTATTTACTGCCAACATATCCGGAGATCTCATGGGTCGCTTCCCGAAGATTCACCGATGACGTATAACTCGCACTTAATTAATCTGGGATTAATTAGAAGAGAGAGAAAATTAATCTGGGATTAATCACGGAGATATATTATCTGGGATAAAATATTAATTAAAGATAGAGAACGATTAATTTGGAATTAATCGATAAAATAATATATTTGATATATTATTAGAAATTGGATTTCGACGCGGAATTAAAATTAGATTTTAATTCGGGTGAACGAATTAATTTAGAATTAATTTGTTAGTGACGTGAATAGTGATTTCGCTAGGCGTAATCATTTAATTACGACGCGACGAAAAATTCGTTAATTTGGAATTAGCAAACCTGAGCCCGGGAGTGATTGCGAGCGCATTCGCATTTCGAATTCGAGCGCGGCACGTATATCACATCAAGCGTCATATCGCTAGTCACATCAAGCGTCAAATCAATTTTCACTTTGAGTGATGTGACATGTTGTCACTTGATTTGAGTGATTGATGTAGAAGTTGAAAAAGCAACTTTTGCTTTTTACTTTTGACTTTAGCATTTAATGTAAAGTTAAAAGAATTTGTAAATGTTTTTATTTAATTTTAGAAATTATAAAAACAAAATAACATTTTATTTTTCTTTTGACTCTCTCTCTCCTCTCATTCACGGTTTCACGTGAAAACCCTTTCACTCTCTTTTCTTCTTCCTCATCTCACGGCTTGGAGCCATTTTTGTTCTCCAATTTTTGGTTTGACCGAATTTGTGAGAAGCAAAGAAGAAGACGAAGAGAAGTGCTAGCACACACACATGGGTTATATTATGGTGATAGGGAAACGAATTTATGAGCATGGAAAAGCTTGGAGCTTGGAGCTTCAATGGTGATGACCATGGCCGAATCATGGAGGGACCAAACCAGTCAAAACCGAGCAGCCCACTGCCTTGGAGAGCTGTTGCCGTGAGCTTGAAGGAGGCAAAAAACGCATCTTGTTCTTCGCATCACAAAACCGATCTATGTGAGTAATGATCCCGCCTTATTCCTTTGATGTGTTCATGCGTTTTTGTGCTTGATTTCATAATTCTTGGGACCTAATTAGAAACTCAACAATGGTATCTTGAGCTTTGATCAAGCATGAAAAAGTTAGGGTTAAAATTGGGTAAACTCGATTTAGGCATGATTTGGTTGAATTGTTTGATGAAGTATGCTTGAATGAGGTTGAATTGAAGTTGTGTATGATCAATTTCATTAAATTGGATTGGATTCAATTTTCCCTAAATTTTGGGCATGACAAATTGGGTAAAATCAATTGAAGCATGATTTGATTAAATTGATTGATTAAGTATGCTTAAATGTTGTTGAATTAATGATTGATTGGATCAATTTGAAGAATTATGTTTGGAACAAATTTCCCCAATTTTTTATGTTGGCATAAAGTGACAATTTGGGTTGGGTAAACTTGATTTTGAGCATATTTTGTGAAATTGGATGAATGAGAATGCTTAAATTATGTTTAATTTAAGATTGATTGGATCAATTTGTTGAAATTGTGTTTGGAACAAATTTCCCCAATTGCTTATGTTGGCCGAAATTAAAGAACCCTAAATTTCTTGGTGATTTTGTTTGTTTGATCATTGGATGACTTAAAACAATTGGGTAATGTTGTTTTGAAGTTCAATTGATTGAATTTTGATTTGGAACATTTTTCCCAAATTAAAGTGGCTTGGCCGAATTCAATTGAATTGAAATTCATTGTGTTTGATTTTTAATTCATGGATGAATTGAATTGATTTGGGAATGATGATTGTGGATTCGATTGGATTGAAACCGAATCGGATTGGAAAAACCCCTAATTGCCGAGAAACAAAAGCATGTAAATTGGGTTGATTTTGATAAATTGTGTTGGACACTATTTAATGTTAAAGTGCATGATTAAGTATGCTAATTGATGTTTTAGAAATAATAATTGGGTGGTTAATTGTGTATTACACTTAGGTTATTAATTATGGAATTTAGAATTTTATAAGTTAATTATTGCGCTTATTTTGGAAATTGGGCCTTTAAGGTTGTGATTGGGCTTTTGGGCTTTGTTGTACAAAGTTGAGTTTAGGGAAATTTGGTTGGATCCAATTGGGCCTAAAACCGCATCCATAAAGTCCAATTATGACTTAATGGACCTTAATTATTTAATTGGGCCTAATGGGCCAAAATTGATTTCTGGGCTTATGGGGTAACTCCCGGATTGGATTTTGGTTGTTCGGTTTGACCCGAGTTGACCAAAAGTCCACGCCTTATAGAAATTAATTAAAAGCCCATTGGACTTTAATTAAATAAACATTAGATGTTAATCGGGCTTTGAGACCCGTTGCGATTAAATTTGGAATTTAAGTCGTAAAGGTTCGTTAATAAAAGTGTAATATTTAATTTGGAATTAAATAGTGAATTAGAATTAAATGCGTATTAAATTGGATTTAATTATGTAGTTTAATTTAATTCAAGAATTCGTACTTTGCGTACTTATTCGCAAAACGAGTTTGACTCGAGCAAAAATCAAATCGTTGTTTGAACATTGGATGATCACTAATTATCAGATTAATTAATTGGATTAGATTGATTGATAACATGCTTGTATGAATACATGGTTGCGATGCATGAATAATGTATATCGGATGGATATTAGTCGGGTGGGATTTTGGAAATTGTAATAAATTTGATTTATTAATTGGACCTGCGTGTCCCACCTTATCACCTCTATAGTCTTTGTATTCTCTTCTCACCTATTCCCCTCAATGTAAATGAGGTTTGTTTAGAAGTAGTAAGGGTAGTGTAACGGGTAGAGGTAAATACATGTGCTAGCTTTGGAGAGAGAAAATGAGAGATTTGATCTAGGATCAATGTAAAGTATCCATCCGCATATCATTATTATTTTATTTCATATGCGCTTTATTATGTGTTTAGAATGCATGTTTAAGGGTGTATGATGATGAGACCTTAACAAAGATAATAAATGGTAGCCAATTTGCACGCGAAAAACCCTCGCTCAATATCAAGTGTTTTTCCTTCCATTGAGTGATTCTCACTCAAGATCCGAGATTGGCATTGGGTTGTTGGCCAAAGTCAAGCCCTTTGTCCGTCGAAGATGTGTTTGAATCACGAGAGCTTTGTTCCATATCGGTGTCTTGTCCAAGTTGTGGTTTGTTGGCCAAAGTCAAGACCACTTCTTGTCCATCGACATTGATTACGAAGCTTTCCATGGTCAATGGGTCACACTTGACTGGGATCACTAGGTTTGTTGTGCCAAAGCCAAGGCTTAGTTGATTCAGAAGAAAAAGGTTAGGTAATACATTGGATGTATTGGCATATATAAGATATATGTTTAGGATTTGGATATACGCCTACTGGATCTAGGAATTGGATGGGATCCAATTGATCTTCGAGATCTACCTAGTTAATTATCATACAATTTGTTGGCCAAAGTCAAGATTGTGTGATATTTAACGGGATCCTAGCCCACTAGGAAACACGGTTTCCCGAGTACTCGACAGAGGGTTAGAGGCTCGCCGAAAAATAGTGGGAGGCAAGAATTGAATTTGCAATACTCGTTCAATTACTCGCCATACGCGCTCATTCAAATTATTTCGTCGTTAGATTAAATGTTAGTTGACTAATATTTAAATTGTTGTTTTTTATAAACAGTTGGACTGTATTATATTTGATTATATATAATTGGATTATATTAATCAATATATTTGAATTAATTAATTTCAGTTTACAGTTGATTTATAGTTGGACTATAGTAATCAATGTAATTGAGGTTAATTAATTTAGATTATATTTGATTATATAGTTGGACTATTATAATCATTATAATAAATAGTACCACAAATCGTTGATTAAATAGTTGGACTATTAGAATCAGATATAAAAATGAAAGATTAATGTTTAAGACATAATCCTGGGCGAAAATGTATTTAAACGGTTTTATTTTCAAATTGGAATAAATTTCAGGATGGTCCTGGAAAAATAATAACTTATTTTATTTGATAAAATAACGTATTATGCCTAAGCCTGAGTTAAGCCAAATAGTAGAGCATAATCTTTGGAAGATCATGTAATGATAAATTAAGTGCTTAATCCTTATGTTTGTCATAATTATGTTCACAGCAAGTATTAAAATGGATTTTAGATACTTAGTGTGGTACATAAAATATATATATTGATGTTCAGAATCTATTTTGAACAGGATACTGACATTAATTGAGATTTATCTGTGAATTGAAAACGGGACGAAGTCGCTGTTTTAACCGTAGATATGTGAATTTAGGAATTACCTTCGGGGTAGTACTTAAATTTAGAAACTGTTATAATGTAGCTAGTTTGACTAGAAACATTATCTCTATATCGCGTATAACCCGCTGCGGGTGTACCTTTATATTCTAGAACACTAAAGTGTTTCATTATATAAAGATGATATTGAGATAAACACATTAGATGTGAATAACAAGATTATATTTTGAATATAAATAATATCTCAATATATAACATGACAAATAAATATCTCAAACTGATTTGATCAGTTAAGAAACTTAATTTTGGCATAGTTGTAAGGGACACTACTAAACAAGAATCGTATATCCGCACTTTTGAAGAGCGGGTACTAGCACTGATTTGATTCCATTCAAATAAAGTCTACGAATCTAGTCTATTTGGGCAAAGTGCCTAAAACACTTTTTACTTGGTAAAAGTGTAAATGCCACCGATCTGTTAGCCCTACTTCATAGTGAAGCAAGTGGGCCCATGTCTAGCTAGGCTAGATATGGATAGAATATTTCGTGACCTGTACGGATGTGGCATCGCGTATGGTTATGTGTTTCTTTTGAAACACAAATCGGAAACTTTTAGAGTTTCGACAACGAATAGAAAAACAGATCGGCTAAAGTATTAAACCGTCATGGTAAGACTGTAATGGAAAATACTTAAGCAATAAGTTTCTAGTTTTATGAAAGAGTATAGTATTCTTTCAAATAAGGACTCCTCCCGGAATACGTCAGTTTGACGGTGTGTTCGAACGGATTAACGAATTTTGTTAGACATAATAAGGTTAATCACGAGTCGCTCTGAGCTACCATTTCCTTCAACGGATAAGCTTTAAACAGTGCAAGAACTTATTTTGAATAAGGTTCCATAATAATCTGTTTGACAGATATCATATTAGATATGAACGGGAAAGAAACCGGGTTTCTCATTCCTGATAATTTGTTTATGCTAGGCATATGTTTGGATGATACTAAACTAAAACCCAAATAGGATAAGTGCCAAATGTAGGTTATTCTAGGGATACCATAAGTATTGTACTTATACATCTCACAAGAGAACAATTAGATTGTTACTCACCATACGGTTTTCCTGAAAGGATACCGATATGCAGTGGTAAGTGGGAGGATAGTATAACTCGATGGATGGAAATCAGAGTAATATTGTTCAAGGCACTGAATCTTAATGGAACATGAATAGTTCATCCAGGATGAGACTATTACCATTAATCTTCGAATACACAAGAACCGCGTAGGTCGGATAGAGTCAGAAAAACAACATGGGGTATGTGTTTCTGATCGCACCTCATAAAGATGTCTATCTTATTGAGGAATACTAACTGACTACGTATGAGGAAGTGATACAAGGTATCAACTCCCTAATTATGGCAAAGTGTCATGTAATCCGAAATGGATTCCATGTATATCAACCAGTTTGGATACTAGTTGATGTACCACAAGGCATTGTGCCTATTGGTACTATATGTCTTCTAGGAAGACAAACATGGATGACAACATACCAACGTATAAAGCTAGGCTTTAACGAAAAGGTATCGTTATCAACATTGTGTTGATTACGATTCAACATTTTACCTGTTGCCACGGTAAATCAATTTGGATAATGCAGATTATTCGATCCATGATTGGATTGAAGCAAGCATTAGGTTCTTGGAATTATCGTTTTGATATAATCATAATGATGTATGATTTAATTCAAAACGAAAATAATTCTAGTGTATATAAAGAAGGTTAGTGGGAGCGCACTGATAGTGGCTGTCCTATAAAATAATGATAATACGTCATTTCTTGGAAATGATATTCCAATAAAATAAATATCGGCGAAAGCTAGGCTTTCGTAATACTCTCATAGAAACCGTACATTGAAAAATGTACGAGACCTGGTGTATCATACGCTTTGAGCATATGGATTCACAAACAGGCCAATCCGAGTGATAGTCACTGAATTGATGTTAAGAACATCCGTTAGTATCTTAGAGAACTAAGGATGCTGTCTTAGTCTATGGAGAAGGAGAACTTGAAGTGACTGGGGTCACTGTAGCAAGCTTTTATAACCGATAAAGGCGACTAAAAGTCGCAAACGGTACTATATAGTTTGAATAACGGTACAGTGAGCTGGAAATCTTCCAAGTAAGATACTGTTACCGAATAAACAACAAATGCGGGTTGTTGCTGCAGCTGAAGCAGCAATAGAAGTCATTGGGTCGATACAAATCTAATTAGATTAGATATAGTTCTGTTAGCAGCTGAGCTAGGCGTCAGCACAGGCTAAAGAATTAATGGTCTCATCAACGATCCAGATACATACTTAGATACTCATCTGATTCATTCGGATAATATATTGTGGCGATGTGATGATCGAATAAATCACATCAAGATAAAATCATGCGAATCCGCTGACGAATGCATTTTCAGCAGTTTGAGCCAACCGTACATAGTTCGGGTGTAGGACACTTGAGTGACTGGCTATGTGCCAAGTGGGAGATTGTTGGACAAAATGACCCATAGCGTCACTATTTGCACAGATCATTGTGTTGTTGTAGCAAATTAACTATGTGACACAAGGAAATTGCACTCTCATCATTTGTGATTAGATCACCATAGATATATAAATGAAGAGAGGTCCCTATGATTAGTTCCTGGACTGAGAATGATATGAGACAGTATCAGTCCTCGAAGGTTTAATCATTAAATATCCCTAGCCGGAGTATTATCGAGACTGGACATCGATAATGCGGAATAGGCTAGTATTGCACTTGTGTGCGTTGTGAGGGCACAACGGCATAGTTCTCATATATATAAGTATCGGATACTTATGCAAGTGCGATAGGAGGTCGTGTTTCACCGATGGTACGGGAAACAGCTTCGCTCTGGATAGACCCCTCGGAATCCCATTGGTATTATGACTATGTGTCTATGGGAGGCCGCCGAAATCAAGGTAGGTGTGTATAGTCTTAACCTGAGACTTACATCGCTAATACTTGCGATAATCAGTAGACTTTGGTCTTGGTGGTACAGGGCTTTAACCGGTTCTGCGTACACCACTTCTGGGTTTATCAGAGAGTCGTAGTGTATTGGGTGTGATGTCAAGACGGAAGTATCACTTCAGTCATAGTGGAGATGATGTCACGCAGGATACGATATTAGTGCTCTTAAGTGCTGGCCGGCCATCGGGATATTATGACAAGGTCATGTATATCCGATTATAGAGACTAGTTACCAGACATCCGACATGTGCTTCGGACGGGGCAGACACTTATCCAGCCCCAGCCCTAGCACGTGACTATCCGATACTGGGCTGATATACGCAATACTACGGTATACTACGCTTGATACAGATCTATATATTCCTGTAAGAATATTTCTGGAGAATTGGGTAGGCATGGCGCTTTGCTAGAAGCCAACCTTGTCTCGTAATTCGTATATAAACGTAGTACGGGTACTTACGTGTTCGAATAGTCCGACGACCGTATTTACTGCCAACATATCCGGAGATCTCATGGGTCGCTTCCCGAAGATTCACCGATGACGTATAACTCGCACTTAATTAATCTGGATTAATTAGAAGAGAGAGAAAATTAATCTGAGATTAATCACGGAGATATATTATCTGGGATAAAATATTAATTAAAGACAAAGAACGAATTTGGAATTAATCAATAAAATAATATATTTGATATATTATTAGAAATTGGATTTCGACGCGGAATTAAAATTAGATTTTAATTCGGCTGAACGAATTAATTTAGAATTAATTTGTTAGTGACGTGAATAGTGATTTCGCTAGGCGTAATCATTAATTACGACGCGACGAAAAATTCGTTAATTTGGAATTAGCAAACCCGAGCCCGGGAGTGATTGCGAGCGCATTCGCATTTCGAATTCGAGCGCGGCACGTATATCACATCAAGCGTCATATGCTAGTCACATGTAGGCATTGCATTTTTGCATATCAGCCCGATGATGAGTCTCGTATGGAGACACTACCTCTTTAGTTGTGAAAGCCGCGGGAAACGGACGTTGGAAGGGTAAAGTTGGAAATTAGCATTTTGTCAGATTTAACTCGCTTGTTTCGCTTCGGGTTCGCTTGTTGGACCTCTGTTTTAAAACATACCAAACCCATTAAAACATATCTCAGAAATTAAATAATTAAAATATTTAAAACACATCTCACAATTAAATAATTAAAACCAATTAAATTAAACTTAAATTAAATTAAATCACATTCACCAATTAAATTGAACTTGAAATTAAATTAAATTAAATTCCTAATTTAAATAAAACACATTCCTAATTTAATTAAATCACTTTCCTAAATTAAATAAATCATATCCTTAACTAAAAAGAATAAATCAAATCACTTCCCTTAATTAAAAGATTTTCCCTATCACATACTAAATTAAAATATCCCCAATTAATACACAAATCTCATTCCTTCCCCAACAAGGTAAATCCCCTCCATTGACCAGTCCAAATAACCCACAAAACAGTCCCAAATCACCAAAACAGTGATCTGAAAAACAGCAGCAAAACGGACTTAAAACAGCAGCCCGAACAACGAAACAGCGAGGAAAGACGTTGAGTTAACAAATCGGAAAAGTATCGGATCAATCACCCTTCCAACGGACGTGTAACGCCCTTTCTTAGACGACAAAAGAGGTTAGACCTGAGGGCACCTTTTTACTTATCATCTTTCGTTTCTTTTATTTGTTTTAATATATTATCGCATGAGAGTCGTTTGAGGCATGATGTGATTGTTAGGATGAGCGGAATATGTGTTCCCTTTTGTGGTATATAGGATGGAAACCCGGACGTAAATTCCGTAGCCGAATCCGAATGGACGGTAGTGCGGTTTGTACTCGGAATACAACGCCACGTACCACCTAAGAGACACGTATTTCGTCTCATCCAAATTTGTATTTGAGCATGTTATAGTTTTGTAGGTTATTTATCTATTATTTAAAGCATGATTGTGTTAATTAGGCATGTTGTTTCTTTATTCTTTATGCATGATGTTTAGTTTAACTTATATTCATGTTTAAGTAGTTATTTATTAATAAGATTTAATGGTTCAATATGCTCAATGTGTGAAACCTTGTTTGCCGTTCAAAGACTTACTCTCAAGCATGCAAACTTAGAATAAGATTTATTTAGCGAATGCATGTTAGATCTAATACCTTTGAGCATGATTATTGAGTAGACTCGGTTGATTAATTGCACAAATCATATCATCACAAGTGACATAAGTAAGGGACCATTCCGAACCCAACGGTTTGAGGTCTTCCCTTGCGAGGGGTGAGTGCGGCCTTAAATCTTTGTCCCGGTTCACACCGGTTGCGACTCCATGTTATTTCGTACTTCCCAACTAGGCCGCGAGCCTAGAACAGCGTCGCCAAGGTTCTATTGTCTACAGTCTGGCGACTCCACTGGGGATTAGAGAATCGGCCTCGAAATCATGTCTTGTGATGTGTATAATTTGTGCTTTAATTAATCGTTTCTATAGTGAGTTGAAAGGGGTGTAATCAAAGGCATTGTTAAGGCTAGGTAATGGTTCGATGTCTTCCTTCACTCACTACCTTTTTATAAGGAAAAGCTGCGAAGACACCAAGATAATCTTTACTTGTAGCTCGTCGTGACATACTAGTTTGGAGGACTCGTTGTTTATTCCTGACACCAAGCGATAAGAGCCTAAGGGGCTTGGGTACTTAAGAGAGCCTCCTCCACCCTCCCTCTGGGGAATCTACAACGGGAAATCCATTCGACAGTTAGTCACACACCGTAACTCGTTGGCACGTACCATAAGGTATAAAAAAGGTGCACTCACTTGGTCGCTTGAACCCTTGAGTGGGGAGTCCTAGTTGTGGGCAATCCTTCGTCAATGAGAGCCTTTGTCGCACTCCCATAAACCCACATGTGAACCATAGTTGTATCCTATAGGAGCCACCCCTTTTATGCTTTTGATAACCACATGCATATTTTATCTCATACATCACGTGCATCTCATGCATACATGCATCATGTTAACCTCTGTGTCTTAAAAGCCATCATAGATATCCGTTGGGTTAGAAAAAAAGAAAGACTTGTCAAAGGAGAGTTTAGCAAACATTGACATCGGAAAAAGGAAATCGAGAAACAAAGAACTTTACTGCAAGGATAGAAAGACCATGAGGGGCCTTCAAAAAAAAATAGAAAAGAAAAAAAAAAAAGAAAAAAAAGAAGAAAAAAACAAAAAGGAAAAAAATTGTTGTTTGTTTTTAGTCCTTAATAGTTAGGCATAAGTCCAATGATGAAATCGTTTGCTTTAGGATGAAATCTTAGAAACAATAAACCCTCGATGTGCTTTTATCTGATATTTTGAGTGATTGATCTATGTTAGACTCGTAAACACTCCACTATAGGTTCTTAGCGGTGAAAACTTGAGAATTTAGCAAAATGACTAGTTGAAGAAATTGTAGGTCGGTGAATGACCGTTTTGCTTAGATGTCTATCTTGATTTGGTTATGTTATATGTGTGTGGTATGGTTGAAAATGAAAAGAAAAGTCTCTGAAGAAAAGAATTGAACCACCTATAACTGATAAGCGTGAAGCTACCTATGGGCGAGTATTAGGACCACCATGAGGAGAAATGCTACCTTAAAGGGTAGGTGTGTTGAAAAAAAAAAAAGAGAAGAAAGAAAAAAAAAAGAAAAAAAAAAAAGAAGAAAGAAAAAAGAAGTTCAAAATGAAAAGAAAAAAGAAAGAGACACAAAAGAAAGAAAACCATACCACATTGTGCACGAAAAAGCAACTGCAGACCTAACTGAGACATCTAGGTTGGTTGACCCATCGATCCCGATTTTTGAAACGAAATCATCGAGTTAGCTTACCCAAGGATTAAGCTGTAAAAGAACCTTTGCGCACACACACTTTAAGTCTGGCATAGATCATTTATTCAAAGACTTGGATTTGAGTTGCATTGAGTGTTTTGAAGGTTCTCTGGTTTCATTACTGAGCATTCTTTGAGGACAATGATATGTATAACTATTAGGACTATTTCGTAGAATGTGATATAGCATGATGATATGGAAGGCCCCACCATGTGGTTCATCTTGATCAAGTACAAAATAGCAGAGAGCATAAAGCTAAATCAATACTGGGGGCGACCGGTCTACTACATCGTGAATCAGGGACATAACAAGATATTGGGTCATGAGACTAGAGAGAAGGCCGAGCAATCACCTGGAGAACTGGCGGAAAACCTAACCCAGCGGGATAGGAAAATCATTCATGCATGCATGCATACACGTAACATATTTTGCATTCTTTTTTGTGTTTGTTTTGTTTTTCACAGGTTTCAAAGAAGAAAAAGAGAAAGCGGCAAAAGACAGCCAACCAGAATCAGCAACTACGAGTAGTAGTTTTGGGGATGAGTCCAGGGCTGAGGCCCATATCAGTATCAGCATGGGGGCGAGGCCCACATCAGTATCCGTTTGGGGCGAGGCCCATATCAGTATCAGCATGGGGCGAGACCCACATTAGAGTTAGCATGAGGGCAAGGCCCATATCAGTATTCGTTTGGGGATGAGTCCCGGGGTTGAGGCCCACATCAATATCAGCTTGGGGCGAGGCCCACATCAGTTTCGGGCGAGACCCGCATTAGTATCAGTTTTGGGGCAAGGCCCCATCAGTTTCAGTATGGGGGCGAGGCCCATATCAATATCAGTTTTGGGGCGAGGCCCACATCAGTATCAACTCAAGGCTGAGGCCCACATCATCAGAATTTTGGAATGAATCCAGGGAATGAATCCCAGGGCTGAGTCCCACATCGTCAGATTTTGGAATGAATCCCAGGGCTGAGGCCCACATCGTCATATTTTGGAATGAATCCAGGGTCGAGGCCTACATCAGCATCAGTTTAGGGGGCGAGGCCCACATCACATCAGATCAGTTCTGCCGGGAATGGCACTCCGAGAATGGAGATATAGTCCGGGAATGGACAGCTCAAGAATAAGCACGCCGAGAATGGCACGCCGGGAATGGCACTCCGAGAATGGAGATATAGTCTGGGAATGGACAGCTCAAGAATGAGCACGCCGGGTATGGCACTCTAGGGGCGAGGCCCACATCATTATTAGCATTCAGACCACAGCGACGCCCTAGGTACGGGGTTAGCACGCCAGGTACGGCATGTGGACTATTCAGACATTTTGTGGCTCTCTAGGTACAGAGACGTCACTGCGACCCCTAGGTACGGGGTTAGTATTCAGACATTTGTGGCACTCTAGGTACGGAGGCGGTCACCGCGACACCCTAGGTACGGGGTTAGCATTCAGACATTTTTGGCACTCTAGGTACTAAGGCGTCACTGCGACACCCTAGGTACGGGGTTAGCATTCAGACAATTGCGGCACTCTAGGTACGGAGATGCAACTGTGACACCCTAGGTACGGGGTTAGCATTCAGAAAACCGTGACACCGTAGGTACGGGGTTAGCACACCAGGTACGGGCATTCAGACCACACAGGTACGGACACCTAGCGACACTAGGTACGGGGTTAGCACGCCAGGTACGACATGTGGACTATGTGGATTATGTGGACAACCGAGGACTATCGTGGACTACCGTGGACTATGTGGACTACCGAGGACTACCGTGGATTACCGTGGACTTTCGTGGACTATGTGGATTATATGGACTACCGTGGAGTATGTGGACTACCGTGGAGTATGTGGACTATGTGGACTACGGGGAGTATGTGGACTATGTGGACTACCGTGGACTACCGAGGAGTATGTGGACTATGTGGACTACCGTGGACTACCGTGGAGTATGTGGACTACCGTGGACTACCGTGGAGTATGTGGACTATGTGGACTACCGGGGAGTATGTGACTACTATGTGGACTACCGTGGACTACCGAGGAGTATGTGGACTATGTGGACTACCGTGGACTATGTGGATTACCGTGGAATACCGTGGAGTATGTGGACTACTGTGGACTACCGAGGAGTATGTGGACTATGTGGACTACCGTGGACTACCAAGGAGTATGTGGACTATGTGGACTACCGTGGAGTATGTGGACTACCGTGGACTACCGTGGACTATGTGGACTACCGTGGACTACCGAGGAGTATGTGGACTACTGTGGAGTACGTGGACTACCGTGGACTACCGCGAAACCCTAGGTACGGGGTTTAGCACGCCAAGTTTGGCATTGTGGACTACCGCGACACCCTAGGTACGGGGTTTAGCACTATCAACTCAGCACAGCAGGCAGACCAGGTGACAGCTGGCGAGCCAGGTAAGTAAAAATGCATTGCACGTATTTTGATAGGATTGTCATTGTCACACACTACACAAGTCCCATCAAAGTGGGGGCGACTGTAGGCATTGCATTTTTGCATATCAGCCCGATGATGAGTCTCGTATGGAGACACTACCTCTTTAGTTGTGAAAGCCGCGGGAAACGGACGTTGGAAGGGTAAAGTTGGAAATTAGCATTTTGTCAGATTTAACTCGCTTGTTTCGCTTCGGGTTCGCTTGTTGGACCTCTGTTTTAAAACATACCAAACCCATTAAAACATATCTCACAAATTAAATAATTAAAATATTTAAAACACATCTCACAAATTAAATAATTAAAACCAATTAAAATTAAACTTAATTAAATTAAATCACATTCACCAATTAAATTGAACTTGAAATTAAATTAAATTAATTTCCTAATTTAAATAAAACACATTCCTAATTTAATTAATCACTTTCCTAAATTAAATAAATCATATCCTTAACTAAAAAGAATAAATCAAATCACTTCCCTTAATTAAAAGATTTTCCCTATCACATACTAATTAAATATCCCCAATTAATACCACAATCTCATTCCTTCCCCAACAGGTAAATCCCCCCCATTGACCAGTCCAAATAACCCACAAAACAGTCCCAATCACCAAAAACAGTGATCTGAAAAACAGCAGCAAAACGGACTTAAAACAGCAGCCGAACAACGAAACAACAGCGAGGAAAGACGTTGAGTTAACAAATCGGAAAAGTATCGGATCAATCACCCTTCCAACGGACGTGTAACGCCCTTTCTTAGACGACAAAAGAGGATAGACCTGAGGGCACCTTTTACTTATCATCTTTCGTTTCTTTTATTGTTTTAATATATATCGCATGAGAGTCGTTTGAGGCATGATGTGATTGTTAGGATGAGCGGAATATTGTTCCCTTTTGTGTGTATATAGGATGGAAACCCGGACGTAAATTTCGTAGCCGAATCCGAATGGACGGTAGTGCGGTTTGTACTCGGATACAACGCCACGTACCACCTAAGAGACACGTATTTCGTCTCATCCAATTTGTATTTGAGCATGTTATAGTTTGTAGGTTATTTATCTATTATTAAAGCATGATTGTGTTAATTAGGCATGTTGTTTCTTTATTCTTTATGCATGATGTTTAGTTTAACTTATATTCATGTTTAAGTAGTTATTTATTAATAAGATTTAATGGTTCAATATGCTCAATGTGTGAAACCTTGTTTGCCGTTCAAAGACTTACTCTCAAGCATGCAAACTTAGAATAAGATTTATTTAGCGAATGCATGTTAGATCTAAATACTTTGAGCATGATTATTGAGTAGACTCGGTTGATTAATTGCACAAATCATATCATCACAAGTGACATAAGTAGGGACCATTCCGAACCCAACGGTTGAGGTCTTCCCTTGCGAGGGGTGTGCGGCATTAAATCTTTGTCCCGGTTCACACCGGGTGGCGACTCCATGTTATTTCGTACTTCCCAACTAGGACGCGAGCCTAGAAAAACAGCGTTGCCCAAGTTCTGTTATCTACACACATCAAGCGTCAAATCAATTTTTCACTTTGAGTGATGTGACATGTTGTCACTTGATTTGAGTGATTGATGTAGAAGTTGAAAAAGCAACTTTTGCTTTTTACTTTTTACTTTAGCATTAATGTAAAGTTAAAAGAATATGTAAATGTTTTTATTTAATTTTAGAAATTATAAAAACAAAATAACATTTTATTTTTCTTTTAACTCTCTCTCTCCTCTCATTCACGGTTTCACGTGAAAACCCTTTCACTCTCTTTTCTTTTTCCTCATCTCACGGCTTGGAGCCATTTTTGTTCTCCAATTTTTGGTTTGACCGAATTTGTGAGAAGCAAAGGAAGAAGAGAAGTGCTAGCACACACACATGGTTTATATTATGGTGATAGGGAAACAAATTTATGAGCATGGAAAAGCTTGGAGCTTGGAGCTTCAATGGTGATGACCATGGCCGAATCATGGAGGGACCAAACCAGTCAAAACCGAGCAGCCCACTGCCTTGGAGAGCTGTTGCCGTGAGCTTGAAGGAGGCAAAAACGCATCTTGTTCTTCGCATCACAAAACCGATCTATGTGAGTAATGATCCCGCCTTATTCCTTTGATGTGTTCATGCGTTTTTGTGCTTGATTTCATAATTCTTGGGACCTAATTAGAAACTCAACAATGGTATCTTGAGCTTTGATCAAGCATGAAAAAGTTAGGGTTAAAATTGGGTAAACTCGATTTAGGCATGATTTGGTTGAATTGTTTGATGAAGTATGCTTGAATGAGGTTGAATTGAAGTTGTGTGATCAATTTCATTAATGGATTGGATTCAATTTTCCCTAAATTTTGGGCATGACAAATTGGGTAAAATCAATTGAAGCATGATTTGATTAAATTGATTGATTAAGTATGCTTAAATGTTGTTGAATTAATGATTGATTGGATCAATTTGAAGAAATTATGTTTGGAACAAATTTCCCCAGTTTTTTATGTTGGCATAAAGTGACAAATTGGGTAAACTTGATTTTGG